>CP092884.1:53211552-53259988 GCA_030710605.1 Cordylochernes scorpioides
AGAACTTGTTTATGTAATTCTCAAAAGAGTTAAAATGGAGAATAAGTAAATCAAATGTGACATAACCACATTGTGTCTCATGTATTTTGGATAAGTAAAAAAAAGATAAAAGTGACCCACCTTGAGGACAACATCTCCAGGCTGCAAGGATCCATTCTTTTCCACGTGGGAGCTCGGAGAGAATTCCTTGATGTAGAACCGGCAGCCCAGCGTCACCCCAAACTCTGAAACACCCTCCTTATGCACCTGACAAGTACAATAACATGGAAATGTTGATATTGTGGTGAAAAATTAAAAGAGGAAGAAGAAAAATGAGGAAGACCTCCAATGAACTGGTTGGAAAAGATCAAGAAAGCTACCAGAAGGTCACTAGATGATCTGTGAGTGATGCTCACTAACAGATCAAATTGCTTAATATATGTCACCATATAGTCGTCAAAAGTCAAACTTGATGGATGCTATAACAATGACAGTTTCGGTGCTATAGTATAAAACACTAACTATAACTCTCACCTTAGTAAGATACCTTCTCTATAAACTGGTGTAAACTTTTTTATGATAACCAACACAACATGTGAAGAGCCCCGGGCTCCCGTTGCTTCTCCTTTGCAGCTCTACCCTGCAGACCACCCAAAGACCTACGAGAACCACCACTCAAGTGGATCTCCTTTCTTCTGGCAGTATCTCGCGGCTTTACCACTGGTGGGGGGACACGAGAGACTTACCAGAAGAGTAGTGACTGTGGTGTTGGCGAGAGAGTCAAGACAACAACCGGCAACAAGACTTCTAACACTCCTCCTTTATTGTCATTTCTACTACACATTACATATAACTAGAATAACAATTAACGGGTATTTACATTACCTTACCTCCTAGGGCCAATATAAACGTGAATTTACAAACATTTGGCCCAGGAAACAGGACCACAGCAGTCCACGATTCCCACATTATTTCCAGACCGGAAATAGGCAAAAGCGCCATCTATTGGCGGAGGTTGTAGGTGTTTTGAAGGCTCATATACACGACGATATATATTTTTAAAAGGGTAAATTATAAACACACCGAGGTAACAAGACCAAATTAAAATAAGTATATGTATCATTTCGGTAAAGGGCCATTATTACAGGACAGGAAGGAGTGTGAAGAAATGAAATGATGATGCTTATCTCCTTATACCATATCTAGATGTCCTCTTTAGTATTTTTTTTATAAGAGTACAATTTTGGGGAATAATCGGGTGAATTTCCTGTTGATGGGAACACCCGAGAAACACAAAGGTAGGAATATGACTAAAGGAGGGGGAGCAGTAACAAGCTCACTAAAAAAACCTGGGCTCAAGCTGGCCCGGCTGATAGTACTCTATAAGGGCTCCTAATCCAGGGATACAGGATGATCTGTACTCCATGTTAGGAGCGGCTGCACATGGCATCTGCTCCTCATGTCAGAGGCGGCCATTTCTTTTGGAGCTAAGTCAACCTGCTACTGAGTAGTGCTCCCAGTCTTAATGACAAAGGCATTCTACTTCACCCAGTCATGATGGTTGTCGCTTGATACCCTGATATGATTGAGTAGAGATAACAAAGAAGAAGAGGAATATGACTTTTCCTCATTGCCTGATAGCTTTTCTCTGGGTTTAGTAGGAGAGCCTTCATGGATGGCCCTACCGACTGAAACATTAGTTACTGGAATCGTCTTAGCATACCTTCCTTCTTCTTGCTTTTAGCTAGGGTGACATGGTGGGTTTGGGTAGAACGGGGAGCAGTGGGTAACACTACCCTCCTCTTCACCATCTGGACACAACACAGTACTTCTGTTCTAGATTTGGAGTTGTGAAACCTTTCAAATTTCTCTGAGAGTTTTTTTTTTTTTTAATTTGAAATGCAATATTTCTCTTAAGCTAAAATAATTCTATATTTTAAGATAAGACAACAAAATTACAACAATGAACCAAGATTTCATAACAAGACAATAAAGACACAACAATGAACCAAGGTTTCAGGACAAGACAACAAAGACATAACAATGAAACAAGATTTCAGGACAAGACAAAAAAAAGACATAACAATGAACCAAGATTTCAGGACAAGACAACAAAGACACAACAATGAACCAAGATTTCATAACAAGACAATAAAGACACAACAATGAACCAAGGTTTCAGGACAAGACAACAAAGACATAACAATGAACCAAGATTTCAGAACAAGACAGCAAAGATGAAACAATGAACCAAGATTTCAGGACAAAACAACAAAAACACAAGAATGAATCAAGATTTCAGGACAAGACAACAAAGGCATAACAATAACCAAGAATTCAGAACAAGACAACAAAGACACAACAATGAACCAAGATTTCAGGACAAGACAACAAAGATACAACAATGAACCAAAAATTCAGAACAAGACAAAAAAAAGACACAACACTGAACCAAGATTTCAGAACAAGACAACAAAGACACAACGATGAACCAAGATTTCAGGACAAGACAACAAAGACATAACAATGAAACAAGATTTCAGGACAAGACAAAAAAAAAGACATAACAATGAACCAAGATATTAGGACAAGACAACAAAGACACAACAATGAACCAAGATTTCAGGAGAAGACAACAAAGACACAACAATGAACCAAGATTTCAGGACAATACAACAAAGACAAAACAATGAACCAAGATTTCATAACAAGACAATAAAGACACAACAATGAACCAAGGTTTCAGGACAAGACAACAAAGACATAACAATGAACCAAGATTTCAGAACAAGACAGCAAAGACACAACAATGAACCAAGATTTCATAACAAGACAATAAAGACACAACAATGAACCAAGGTTTCAGGACAAGACAACAAAGACATAACAATGAACCAAGATTTCAGAACAAGACAGCAAAGATGAAACAATGAACCAAGATTTCAGGACAAAACAACAAAAACACAAGAATGAATCAAGATTTCAGGACAAGACCACAAAGGCATAACAATAACCAAGAATTCAGAACAAGACAACAAAGACACAACAATGAACCAAGATTTCAGGACAAGACAACAAAGATTCAACAATGAACCAAAAATTCAGAACAAGACAAAAAAAAGACACAACAATGAACCAAGATTTCAGAACAAGACAACAAAGACACAACGATGAACCAAGATTTCAGGACAAGACAACAAAGACATAACAATGAAACAAGATTTCAGGACAAGACAAAAAAAAAGACATAACAATGAACCAAGATATTAGGACAAGACAACAAAGACACAACAATGAACCAAGATTTCAGGAGAAGACAACAAAGACACAACAATGAACCAAGATTTCAGGACAAGACAACAAAGACAAAACAATGAACCAAGATTTCATGATAAGACAACACATGATGACACAAATACACAAGATTGAGGCAGGATTTCAGGGCAAGGCAACACAGATACAACAATCAACTAAGATTTTGGGGCAAGACAATAAAGAACCATTATCTCAAGTCAAGAGAACAATAGCCCAATATATGAAACAACAACTACACAAAAACAGAAGGCAATAAACCATGACACACAAACTTCAAGCTAACACAGCACCACTCACCAAGTTGACGGTAGGTCCACACTCCCGCAAGGCTAACACAGCTGTGCCGTAATCTACATTCTCCAAGGAGGTGTTGTTGACAGTCAGGATACGGTCATTCAACCTGCGAGTAACACACTTCTTTATTAAAAGAGAAAATTGCTACAAAGGACAGTTTTCATAGCTAAAATTACAATTTTTACTATTTAGCAATTCTTCGGTAAGAGGATACCTCTTTCTAAAGAACACTTTGGCTCTGTAACTAGGTGTTGTCTTTTAGAGAAAGAGATAGTTCTACTGTGAGGGTTGAGCTGCAGTCAGTTAAATTAAGGATAGAATTTTGAGAAGATATAATCAGATTTAAAAAAAAAATGGGTTGAATTAATTTAACTGTTGGATTATCATGGCCTGAGAGGTTATTATTGTTGCATTGTCCTTGGTGGTTGGCTTAGTGTTCATGTTCCATTGGTCCATATCAAGATTTAAAAGGCCCACTATGTACTAAGTGCAATTCTCAACCTGCAATCCCAAACCACATCATTGACTGTATTGACTCATCCATTGATGAGATCTATTCATCCCCAGCAGACACCATCAACAAACTCTACAAGCTTGATACCCTGATTTAGATTAAGTGGAGATAAGAAAGAAGACTAAGTGCAATTCTCAACCTGCAACCCCAAACCACATCATTGACTGTATTGACTCGTCCATTGATGAATTCTACTCTTCCCCAGCAAACACCATCACAAGCTCTACAAGCTTGATAGCCTGATATAATTGTTGAGTGGAGATAAGAAAGAAGAACAAGAAGATTATAATAAAAGAAAACAAGACCTAATCCAAATAATTTATTAGTGTGTGACGTTTCGGCAACAACATTGTCACCATCATCAGACAAAAATTTTTTGACATTCTTTTGTCTGATGATGGTGACAATGTTGTTGCCGAAACGTCACACACTAATAAATTATTTGGATTAGGTCTTGTTTTCTTTTATTATAATCTATAATCCAAATTGTGCTTTATCATAAGAAGATTATAAGTGACACCAGGAAACGAGTAAGCATAAAACAAAATTATTTTAACACAAGGAAAGTTTTTACAATTCGATGAAATAATACCTTGTATCAATATTAAAAGTTGTTGTTTCTTATCCCTTTGTGTAAAGATTACACGAATTCCATGAGTTCATGATCTCATGGAATGGGGTATAAGGGTGCAGCTTTCTTTGGTCATGGCACAATAATCCAGGCACACTTTGGTAAAAGTCTGACTGTAATTTGAGGCTGTTCCTAACATGGAAGTTTTTGCTGCTGACTTTAACATGAGTACAGACACAGCTCCTCCATATCCCTGGAGTGGGACCCTTGATGAGGTCTATCAACTGGGTCAGTTGAACTCATATTAAAAGTGAAAACAACAGACTTCCAAGGAAAAAAAAAAGATAGAGCCTGCACCACGCTGAACAGGGCCAAACAACCCATGTTTCCATCAATGTCCTACGAACCATTAGTATAATTCCTACAAGCCAAGCTACTGTACCTTTGTCCGTATTGAGGGGCGGCATCATCCTATCTTCTTGGCATACCTTAATGTACAGTTCCCTACTTCTACCTACCATGATTATCATGGCCTGTACACCATGTGTACTAGGGATAAGCAAAAAAAAAAAGAAGTTCTAAGAAATTTTTAAGGAAAGTATTTACAAAAAATTTTGGCAGATCTCACAAAAACAAACTGAGATAAATATAAACAAACTCGGAAAAAAATTCTCTAAAATTTAAATGACAATAAAACGCAGCCTTCAAAGATGAGTTTCTCATTTTATTAAATGTTCTCTCAAGCTTTCTGGTAATGTGTGAACTTTTCTACAAACGTAAATAACAAAATTAATCTCAATTCTTTAACTACTTTTTATATCTTATAAATTAGTTACATATATCAGAAGTGATAAGAACCCCACCAGCGAGTGCAAGTTTAACCAAACAGAGGCTCTGGCACATTTGTAAGTGTAAAAGTCGAACTGCTTTTCATATGTGTTAGATATGTGGTGCACTTACAGTAAAAAGTAGTCGCCTACTTCTACCCACTATGATTATCATGGCCTGTACCACGTGTACTAGGGATAAGCAAAAAATAAAGAAAGAAGTGATAAGAAAATTGAGATTTATTTCTGTTGTATATATATTAATTAATTGTTACCACAGAGTGTGTGTAAGCTCACAGGAAAATAGTCGCTATCCGAAACAAAAAAAAAAGTTCCTTTGTTTAATATTAGTTTCCCTTTTATATTTTGTTCTCTCTCTTGTAAATCAATAAATATAATGTTTAATTAATAATTCTTGGAATCAGTTTCATTAATAATTCACACACACACAAAAACCTTTATTAAGACACATTGGTCTTACAGAGGATTTTCATTAATAATTCTAAGCAAAGTCAACAATTTCATTGTAGAGAAAGGTTCACAGTACCCGAAAGCTCGAGAGAACATTTACAAAATTTAAAAAACCCATCCTCTGAGGCTGTGTTTTATTGTAATATATACACAACAATTTACATATAAACACTGACAGGGCGTCACATTACTGATGATGATTCACCAAGTAGGTCATCACAGATTAATCTATTGACAATATACTGTGCGTACATTTCCAACCTACAAAAAAAAGGTCTTTCTTAACCCTCACTGATAGACACATCCCAAATGTCTTGAACACCGGCAAGATGACAACCCAGGACTTACTTGAGTTTTCCTTCCGCAGGTCCATCCTTCAGGACATCTGAGACTGTGATGGAAGGATCACCATTGGAGAAGGTCGGATTATCTTTCCCTCCACTTACTCCGATTCCGAATCCGAAACCCGTTTCCTGCACACAAAGAACTTACTCAGATACATGTACTCCATGACCCGATACTACGGCTATCAGATACATTGCTACACAGTAGAATTCTCTTTGTAAAGAACAACACTTAGTTGCAGAGTAAAAGTGTTCCTTTAGAAAATAAGGTGTCCTTTTAGTGGAGAGTTACCAATTATTAAAAAATGGCCATTTTGGAAAGGAAAACTGTTCTTTATAGAGAGGTATCTTCTTGTGCGAGGGTCCTTTTTATGGAAGTTCTACTGTATACATAGGACAGTTTTCATCACCAAAATTACGATTTTTAACATTTAGCCATTCTCCTGTAGGAAGACACCTCACTCTAATTGACATTTTGGCTCTGAAACTAGGTTCAACTCTTCCTCTATTTACATATAGGGAAGGGAACTTGTCTTTCTTACAGGAGTACAAGAAGAGTATAAGATTTTCTCTGTTCCTATATTTACATAAAGGGAAGAGAACTTAATTTTGTTACAGGTACACATGTTCAGCAATGGCTGCAGCCTTGTAGAAAATTGAGATAGGCACAGAACAGTAGCTTTACACACCCAAGATAGAGAACGACTGCTGTGATAGAGATGTACGGAGACATCTGAGGCTCTTCATTGGACACGACAACAACAACAATACAGTATACACACCCAAGATAGAGAACGACTGCTGTGATAGAGATGTACGGAGACATCTAAGGCTCTTCATTGGACACGACAACAACAACAATACAGTATACACACCCAAGATAGAGAACGACTGCTGTGATAGAGATGTATGGAGACATCTGAGGCTCTTCATTGGACACAACAACAATACAGTATACACACTCAAGATAGAGAACGACTGCTGTGATAGAGATATACGGAGACATCTAAGGCTCTTCATTGGACACGACAACAACAACAATACAGTATACACACCCAAGATAGAGAACGACTGCTGTGATAGAGATGTACGGAGACATCTGAGGCTCTTCATTGGACACGACAACAACAACAATACAGTATACACACCCAAGATAGAGAACAACTGCTGTGATAGAGATGTACGGAGACATCTGAGGCTCTTCATTGGACACGACAACAACAACAATACAGTATACACACCCAAGATAGAGAACGACTGCTGTGATAGAGATGTATGGAGACATCTGAGGCTCTTCATTGGACACAACAACAATACAGTATACACACTCAAGATAGACAACGACTGCTGTGATAGAGATGTACGGAGACATCTGAGGCTCTTCATTGGACACAACAACAATACAGTATACACACCCAAGATAGAGAACGACTGCTGTAATAGAGATGTATGTAGACATCTGAGGCTCTTCATTGGACACGACAACAACAACAATACAGTATACACACCCAAGATAGAGAACGACTGCTGTGATAGAGATGTATGGAGACATCTGAGGCTCTTCATTGGACACAACAACAATACAGTATACACACCCAAGATAGAGAACGACTGCTGTAATAGAGATGTATGTAGACATCTGAGGCTCTTCATTGCACATGATGACAACAACAACAATACAGTATACACACCCAAGATAGAGAACGACTGCTGTGATAGAGATGTATGGAGACATCTGAGGCTCTTCATTGGACACGACAACAACAACAATACAGTATACACACACAAGATAGAGAACGACTGCTGTGATAGAGATGTATGGAGACATCTGAGGCTCTTCATTGGACACGACAACAACAACAATACAGTATACACACCCAAGATAGAGAATATTGACTGCTGTGATAAAGATGTACGGAGACATCTGAGGCTCTTCATTGGACACGACAACAACAACAATACAGTATACACACCCAAGATAGAGAACGACTGCTGTGATAGAGATGTACGGAGACATCTGAGGCTCTTCATTGGACACGACAACAACAACAATACAGTATACACACCCAAGATAGAGAACGACTGCTGTGATAGAGATGTACGGAGACATCTGAGGCTCTTCATTGGACACGACAACAACAACAATACAGTATACACACCCAAGATAGAGAACGACTGCTGTGATAGAGATGTACGGAGACATCTGAGGCTCTTCATTGGACACGACAACAACAACAATACAGTATACACACCCAAGATAGAGAACGACTGCTGTGATAGAGATGTACGGAGACATCTGAGGCTCTTCATTGGACATGATGACAAAAACAACAAGGGAAGAGGATTTCCATTGTTCCTATATAAAGGGTAGAGAACTTGTGTTGTTCTTACAAGTACAAGAAAGGTAAAGAATTTCCTTCCACCACTGTTCCTATATTTACATAAAGGGAACTTGTGCTGTTTATACAAGTAGAGTAGAATAAATGTCAAGTTTTGTGATGGTGGGTATGGAAATAGAGAAAGATGTATGTCTACTCACACGAGTCAAGGTGACATTGTGGAACTCCCATAGCTCCCGTTCTGCTCCCTACACACACACACAGAGTAGGGTTACATTCACATACAAGTCGCATCCAAACTCAAACTGCTTTTCACATGTGTAGACATGTGGTGTACTTACAGTAAAAGCAGTCGCCAACCTCTAACCACCATGATTATCATGGCCTGTACCAAGTGTACTATGGATAAGCAAAAATAAATAAATAAATGTCACACATCCTCATATTGCCTTCAACAATGCATTGTCTGAAATATATAACCATTAAATTTGTGCTGCTCTTACAGGTACAAGAAGGAATAGTATTTCCACTGTTCCTATTGATAAAGCATAATTTGGATTATAGATTATAAACACAAGGTAATAAGACCAAATCCAAATATATAAATAGTGTGTAACGTTTCGGTAACAGCGAAGTCTGAAGATGGTAACAACACTGTTACCGAAACGTCACACACTATTTATTCATTTGGATTTGGTCTTATTACCTTGTGTCCACTGTTCCTATATTTACATGAAGGGAAAAACTTGTGCTGTTCTTACAGGGATACAAGAAGGGTAGAGGATCCTCATATCCAGCAATGGCCTTACAGAAAATCGACCCAGAACAGCCAAAATAGAGAACATTGAGATGGCTGTGATAGAGATGTACAGAGACATCTGAAGCTCTTCATTGGACACTCATCTACTTAGATAGAAGTGTTATACAGTGGAACCTCCCTGTAAACAACACCTAATTGCAGAGCCAAAGTGTCCTTTAGGGAGAGGTGTCTTCTTACCAGAGAATTGCTAAATAGTAAAAATAGTAATTTTGCAAATGAAAACTGTCCATTGTGGAGAGGTGTCCGCTAAAGGGAGCGGTTATACTCTATTTGGTTTTACCATCTAGTTATGTAAATTGTTGAGTGTAATTGTTGAAAAAAAAAAGAAAGAAAAGAATGAGCGACAGTATAAACGGAGTGAAGGCACAAAAAAATTTCTGCTACATAGGCATGTGAATTTATAAAAAGTGAATCAATCAATACTTTCAGTATATCAATCAATTCTGAACTTTTGTCTGATGATGGTAAAAACATTGTTACTGAAATGTCACACACTATTTGGATTTGATCTTATCACCTTGTGTTTCTGATCTATAATCCAGATTGTATTTAATTATTGAATCAATCAATTATCTTTATTAAGAATGTTAGTGCAATTCTCAACCTGCAACCCCAAAACACATTATTGACTGTATTGATTCATTCATTGATGAGTTCTACTCTTCCCCGGCAGACACCATCAAAAGCTTTACAAGCTTGATACCTTAATATGATTGAGTGGAGATAAGAAAGTAGAAGAGAAGAAGAAGAATGTTAGTCTTATAGACACATTCTCCTTGGGCTTGGTAGACAAGTGGTGAAGATTTGGTGATAAAATATATAAACATTTGTTCTCAGGAAGTGAGGTTCCTCCATCTTGTCCTCTCCCAGAAAATATCTCACAGTTCAATGTTGATATAGGTGACTCTTGGCAGATGCCAGGATGGCTAGGGTGTTGACATCCAGGCCTCGCCCAAAGACCCAGCCCTGCTGCAGGTCAGGAGGCCACCTGATGATGGTAAAAGCCTCCCAGATGTTAGGAATAACACAAGTTACTGTATTTTTTCTTTTTCTCTTTTCTGAGCGAGGATTCAGGAATTATAGATACCTTTCTCAAATCAAGAATGAATGTTCTGAAAAACGAAGCAAATAATACTTTCTTAAGCTTTTTTCCCCCAAGAAATCCCTAAATACTTTCGTCCAAATTTTTATAATACTCAATTTGTTACAAACCACGGAAATTTCAAAAGTTTTTTAAATAGAATAAAGGCAGTGGAGGATTCAAGTTGCCGAAACGTCACACATAATTAATTTATTTGGATTAGCTCTTATTTTCTTATACATTAATCTATAATCCAAATTGTACCTTATCACTTATTTGATTAATGTCTGGTAAAGAAAGAGTGAGGGACCAATCTAAAACAAAAAATTAAAAAAAGAGGGAATCTTAAAAAAAACTTACCTCTTCTTCCACTGGTTCGATGAAGGTTTCTGAAAAATTTGGAGCTTCTGTCATAGTTTGGCTTCCTGGGTCATGTTGCTTGGCTCTTTCAACCTGGTTCACATATGCCAACTTGTAAACACTTGGCTTATGTATATACACTCCTGGACAAAACTTATGAAAGTGGAAAGTCTTTGATATCACTGGTCGTCTGTTTCTTTGAAGGTGCAACAGAGGAAATTTAGTTCAGACTTGGGGTTCTCATGTTTCTTCAATAAAGGTCACTATAATATCTTTCAGAGTATATTTATTTATTTATATTTATTCTGTATTTAGCCTTATATAATCTTATATGGACATTGTAATAAATCAGTTTCAATCTCAGTTTCAGAGTTATTATCTGAATCCCGATATATACATGGTAATAGGTACAACTTCCTTAAGTTTTGTCCATGAGTGTATATTATAAGTAGGTTTAATAATGAACAAGTTTTAAGAAAACATACCAAGGGATTGAAATTTTCAGTGTTGAATTCTGGTCACTTAAGAAGATTTATCAATTCATCGCAACATTTAGTGCTAGTGGAAATTTATTTGTCAATATTAGAGAGGGAGGGTATAGAATTAGAGTCAATGTTGAATTATAGTTGATTTAGAGAATTTTTATACTGTATTTATTGAATGATAAAGCACAATTTGGATTATAGATTATGCTCCAATGGCCTGCGATTCTTGCAAAAGTCCAACCCCACCAGCGAGTGCAAGTAACCAAAACAGGGCTCTGGTACAATTGTAAGTACAAAATCAAACTGCTAACAAAATGTGTAGAAATGTGGCGCACTTACAGTAAAAGCAGATGCCAACTACTATTTGTCATGATTATCATGGCCTGTACCACATGTACTAGGGATAATAATAAACAAAAACTTTATGACCAAGAAGAATTTCAATCTTTAAATAGAAATTCCTATGAATGACAGTATAAATGTCATATAATATACATAACTTGTGGGTAGAAAATATCTTGAAGAAATATTTAAGATGAGTGTGACAGCCTCACATAGAAATATCAGAATATTCAAAACACAAGGTAATAAGACCAAATCCAAATAAATAAATAGTGTGTGACGTTTCTGTAACAGTCTTATTACCATCTTCAGACAAAAGTACTGAATGTTTGTCTGAAGATGGTAACAACGCTGTTACCGAAACGTCACACACTATTTATTTATTTAGATTTGGTCTTATTACCTTAGTGTTTATAATCTATGATATCATAGATAAACTTATCATCATTAATATACATCATAATCTCCTTTTTAATTCAACCAATTAGGGTTAGGTACAATTTGGATATTATATATTAAAAACACAAGGTAATAAGACCAAATTCAATTTTGACATTTCAGTACTTTTTTGTCTGATGATGGTAAAACATTATACACTATTTTGATTTGGTCTTATTATCTTGTTTTTCTAATGCAACCATTTTTCATATCACAATAAACTTTTTAAATAAAAATAGAGAGTTCAACATTGATTTTAATTCAATCAAAAATTATGACCCCCTTGGAATGTTGAATTAAAAAGTTTAACTGTATTATATTATTAAATGTGATATCTTTATATGTATTTGACATTCTTTTTTTTTTTTTTCAAAATGTCAAATACAACTTTCTTCCAAAATTTTATATATATAAAAAAAATAATTATTTGTTTAAAAAAAGTGAACTAAATAATTTTGTTAGAACGTAAATTATTTAAATTTTTAAATGTAAAATATACCTTGAAATATATAAATATGACTTGTTAGGAATAAGGAAATGTTCATTTGAATTTGTCTTAAATCGTATTAACTTATTTTTATTATAAATATCTCTTATTTATTTAAAATATATTTACAAATATAAAAAAATTAAATGATCTAGAGTAAAATGTAAATGGTTTCAAATAGCCCCCATTAATTAATCATTTTAAAACTATGTTAGTGGTGTCAAAACAATATCGGTAAAATGGGGGCACGCCAATTTAAAAACAACCATTAAGAGTTTGTATACGAACCAATAATATTTCTCAAATTATTTTTCGTTTATTAACCTTGCTCCATTATTTTAAAAATATATTTTTTATGTAAAGCAATTTTTCTTAACTTGTTATACTTTAACTTTATATTGTGTCAAACGTGTTTTAAACAATGTAAACAATACAATGTTATCAAAGGTAAAAAAAAAAAAAATCGGTGATGTCCATTATCACATATAACAACGGATTTTTTAATATTTATCTTTATTACTTTTAAATTAATATATCAATTTTGTGTGTGATATTGAGAAAATGAACAATATATGAATCGAAAACGATTTTTATTTTTTCATAGCATTTTATGTAATTTTGGGCTACTAATCGCAAAGAGAAAAAATATATAATAATCTTCAGAAACATTACTTATTCATTTTTGTATAGAAACGTAACCAATAAAATAATGGGATGTCTTTTATCATTGTGACTTTGCGTTCATTTTCCCTAAAATAGTAACCTAAGAAAAGGCAAAGGCAGTGCTATGACACCTATTCAGATAATAGGTTATTTGTATTAAATGTTTGGCTATGAAAAATCTTCATATAATTTAAATGATTATTTTCTTCTGAGGAGGAGGATAGTTGAGCATTATTGAGTAAAGAGATTTAATGACTGAGAAATATTTTTAATCAGAATGATCGAGGGCATTAGGACAACTTAATCTCTCTCGATGATAGATTTATGCCAATGATATCTCAATCTTTTACTTATTCCATCAATGGGTAGTCTCTTTGCTGTCGTTTTTTAGAGGTATATATATATGTAGTATATTTTGTGGGTTATAAAATATTATAATAACATGTCATTATAGCGCTCTATCATCTAAAAATCTCGTGTGAGCGTGGTCAGAATAGGCCTTTTTTATTTTAATAATAACAGCTGACCTTTATTTTTTTCACATGTTCAGGCCATTTCTTGATTTCTCAAGAAGCCTCTGGGATCAAAAAAAAAAAAAGTTGGTCATAGAGGTACCGCCTGCACCACTCTGACGAGGGCCAACAGCCCGAACGCGTTCTTGGTTGGATTTTCTTCATTTGTCAAGAAAATGGGTTTGCAAATATCAGGGAACGGGATAAATCAACGTTTAGTTTATTTCTGTGCCAAAACTTTATTAATATAATTTTTAGCACCTTTATTTTTTATATATATATTTTTTTATTTATGTATTATATGTTAGGTCATGCCTTGGAAAGGTTCATTTTGATCGCAAATGTAAATTACCATACTAAAAGTATTCAATGTTTTTACCTCATTAACTGTATAAAAATGTACCTTAAACTTATAAAATAATGAAGTCATAACAAAAACAGCAAAGAGTGGGTTAGAAATAGAAAGGGTCCTTCACGTGTCAGGACGCGGACCAATCAGAAAGGAGATCAATAAGTCTAGCCAATCTGCGTGGTTGGTTTGCAGGCATATAAAGACACTGATTGCTTGCTGCCTGGAACTTAGAGTAAAGCAGTAGGCATGGTGCAGATTAGTTATGGTGTTTGTGTTCATTCTAGCCAGACTGATCGCTCTCCGCTGCTTCTCTTGAAGGAGCCTTGACCCTACATGCAGCCCATGATCCACCTTCATCCCTTGGGCTGTCTCGACCTTTGGAGCTAACATCTAGTAGTGCCTCTGCTTCTTCAGGGAAGATCCTCAGCCGCAACTTCCCAGTTTATTCACAAATGGTCTGCTTACTCAGGGTTATGATATTTATATATATATAACAAAGTTGCAGGAAAATGATTCATGTACCAAAAGAGGCACCACTCCCTTTAAATGTGCATCAGAACAAAGGCACTATGCATCACCCTAATAATAAAACTTTAGTAAAGGGAGAGGTGCCTCTTTTGGTACATTTATATATATATACAATTGCTATTTTTATTGGCTAGTGAAATTAGCTATCTATCTATTCCTATTAAACATAACAATTTATAGAAGCAATGGGCGCCTATCCCGTCAAAACCTGACGCTTGACCTCCCGGCAAATTTTCCATCTATAACAATTTATATAGCTAAATTTACTTCATTTTTTTCTTTTTATTATATTAAAGTTAAACTTGCTTATAAATGTGCCAGAGCCTGGTTTGGTTACTTGCACTTGCTAGTGGGGTTGGACTTCAGGGGGGGGGGGGGGGGGGCATTGGAGCATGGTTGAAAACCACCAACGGCTTAGACCATCTTTCCGCCAAACCCCCCAGGATTGTCCTTAATTATGTTTTAAATATCATCTCATCTTGTAAGTGCAAAGTCGAAATGAGTTTTCAAATGTGTAGACATGTGGTGCACTTACAGTAAAAGCAGTCACCAACTTCTAACCACCATGATTATCATGGCCTGTACCACATGTACTAAGGATGAACAAAAAAAAATCATCTCATCTACATAATAATACTTTAATAGTTTTCAATTGTAAAGTCTTTAGCTACCTCCTCTAATGATACTGAATTATACATAACAATCTTAATACCAAAATTTTCTTAATTTTTTTACTTCAATGGACAAACCATAGTAAGAACATTCTATATACAGTTACGAGCGTCATTCCTCATCTCCTAATCAACAGTCATCAGTTTTCATCTCTGTCACCGTTTGCTTTTTTTTTGGAATGGCGCCCTCCTATTGGTTGGCTACGGTCACGCCACCTATATTTTCTTTGTACTATATTTTCTAACAGGGCATAGTTAGATTTAGAAGGAGTCACTCTCTTTCATCTCTATTGTTATTAATGTCCATCAAGTCAAGTTTTGATGACTATATGAACAAATATTCTCCAATTTCTCATCAACCCTAGAATATGCAAATAAGGCAAAAAAAACAATTTTGCATAATTTTAAAATCAGAAAAGTTGTTGTTGTTGTTGTTTCTTATCCCCTTGTGTAAAGATAACACGAATTCCATGAGTTCATGCTCCTCGAGCTAATCAGAAAAGTGATAATATATTAATGAAAAATTCCTAAACTATTCATAATAAATCATTATCGAAACAATATTCACTCTGGTAAAATGTGGTTGTTTGGATATTTCCACCACAATAAAGTAAGAATGTGGGGTAGAGGTGTGAAAACAATACACAGTAGAGAATAAAGGTACATTTATTATTTATTGGCAATATACATTTGTGTTCTGTAAAAACAAGCAGAGAAGAAGGGGCCACCAAAATGAAGGATTTCAATGGGACGACCACAGTGTAGTAGGATAAATAAAGAGGGGATGATACAACAAGAGACATTTGTAATTTACAAAGCTGTCCGATGGAACTAGGAGCTGGAGGAAGATGAGGAGTAAGATGAGGATGAGCTAGAGGAAGATGAGCTACGGCTGGAAGAGGAATATTTCTTGCGGTGACGGCGAGGTTGTGTGCGGGACCGGGACCTACGGCGATCTCTGCGGGGTGGTGACCGTGGAGGTGGCCTGTAGGATCTTGGTCTGGGTGACGGCCTGCGGTGTGAGCTCCGGCTTCTATGTCTGCGTGGAGGTCCTGCGCGGTTGCGGTAAGGAGATTCCCTCCTGTATCGTCTGGGGGAAGTCCGCCGATTGCCTGAGCGGGATCTACGCCTGCGTTCACGGCTGGGTGGACGGCGGCTGGTTCGCCGTTCTCTCCTGGATGTAGCACCGCCATCGTTTCTGGTGGTGACAGCAGACCTGGAGCAAATGTCTCAGTCAACAAACCTGGCAAATACTGTTTAACTAACTCTCTCTGTAAAAGACAACATCTAGTTGCAAAGTCAAAGTATCCTTTACAGAGAGAGGTCCCCTCTTAACAGAGAGCTACTAATAAGTGGTAATATTTTGGTGATGGAAACTGTTCTCGGTATAGAGGTGCCCCTAGCAAGAGTGTCATCTCATTGAGGTTATAGTGTATTGAGAGACTTAGCAAGAAATATAACAAATTTGCTTTTTTTTTTGCTTATCCCTAGTACACGTGGTACAGGCCATGATAATCATGGTGGGTAGTTAGGGACTGCTTTTTACTGTAAGCGCACCACATGTCTACACATGGGAAAAGCAGTTCGACTTTGCACTTACAAATGTGCCAGAGCCCCGTTTGGTTACTTGCACTCGCTGGTGGGGTTGGACTTGTGCAAGAATCGGGGGCCATTGGGGCATTTTTTTTAACAGAAAAAAGTGTCCAATGCAAGAATCGAACCCGGGTCGTAGTGGTCGAAAACCAAACGGTTTAACCAGCCTTCCACCGACCCCCTAAATTTGCTTTTACCACAAGCATTTGACTAAGTTTCTTTTTTAACCCTCTGGTAAATGATTATATATTTTTTGTTGATATTTAGAAGATCAATTAATTTCCTTTACCTTTCCTGGCTTGGTTCAATCAACAAGTGTCATATTTTCTCAAAACCAAGGATGGCTTCAATTTGGAAAATATTCTTTGGTTTTTTATAAGAAGATTTATGATTCCAATTCACACGTTTTAACTCTATCTCAGCAACAAAATAGTTTTGAGAACTGGTGCAAGAAAGATCTACATTCATAACGACTTGAAAATCTATGTATATTCAATACCTCAGGAATAGTTTAAAAAGTCCTGCTTAATTATATTTAATTGAAATAACTACTTGGGACACTACAGTGGAGTTTCAATTCATGAGGTAGCAGGCCAAGAAGATTTATTTCTTGAGATACTTTGATAAGGCACAATTTGGATTATAGATTAGAAACACAAGGAAACAAAACCAAATCCAAATGAATAAATAGTATATGGCGTTTCTGTAACAGCATTGTTACTGAAATGTCACAGTCTATTTATTTATTTATTTGGATTTGGTCTTGTTACCTTGTGTTTCTTGGGAGATTTTGAAGGAATGCTGGGCTTAAGATATCCTAAGAGGAATGGCTATCTGGAATCTGATGGGATTTGAAGGCTGGATTACTAGTAGTTTACCAAAACTGTAGGTTATAGACAAAGACAACTTAATGCTACTTACTCCTTGTTGGGAGGGGAGCTCTCCTTTGCCGGGGATTCTTTCTCAGCCGCTGCCTGCTCCTCCTTAGTAGGGGATTCTGCTGCTACTTTGTTGTCTTCCTGAACTGCCGGTATTTCTATGGCTGGCGCAGCAGCGACCTGAACACATAAACAAACTTTACCTACCTAATTAACTGGCACAACATTTCTCACTCAAGTTACCAACTTAGAACTAAAGTCTTGGTTAACAAATGTTTACTTAACCTTATATGGATTGGCATTACACTGATCAGCCAGGGGCCCTCCCATTAATTTTTCAATTGCAGTAAGGGCAGTAGAAATTGTTTGATTTATAAAAGAATCATACGCGTCTATAATAGTTTCGAATATTCATAACAGATGGCACGCTAATGCATCATCATTACAAACATTAACAATATAAATCCTTCTTTCTTATCTCCACTCAACAATCATATTACAGTATGAAGCCTGCTGGGAATGCTGAGTAGAGCTCATCAGAGGAGAGGTTATAAATATAAATTTTTATTTGTAAATCTCAAGTTCTTTATTACAATGTTCTTTGGATGTTTCTGGAGAATCTACTTATATAATTGCCTTATTCTGTCTGTGTGAAGTTCACGGATAGATTTTGGTCAGAATGGATAAAATAAAAAAAGTGTCAAGGGATGGGAATCGAACCCACGACCTTCCGCTTACCGGGCAGATGCCATGACCACTAGGCTACCCTGGACATATTTTTCCGTTCATAAAGTTAATAATAAGAATATATCTACTTATATAATTGCCTTATTCTGTCTGTGTGAAGTTCACGGATAGATTTTGGTCCGAATGGATAAAATAAAAAAAGTGTCAAGGGATGGGAATCGAACCCACGACCTTCCGCTTACCGGGCAGATGCCATAACCACTAGGCTACCCTGGACATATTTTTCCGTTCATAAAGTTAATAATAAAAATATATATCTATATATTTATCTATTTACTTATATATTCACTGGCCGTGTGACCATTTAGAACCTTGCGGAAAGTTATAGGGTCATTTTTTGTGAATTTTTTTTTGTTTCGATTTTATTGGAAAAAAAAAACGATATGGTGCCTTTAAAAAATGATCTTTATTACTATGCAGTTTTCTATTTAGTCAATATACCTAAGTTCATGTTGCAAATGTAATTATCTCTATCGATTTAGTAGGTGAAATGAAAAAAAAAAAAATCGACATGATGAAATCTTTATGAAAATTCACATTTTTATTTTTATATTTTCAAGACACACACAGTTTGGGGCGGGACGTTTCACAAGAGAGACATCCACGGCGCCAATTTATAATTGTAACGAATAGTATTTTAATTAAAACATTTTAAAAACACACAGTTTGGAACGGGACGTTTCACAAGAGTGACATCCATGGCGCCAATTTATAATTGTAACGAATAGTATTTGAATTAAAACGTTTTTAAAATATATACGCACTCGGGTAAAACCCGGGCGTTGCCTGGGCCATTCGTCTAGTTGTATATAAGACTCAAAGTCTTAATAAAGGTTTATGTGCTTGTGTGTATATGTAAATAGAAATATAGCAGTGCTGAGAAGAAGCACTTCTAACTAAATATATGCAAATATGACTTTATATTGAATAACCAAAAAGAAAAGTAAAACACAACTCACTTGTACTTCAGAATCAGGGGGAGGGGTAATGTCTTTGGCCTTTTCCACTTGGGGGAGGGAAATGGGGCATTTGATCTCAATCTAAAACACACAAGAGTTGTGATGGATCTCTTTCTATTCAACAGTTGGTGTCATAAAACTATTCTCCCACCAAAATCTTCTACCCACCATGATTATCATGGCCTGTACCACGTGTACTAGGGATAAGTAAAAAAAAAACATACCAAGGGATAATATATCAGTGTGCATAATTATTATGGCCTTTTTTAGACAAAACATATTTAAATTCTGGATATTATATTCACCATCAACTTCAATTACTGTTTTTCTGAGCCTTCTGAGATTAAGGATAATAGTTGGTCTTTGTCCAAAATTCTTATTGTCAAGCTTTCGTTCTCTTCCAGGGCTGCCAAAAGTGCCTGGATATTTGGCAGTAGACTTCTACTTTCTTCATCAGTGAGGTCTTGCAAAATTTCAACTTTACTTTTGCTGAATGTTCCTTGAGATGGCGAATGGATTATTGAAAATTTTTTAACTTTCTCCGAGTGGTTTAGTATAATAGGTTATTTGGTAGGCCATTTCATTATCTAAAAAAAGAGAGGCTTATTTTTCAATTTAGAAAAATCAATACCAAGAAGAGAAAAAAAAAGCCATGATTATGTACTACAGACCTGAGAAACATAAGGCAACAAAACCAAATCAATAAAAGTTATAATAAGACCAAAACCAAATGATTAAAAATTTATTTAGACTTGGTCTTATTACCTTTTATTTCTAATTTATAAACCAAAACAAAAAAACATTCATATGCTTTAATTTCCTATTAGAGATGACTCGTCTTCTTCTTTCTTATCTCTGGGTAGTTAGCGACTGCTTTTACTGTAAGTGCACCAAATGTCTACACATGTGAAAAGTAGTTCGACTTTGCACTTACAAATGTGACAGAGCCCCGTTTGGTTACTTGCACTCGCTGGTGGGGTTGGACTTTTGCAAGAATCGGGGGTTATTGGAATATTTTTTTTTATATCAGAAAAACATGCCCAATGCGGGAATCGAACCCGGGTCGTAGCGGTCGAAAACCAACGGTTTAGACCATCCTTCCACCGACCCCCCTAGAGATGACTCGTTATTGCATTATACAGGGTGTACCAGGTAAATTGGGACTAACTTTGACAGCCCATAAAACAAAAACTACTTGAGATTAAAAACTTGTTTTTTTTTTTCATTACATAGCCATATTCATGTAAAATGCAACAGTACATGTGTGCGCAGTGTAGTGATGAAGAGTAACCGAGAATTTGAAAATCGAGCTGCCATCATCGTTGCTCTGCGCGCCGGAAGGAGCCCCAAAGAGATAGTGGATTTTCTTAAGTTGCCCAAAACCACTATTTATCGTGTCAAGAAGCAGTTTGATGAGGCCGACAGTAACAAAGAGGGGATAGCTACAAGGAAAAAGCACTCGCGTCGATCGGACAGGGTAAGAGGCGAAGAATTTGTCAAAAATGTCAAGGAGAAGATTGATGGAAACCCTGGGAAGAGCATGAGGGCCATAGCCAAGGAAATGGACGTTGGCTCTATGACAATTGTCAGAACTATCCATGAGGACCTTGGTCTCAAGTCTTATGCCCTTCGGAAAGGTCAGTTGCTGACTGAGAATATGAAGAATAACAGAAAAGGAAAGGCTGCTGCCCTCCTCAACAACCTGAAACACGACTCTTTTGGCATGCTAAGGTTCTTCTCTGACGAAAAGAACTTTGACGTGGACCAAAAGGTAAATCCCAGGAATGATCGCTGGATCTGTAAAGACCCCTCAGAGATACCTGTCGTGATGCACACGAAATTTCCTGCCTCCGTAATGGTCCTTGGCGTTATCAGCAGTGAAGGTGATGTCATGCCTCCCCATTTCTTTGAGAAGGGCCTTAGGATGAACGCTGACACCTACATCAATGTTCTGGAGACCGTTGTGAAGCCTTGGATGGACAGGGTGGCCGCAGGAAGGAAGTATGTCTTCCAACAGGACTCAGCTCCAGCCCATAAGGCAAAAAAGACACAATCGTGGCTGACACTTAACGTCCCTAGTCACTGGGGTCCTGATATTTGGCCCCCTAATTCTCCAGATTGCAATCCCCTTGACTACTATGTATGGGGCGTTGTTGAGAGAGATGTCAACAAAGCTCCTCATACCACCATCCAGTCTGTCAAGAAAGCAGTTCACACGGTGATGACCCAAATGGACAAGGTCATCGTCGCCAAGGCCTGTGCTTCATTCCGCACTCGCCTCGAGACTGTTGTAGCTAATAATGGAAACTACATTGAATAAATAAAAACTATATCCTTTTATCTACTACTGTGTCAAATTTCATTCGGATATTTTAATTTTTACTTGCAAAAAATTTCATTTAAAATACCATTGTTGAAATTCCCAATTTACCTGGTACACCCTGTAATAACTTGTACCTTATCATACTACAGACTTGATAAAGAGCCACACATAGACAACCTACCTTAGGAGCCGCCTGCAGTGGCACCTTGTCGAAGGTGGGTACGTCATCAATGTGGTCCACACCAGGTGGCAGCAGGGGGCCTCCAGCCTCTTCATCTTCCTCCTCATCCTCGCTGTACCTCAGGGTGGCTTGTTGGGAGGTGTCTGCGGGCAGCGGAATCTCTGGTACCTCGTAGGAGGGCTCCTGCGCTGTTGTCTGATCTGGTGGATAGGAGGCAGCGGCTTGGAAGTCCTGTTGGTATGGCTGGGCAGGGTAGCCATAGCCGGGTTGGAGTCCGTATACCACAGGGTCGTACACAGGAGGCTGGCTGCCCATCTCTTCCTCCTGGTAAGGGGGCGGTGCCCTGTCAGCTTCTTGGTTCTCTGGGACCTCAGCAGCCTCTGGTTTCTCCAGGATAAAGTCCCTGGAGCAGCTGTCGTCCTGAGTAGGCAGACTGCTCTCGGCTTCAAATGGTCGGATGGGGGAGTTGGTGACGGATCCATCCAGGTCCATTGGTTCTGAGGTGTCGTTAACTGGGGAGATGACTGCCGGTTTCTCTGGTTGTTCTTTCACCTCTGGTTCCGGTGGAGTGGGGCTCTTGCTAGGTTTGTCCATATGGTAAGTAACAGCCTGGGCCGGGGCAGATTTGGGAACGGAGATTTCCTTGGATCGCCGGGGACTGTGGGATTGCTGTTTGCTGGTCTCTGGGTTGTACAGGTGGTGGAGTCTGTTCTCGGCCTCGCGGTTATCTTCGCGGTCACGGTGATGGCTGCGGACATTTGACCTGTGAGGTGGGGGGGAGCGCCTGTTGTGATGTCTGGGGGGAGACGGCTCCACTCTGGGTCTCCTTCCTCGGCTCCTGCTACGTCTTTCCTCGCGCCGGCGGTGGTCCCGCGGTTCTGGTTCCCGGTGCCTTTCATAGCGGCTCCACCTATCCTGCTGGGGCGGCGGACGGCTGCGGGAGTAATGTTCGGGCCGTTCTCCCCTCCTGTCCAGAAAGCGGTCATGGAACATTACGACAGGGACCACCTTGTTGTCAGTGTCTTTGTCCCGTAGGTCGAGTACCTTGGAGTCTAAGCGGGGCTTGCGGCCATCCTCCTCTTCCTCCGTCGAACCTTCCGACTCGTCCACCAGGGGCCTAGACAGTCGCCACAGCACATGTTACAGTCCGCTGGACACAGCAGTGAGCTCTCTCTGCCAATCTTCCTTCTCTTCTGTACAAAGGTCAGTTGCAAGCAGCAGCGCGGGGGTTGTGGAGTACTCACTATTTGGGCCAACTTCTGCAGAACGCAACCAGCAGAACAGCTTCTCCAACATTTTTTTTTTAAAGAGACCTATTCAGACGTCAGAGCAAAAAAAAAGCCAAGTACACATACAATACAGTAGAACCTCCATGAGAGGACACCTCTTAACAAAAGACAGTTTTCATTGACAAAATTACCATAGATAAGATAATTAACAACTCTTCAGTAAGAGGACACCTCTTCCTAAAGAACAGATAATGTACAATTTAGATTATAAACACAAGGTAATAACACCAAATCCGAATAAATAAATAGTGTGTGACATTTCAGTACTTTTGTCTGAAGATGGTAACAACACTGTTACCGAAACATCACCCACTATTTATTTATTTGGATTTAGTCTTATTACCTTGTGTCCCTAAAGAACACTTTGGTTCAGTTACTAGGTGTTTTTTATAGAGAGGTTCTACTGTATTAAAAAAATAAAAGATAAGCAAGATAAAACTAAAAATTCAATATATATATATTTTAAAATAGAGCATTTAAAAAAAAAAAACGTACCTAGGCTTCTGTCTCCCATTGGCATCTACAGTTTTCACACTGAAACAACAACAACCGGTGTTGGAGCCAGATCCCAGAGTTGTGGAAGACACAAAAACTTACAATGAAATCAGGGGCTGATTCTTTCTGGAATCTTCTTCTTCCTCCGCTTCATCCTCCGACACCCCGGGAGATCTGCACAGCCGCGGTGAGATGATATTTGGTTTAGAAACACAAGGTAATAAGACACCAAATTGTGAGAAATATTTGTAAGTTTTAAACAAAAGTAAATCTCAAATGATAAAGCAAAATTTGGATTATAGATTTTAATACAAGAAAATAAAGACCTAATTCAAATAATTTAATAGCGTGTGACGTTTCGGTAACAGCATTGTCACACACTATTAAACTACACCTATCCCCCGATTTACACGGTACTTGTTTTACACGTTTTCGCTTTTACACGGTTTTCCAAATAAGTTTTTTTTTTTGTTGTTTTTATCGCACTATACTAAAATGCGATATTCTACTCTATACTACCTTTGTTGAAAAGAATATTGGGAGGCTCTGATTCATGAGGGGGGGCGAACACCTATTCAGATTTGACAGTTTAATATACACCTATCCCTCGATTTACACGTTTTTCTCCAGGAACGTATCTACCGTGTAAATCGGGGGATAGGTGTATTTGGATTAGGTCTTATTGTAGTTTTCTGGAATGAAAATAGGGAGAGAGAAACCAAAGAGTTAAGTATAGGAAGAAGGTAGGTGAAGAGAGGGAGATTTTTTTTGTGTTTATCCCTATTACACCAGGTGCAGGACCTTTGGGAGAGGCCACTGCTTATCATAAAACAGTTCGAGGAGCATGGACTCATGCAATTCGTGAAATCTTTACAAAAGGGGATAAGAAACAGCAATATGTGGTACAGGCTATGATAATCATGGTGGATAGCAAGTAGGCGACTGCTTTTACAGTAAGTGCACCACATGTCTACTTATAAATGTACCAGAGCCCCGTTTGGTTACTTGCACTTGCTGGTGGGGTTGGACTTTTGTAAGAATCAGGGAGCCATTGGAGTTTTTTTTTTTTTTTAAATCAGAATTCTTTTTACCATTACTCTTCACAATTCATCCTTTCATACTTCATCCCTAAGGTTAGAAATAATCGCTATTTCTCCTTAAAATAAATTTAGATTTTTCGTTCAAAAGAAACACATGCAGGATAATTTTCAAATGTCGTTTTACAATCATAAGCCACATTATATTGTATTATAAAAAAAAAAAAAAAAAAGTGTGCAATGCGGGATTCGAACCCAGGTTGTAGCGGTCGAAAACAAACGGTAGAGAGAGAGAGAGAACAAGATGATGATACCTGGTGATGATGATTTGTTTAGGAGGAAGCCGAGTGCGGGCCTGGGCTTGTCTCCAATGTGGCGGAGTCTCACTGCCTGATCTACCTTCAGATGATGAGGGTGTCCTGTAGCGCTGCAAATCACACCATCCTTCAGTTAGTTACACAACTTCACTTTGGCCCAAAAGATCCCGTATTCACGTTTCAACAAAAATCTTTTGTCCTCGTCAGAAGCAAACAAAAATTAAAACATTTGGCACAGCATTATAAATTATTCTTAAAAAAAAAAGACTTTGGCCAGTAAATCTTTTTATTTCTTTAAGTAAATCTTTACGTCGAGATAATAAAAAAGATTTACTGGCCGAAGTGTCTTTTATTTGAAGAACTCTGAATGCCGGCCAGGCAGCCTCTATCTTTATGATTCCCGTAATGAGCCATCTACAAGTTAGTCTTTATAAGGTAACAAGACCAAATACAAATAGTAACAAAATTTATCCCACTTGCCCAAAATGTAGTTTGGTACCTGCAGCTCCAGAACACATTTTGGCTTGCATTAGATGCACTAAACAGGACCTTTGGGAGAGGCCGCTGCTCATCATAAAACAGCTCGTGGAGCATGAACTCATGGAATTCGTGTAAGCTTTACACAAGGGGATAAGAAATAACAACAACAAATACAAATAGAGTGTGATATTTTGGTAACAGTATTGTTGCCATCATCAGACAAAAGTACTGAATGAAAGAACAAAATAGATTACAGCCTGTGCTTTTAAATAAATTTATCTAACTGATCCCAGTACAATTCCACTTTTGTACTTTTTTTTTTTTTTTTCATATTGTTTTTAAATAGTTAATTTTATCAAAGGTGTAAATAAAAATAAAAAATTTTATGGACAAATTTGATGAAACTTTTTACTTATCCCTTAGTATATGCAGTACAGGCCATGATAATCACGGTTAAGTAGTAGTAAGCAACTGCTTTTACTGTTACCACATGTCTACACACGTAAAAATGTAGACATATTTAACAATTAATCCCAAATTTGGCTAAAAAAAAGGCTTAGAATAAAAGTCAAAATAATTTTTTGTAATACATCTTTTAGAGCATCCTGGTATAGATGGTAGAAAACAATTTTTTTTAAGTAGCAGTGGCACCACCAGAAAAAAAAAATCTGGTCTTATTTAGAAAATATAATAATTTGGATAGAAAAAAAGGCCAAACTCACCATGAAACCTCGTCCTTTGATCTTGCGGCCAGATCGGGATACCTTGGTCCTACGGCTTGAAGAGTAGAAATCCGGCCTGGATCTGGGGGGACAACAGTGTGAGTCCATGGTAGGAGAGATGGTGGGAGGTTTACCTACCTGTCGTAATCTACTACGGGGGACCTCCGCATCAGGAAGTTGTTGGTGGGGACATCCGGGATCTCTTCCGGGCGGATGCTGCACTCCGGATCATCATACTCCTTCTCCACACTGGACCACACCAATCCTGTTAGATGGAACAAGGGAAATTGATATTGCGTCTAACACTCATGCCAAGACGCGCATCTATAGGTACTTCCTCGGTGTGGAACTGAGGAGTGTACAAGAAGACCTTGTCTGGATGAGGACTCTCTCAAGGTGGGGAAGCCTTCCTTGTTGAAGATATTTGTATATATATTCCCCTACACTTTATATACCCTTTTACTCTTTTATTTTTCCACCTTTGTAAAATTTGATTGAAAGAATCCAATAAAATTGTTTAAATTGTCTAACACTCATTGAGTTTTCTGGTCAGGTGTATATGGGTAACACAAAGAACAGGTAATCTACCCCACTTGCCCAAAATGTAGCTTAGCTCGAGGAGCATGAACTCATGGGATTTGTGTAATCTTTACACAAGGGGATAAGAAACAACAACAACAACAACAAAATGTAGCTTGGCACTTGCAGCTCCAGAACACATTTTGGCTTGCATTAGATGCGCTAAACAGGACCTTTGGGAGAGGCCACTGCTTATCATAAAACAGCTCGAGGAGCATGAACTCATGGAATTCGTGTAATCTTTACACAAGGGGATAAGAAACAACAACAACAAAGGACAGGTTGGATGTCACCTAAAAGAGAGGCCAGTGCTGACAATGTGGAAAGGTCCAAAAGGGTCTGAATGAGAGGAAGATTTTTAAAATTATTATTATTCCTAGTACACGTGGTACAGGCCATGATAATCATGGTTGGTAGAGGTAGGCGACTGCTTTTACTGTAAGTGTACCCACATGTCTACACATGTGAGAAGCAGTTCGACTTTTGCACTTACAAATGTGCCAGAGCCCCGTTTGTTTACTTTCACTCGCTGGTGGGGTTGGATTTTTGCAAGAATATGGGCCCATTGGAGTAAAAAGTGCCCAATGCGGTATTGGATCCCGGTTGAATCAGCGGTTGAAAACCAATGGTTTAGACCACTCTTCCACTGACCCCCAGAGGGAGAGATGATCTGTAAGAGTGGATAAAAAGATCTGCTGTTGTCCAGCAGGCTGGTGTCTGGAGGCGGTAGTAAAAAAAAAAACTCTGACTAATGAATTGTGAAAGCTCTTCCTGGAGGAAATGATGTAATTGGACCTTGCCCAGCCTTGGGTGTGGCTGTCTCAATAAAACTTTGTTATCTTATTTGTTTTTTTGTTTGCTTATCCCTAGTACACATGGTACAGGCCATGATAATCATGGTGGGTAAGAGGTAGGTGACTGCTTTTACTGTAAGTACACCACATGTCTACACACGTGAAAAGCAGTTCGACTTTTGCACTTACAAATGTGCCAGAGCCCCGTTTGGTTACTTGCACTCGCTGGTAAGGTTGGACTTTTGCAAGAATTGGGGGCCATTGGAGCATTTTTCAAATTAAATTGTAAAGGTAGGGATGAACATGATATTCTCCTTACCTCTCATTTCTTCTCTTGGAGAGCCTCTCCTTGACAGACTTCTTGTGGGATTTCTCTTTATCCCTCTTCTTTTTCTTCTTCTTCTTCTCTGAGTCCTCTTCCCCTCCGGATCCTGACATCTGCCCATCTTCTCCCTCCTCCTCCTCGGATACTCTCTTCCTTTTCTTTTTCTCTGCACACACGCACAGGTAGATTTATTCTTATTTCTTTGTGTAAAGATTACGCACGTTTCATCCTGTTCTCTTTCTATCTTCCAATTCCAGATCATTTTATTAGATCATCAAACCATTCCTTCCTTCATTCAAGATGTATCCACCCTCCAGTATGCTCAATAGACTGGTGTTAAAACTCACCTTTGTGCTTCATCTTGGGCACCAGCTCTCCGCAGTTGGCAATCTTGACGTCCGACAGGGGCTTGCTGTTGCTGTCTGTCTTCTGGCCTTCAATCTCTCGTACAATGTCGAAGCCGGCCACCACGCTCCCAAACACCACGTGGATGCTGCGACGGAAGTAAGTGTGAGAACTCGCTTGTTTGGACAATTGCAATAATAATGAAATGGTGGGAGAAACAAACTTACTTGTCCAGATGTGGAGCTGGCTGGGTGGTTCTGGAACAACCCAAAGTTTTCTATTAGTTCAGTGATTTAAGTTATAGTAGATACTCTTTCTTAAGGTCACATCTCTACAAGGGGCCAGCTTTAATTGCCAAAATTACTAATTCTACTAATTAGCAACTCTACGGTAAGAGGACATACCTCTCTCTAAAGGACACTTTGACTCTGCAACTAGGTGTCATCCTTTTACAAAGAGGTTCTATGATAAGGTACAATTTGGATTATAGATTAGAAACACAGGGTAATAAGACCAAATACAAATAAATAGTATGTGATATTCAGTAACAACATTGTTACTGAAATGTTACATACTATTTATTTGTATTTGGTCTTATAACCTTGTATTTCAGGATTGCATCAACAAATTATTCTTATACAGTAGAACCTCCCTTTAGCAGACACCCTGCTAGCGGACACCTCTCCACAAAAGACAGTTTTCATTTGCAAAATTACCATTTTTACTATTTAGTAACTCTCTGGTAAGAGAACATCTCTACCTAAAGAGACACTTGGACTCTGCAATTAGGTGTTGTCCTTTACAGGGAGGTAGTTCTACTGTATTAGTCTTTTTTTTTTTCTTTATAACATATAGGGGGATCGTCTTATTTTGTAAATTTTAAAAGTGGAGAAGCTCACTTTTATTACATCAACCTATTTTTTTAGGTTGTATTATTCTTGAAATGTTCCATCGCACATTGAACAGGCGCTTACCAAAAAGTATGGGCTAAATTATTATTACAGTAGAACTTGGATAATTCGAACTTCTTTAATTCGAAAACCTCTTTAATTCGAATATTTATCTTGGTCCCTAGAATTCCCTATAAATTAAATTTACGTTTTTAATTCGAATTTTTGGATAATTTGATTTTTTTTTATGGTCCCTTGGGGTTCGAATTATCCAAGTTCGACTGTATTATTATTTGCCTATCCCTAGTACACGTGGTACAGGGCATGATAATCATGGTGGGTAGTTAGCGACTACTTTTACTGTAAGCGCACCACATGTCTACACATGTGAAAAGCAGTTCGACTTTGCACTTACAAATGTGCCAGAGCCCCGTTTGGTTACTTGCACTCGCTGGTGGAGTTGGACTTTTGCAAGAATCGGGGGCCATTGGAGCATTTTTTTTTTTAAACAGAAAAAAGTGTCCAATGCGGGAATCGAACCCGGGTCATAGTGGTCGAAAACCAAACGGTTTAACCAGCCTTCCACCGACCCCCCGGGCTAAATTATTGATTGATTTGGCTTGTTAGGTCTTGTTACCATAAGTTTGAAATCTCTCAACACAAAATTGTACCTTATCAAGAATGAGATGGTAGTCAAGAATGGGATGGGAGTGACACTAGGGGAGAGGGGGGGGGGGGGGAAAAGGATAGAAAGAAAAAACAAAAGGAAACTTACATGAAGAACTGTGAGCCGTTGGTATCCTTCCCACGGTTGGCCATGGAAAGTAAGAACGGCTTGTCATGCTTCAGCTCAAAGTTCTCATCTGTGAGCACACACAACAACAAAATAAATAATGTTACATTTTTTTGTTTGCGATAACTAAAAAATATGGTTCAAATTAATTGTTGTTGTTTCTTATCCCTTTGTGTAAAGATTACACAAATTCCATGAGTTCATGCTCCTCGAGCCAATTCTCATGTAATGGGGTGTAGGGATGCAGGTTTCATTGATCATGGCAACATGATCCAGGCACACTTTGGTGAAAGTCTGACTTTGCCTGTAATTTGAGGCTGGTCAAATTAATTGAATAATGCAACCAGGTTTCTGAAGAGAAAGAGTTTCTTTATATTTTATTATTGCATTCTCATGCTTTTAAAGCAATTCCGCCTTTCTACAGGAGAACAAAATGGATAATTGATATGTTTCTATAAAAGGTTGAAGATTAATAGTGAAAGTTATAAGAAATTGCACTTTGTATATTTATTTAGATATTGTTAAAGTGAATTTAGTCTCGATTTTCCACACTACATGTTCTACTGTACGGCAATGGAAGAAGAAAGAGAAATTCTTCGTCAAGAGACCGGCTATAATAGCAATTCGCCTTATGTTTTAATGGCAAAAGTCGTAAAATCCAGACTCTTTGCATATTCGCTTTTTATAAATACTGGAAATCAGCTCAATCAAAATATTTAGCACAGACACCGGATCCAACTCGATAATTGGTCGAGGCCAATACCCAATATTTGTATATAACTACGATGCTAATTTGTTATTTATTTATTTTGTCCTACAGGGAGAATCCTGTATGGCACGTGTGCCCAATAAAGGCTATTGTTGTTGTTGTTGTAGATATCGTTAAAGATAAATGAAAGATAACACCAATAATAATGAGATTTACATTGATTGTAATGGTTCCAAATTAACAAAGGTGTGGGGGAATAAAGGGACAACAGACCAACGACACCTTACCTTTGAAGGTTCCACTGAAGATAGATTCACCGCCGGTTCCATTTCCTGCCATCACAGCCGTGTTCAGCAAGGGTGGGATAGTGCAGGGGACACAACAACCTACCTGCTGAGAAATCCCCTCCTTGGATCATGAAGTTCCTCACGATCCTGTGGAAGATGCTGCCTTTGTAGTGGAGCAGTTTCTTGGTGGTCTGACCCAGGCCTTTCTCTCCTGCACCAGCCACATCTCACAATTAAAACATATCATAATTGTAAAATCACCCTCTATTTCTGCACTCTTGGAAGCATAAGTTCATGGTTCTTTTAAAATACTAAATTTACTGTACTCAATAACAAATGCACGGAGGGTATATATAGGTTATAAATAAAAAGATTTTCTGCTGATCTCTCTCTCTCTCTCCTTGATCATCTTGAGGATTATGCTATGGAATTATTTGCTGGTTCTTTTTAGTACTAAATGGTATTATTGGTAATGCAGTCGTGGAAAAAATCTTGAAAGTAAAATAATAAAAAGAGTTTTGATCAGTAATTACTTTAATTGAGCTTATAAAACACAAAATAAATTATCTAAGAGTATATTGCCTGATTTAAGGCGCGAGAATAAAAAAATGAAAAACTTATTTACATAATGTACAAAAGGTTTGAGCCGGCCAACGGCAAACAACAATAATATCAACATATATAGTCACGACCGTCATGGGCCGGCCGGCCGGTTCTGTCACGGATGCGCGCGCTTCATCATTATCATTATCTAATGATAATAATAATAATAATTATTATTATTATTATTATATTATTATCCATCCATTATATATATAGTCACGACCGTCATGGGCCGGCCGGTTCTGTCACGGATGCGCGCGCACAGGGAGGTCACGTGCTCGCCGGCAGCCAACGGGCGCGCGCCGCCGGCATTACGTCATAGATTATAAACACAAGGTAATAAGGCCAAATAAAAAAATAGTGTGTGATAAGGCACAATTTGGATTATCTACTTATATAATTGCCTTATTCTCTCTGTGTGAAGTTCACGGATAGATTTTGGTCAGAAGGGATAAAATAAAAAAAGTGTCAAGGGATGGGAATCGAACCCACGACCTTCCGCTTACCGGACAGATGCCATGACCACTAGGCTACCCTGGACATATTTTTCCGTTCACATTTTTATTTTTATATTTTCAAGACACTCACAGTTTGGGGCGGGACGTTTCACAAGAGACATCCACGGCGCCAATTTATAATTGTAACGAATAGTATTTTAATTAAAACATTTTTAAAATATATATGCACTCGGGTAAAACCCGGGCGTTGCCCGGGCCATTCGTCTAGTGTTATATAAAGGGAAAAGCGCGACTCCTGGCGGTCGATCTAGCACAGTAATTTTTTCTATGAATTATAATTTTAAAATAAAATATAATTTTTATATAATATATATACAGTTGAACCTCTATGAGAGGACAATCACGCTAGAGGACACCTCTCTACAAAGAACAGTTTTCATTTGCAAAATTACCATTTTTACTCTTTAAGCAACTCTCTGGTAAGAAGACACCTCTCCCTAAAGGACACTTTGGCTCTGTAACTAGGTCCTTTACAGGGAGGTAGTTTTACTGTATAACCAATTCAGTCTAATATAATAACATTGAAGCATTCTGATAGATTAAAACGGTGAAACCGCTGGGAGGGTGGTTCACCACTGATGAGCCATCCATGCCTTCCCTCTCTTTCAATTCCTAATCAATGCGGTATAAAGGCTGTAGAAGTATATTTTAAAAAATATATATAGGTTTTAAAAAAAATAGTGCTTAAAAATATATTTCTAAATTTACATCTCACAAAGAACAAACCAACTCATTGCAGAGATTTCTTGAAGAGAGGAGGGTAAAAAAGCCAGAACTATATATACAATCAAACTTCTTTAATTCAACACCCCAAGGGAATCGCAGAAAATTCTGATGAATTAATGTTGGAGAGTAACTTCGCACATCAGCTGTTGCCTAGCAACGACACCATCCAACCAGACATCACGTGACCTGGCGCCACACTGTCTATACCAGTAGTTTAAGTTTTGGTTTTCTTCCTGCTACTGCGCTTGCCTTTTGTGACTCTTTTTGTTCCTTGTCATCTTAATATAATATTATTGTTAATTAAACAATACTTTTGAGATCCAGCCTCTGATTCTCTTACAATTAAATTATAGTTGGTTGAATTAGAGATTTTACAGCATATTTTGATATAAAAGTGTTCCATGAGAGGCTATTGTCTAAAGACATGGCTTAAACCATTCTATCCTGGAGTTAGTGGTCTTTAATCAGAGACTGTTAAAAGACTTCTTGTGACAGAGTTTCCCATGAGAGACCATAGCTAAAAAAACATGGCATAACCTGGCCTCTCCTGGAGGTAGTGGTCTCTTATCAGAAACTATTGTCATATTAGGTCAAATGGCGCGTTATTGCTTTGTGTTAATTTATTCCTAATGACCTTGTCTTTATAGTTTGCTGAAGAGCATTGCTCGAAGCAAATATTTGAATATCATTCTACTGTCCTATAAGCTTATGTCCATAGTTTACTTGAAAACCATTTCTAAGATTCCATCCTTCAGTGTAGCATATAAAAGCAGAATGATCCAATACAATATTAGAGCTCTGAGAAGCGGTCTGGTGGATTAAATTGGCGAAACCGCTGGGAGGGTTCACCACTGATGAGCCAAGCCCTCCCAATATATTTTTTCATCGCAGTAAGGACAGTAGAAGTTCGTTTTATGTATAAAAGAAACATTCGCGCTTTTAAATCCTTTTATTTTATATATTAGGTCAAGTCATGAGAAACTTTTCAACTGAGAAACTCTAATGAGAAACACAAGGTAATAAGACCAAATCCAAATAAATAAATAGTGTGTGACGTTTCGGTAACAGCGTTGTTACCATCTTCAGACAAAAGTACTGAAAGTTTACCACAGCATGTTTTAAATATTGTTGATAACAGTGACTATTTAAAACTTGCTGTGGTAAAATGTCAGTACTTTTGTCTGAAGATGGTAACAACGCTGTTACCGAAATGTCACACACTATTTATTTATTTGGATTTGGTCTTTTATTACCTTGTGTTTATAATCTATAATCTAATAAGAAACATTTGATTTTGAGTATTTTTGTCAAAAAAAAAAAATCAGATACATAAAAAAAAAAGGCTTCATCTATTTTTTAAAATCCTGACAAGAAGACAAAAAAAGTTTTTTAAAACAGAGATTAAATAAACATTTCCGGAGGCAGCAATGTAAGTCTTTCTAAAGGTAAAAAAAGGAATGTCACGAGGCAATGTCTATCTCCGAGATAATCTTAGAAGAGACTGTTGCAAGGTTCCGTTTCTACTTCGCCTAATTTGTTTACACAATAACACCCAGTACATAGAAAATTCCTTAAAGACAGTAGAACTACCTCCCTGTAAGGGATAACATCTAATTACAGAGCCAAAGTGCACTTTAGAGAGAGGGTGTTCTCTAACCCAGTACATAGAAAATTCCTTTAAGACAGTAGAACTACCTCCCTGTAAGGGATAACATCTAATTACAGAGCCAAAGTGCACTTTAGAGAGAGGGTGTTCTCTTACCGAAGAGTATCTAAATAGTAAAAATGGTAATTTTACAAATGAAAACTGCTTGGTAGAGATGTCCTATAGTGTGGGTATCCTCTCATTGAAGTTGTTCTACTGTAGTTATAAGGTATAATAGGACCAATTTCAAATAAGTGAGTGATAATTCAGTAACAACGCTGTTACTGAAACATCACATACACTTTATAAATTTGTTCAGATTATAGCTTTTCCAAACTATAATCCAAATTGTAGGTATTGAGCCTCACTACTGATGGCCCCCCAATTCTTGTAAAAATTCCAACCCCCACCAGCGAGTGCAAGTAACCAAACGGGGCTCTGGCACATTTGTAAGTGCAAAGTCGAACTGCTTTTCACATGTGTAGACATGTGGTGCACTTACAGTAAAAGCAGTGGCCTACTTCTACCCACCATGATTATCATGGCCTGTACCACGTGTACTAGGGATAAGCAAAAAAAAAAAAAGAAAAATTGTAGGTTATCACAAGACATTAATTAATTATAAGGCGGTAACATACCATCTATATATGAAATGAAAACATTAAAACACAGGTTTCTTTTAAACATAAAACAAACTTTGAACTTATTATTGTAAAGATAGAGGCTGACCATTCATAGTTCTTACAATTAAAGATACTTCAGCGAACTCTCTCAAAGTCAAACTGCTTTTCACATGTGTAGACATGTGGTACGCTTACAGTAAAAAGTAGTAGCTAACTACCCACCATGATTATCATGGCCTGTACCACGAGTACTAAGGATAAGCAAAAAAATACTTCGGCCAAAATATAAATATTTTTATTATCTCCTATATAAGTATATATAAAAAGGTATATACAGTTAAACCTGTCTATAGCGCCCCCTCAAAGTAGAGTCTTCCTCTCTATAGCGCCCGATTTTAAATACCTAGTACAATGCGATTTACATTAAAAGTAACCTGTCTATAGCACTCTATAGCATCCTATTTTGGTTGTTGTTGTTGTTGTCGTGTCCAAAGAAGAGTCTCAGATGTCTCCATGCATCTCCATCACAGCAGCAGCAATATCCACTATCTTGGGTGTGTAAAGCTGCTGCTCTGGGTCTAAGTCAATTTTCTGCAAGGCTGCGGCCATTGCTGGGCATGAGAATATGTGAGTAGGTGTTAGTTCCACACCAGGACAGTTGTTGCATGCTTTATAAGTTCTTGTGCCATCTGGATGTATTGTCATTCCTTTATAGTGTTTTGTTCTAAGTCTTGTTATAGTTTGGTGAGTCCCAAGAGAGGGGGCGCTATAGACAGGTTTAACTGTATGTATATATAAAAGGTATAAAAAGGTTTATACTGGCTGAAGTATCTTTAATTGTATAAGAACTTTGTATTTATTTATTTTAAAGAAAAGAGGAGAGATTGGGAGAACATAGGTGTTGTTGTCTACACCACGGCAGCCACATATGTGTTCTCATCCTTCCAGTTGGTCAAGGTTTTCTTTTTTTTAATTATCCCTATTACAGGTGGCCATGATAATCATGGTAGATTGGAGTTTACGACTACATTTACTGTAAATGCACCACATGTCTTACACGTGTGGGAAGCTACTTTCAACTTTTGCACTTACAAGTGTGCCAAAGCCCTGATTGGTTACTTGTATCTTGCTTGTGATTGGTGAATCCATACATGGGATGTTAGTTGATTGGTTATTGGAGGAATGGTATAAGCCGTCCATTTTCTACAGCAACGACCCAGAATCAAATCCTGCATTGGGCACTTTTTCTGCTGAAGAAGAAAATTAGTTTCAATTCTACCCCCTGATTATTGCAAAAGTCTAACCTCCAGTGAGTGCAAGTAACCAAACTGACTCTGACACACAAGTGGTGCAAAATTCAAACTGCCTTCTATATGTGTAGACATGTGGTGTACTTAAAGTAAAAGCAGTCGCTAACTACCCACAATGATCATGACATGTATTCCCTGTATTAGAGATAATAATAATACACCTATCCCCCGATTTACACGGTACTTGTTTTACACGTTTTTGCTTTTACACGGTTTTCCAAATAAGTTTTTTTTGTTTGTTTTTATCGCACTATACTAAATGCTACTGTGATTGAACACATGCGCTGTGTACACATCTCACGAGAAATCCCGAGCTTATGTGCTGACTACATTTTTAACCTGTCAATGCATTTTATTTTTATTTCTGTGTACACCTATCCCCCGATTTACACGTTTTTCTCGGGAACGTATCTACCGTGTAAATCGGGGGATAGGTGTATTTAAAAAAAAAAAAGGGTGAATCCATACTAATTTACAAGTCTGATAAAGTACAATTTGGATTTTAGATTATAATACAAGAAAAATAAAGACTTAATACAAATAATTTAATAGTGTGTGATGTTTCGGCCACTTCTCATTTATTCTTTTATCTGATGATGGTGATAATGCTGTTGCCGAAACATCACACACTAATTAAATTTTTTGGATTAGGGTCTTATTTTCTTGTATAGTTTACAAGTCTTAAAACAACATGGACAACAAAGGCGAGTGAACCCATAGGCAAAAGCTTTGTCCATCAGGATAAGTGTATAGGAAGTGGAGGATAAGAAAGTGAGATAAGCTGTCAAATCAATATTTCCCTTAGACCATGGATACAATAGTCCGTTCCATCCGTAAGAAAGTCTTGGAATTGAGCGAACCATCCTTTATAATGCTCCGAAAATAATCGCCAATTCTATGGCGAAGTTCATTTATTGGTTGAAAGTGGATTTGGAAAAAACAACTAGGGCCTTAGTTGGGGTTGCAGTTGAGAAGATACAGTAGAACCTCCATGAAGGGAGACTCGCGCTGGAGGACACCTCTTTACAAAGGACAAGTTTCATTTGTAAAATTATTGTTTTTACTATTTAGTGCAACTCTCCTGTAAGAAGACACCTCTCCCTAAAAGACACTTTGGCTCTGCAATTAAGTGTTGTCCTTTACAGGGAGGTAGTTCTACTGTAGCAGCTCTCCAGTAAGAGGACACCTCTCCCTAAAGGACACTTGGACTCTGCAATTAGGTGTTGTCCTTTACAGGGAGGTAGTTCTACTGTAGCAGCTCTCCAGTAAGAGGACACCTCTCCCTAAAGGACACTTTGGCTCTGTAATTAGGTGTTGTCTTTTACAGGGAGGTAGTTCTACTGTAGCAGCTCTCCAGTAAGAGGACACCTCTCCCTAAAGGACACTGGCTCTGTAATTAGGTGTTGTCTTTTACAGGGAGGTAGTTCTACTGTAGCAGCTCTCCAGTAAGAGGACACCTCTCCCTAAAGGACACTTTGGCTCTGTAATTAGGTGTTGTCTTTTACAGGGAGGTAGTTCTACTGTAGCAGCTCTCCAGTAAGAGGACACCTCTCCCTAAAGGACACTTGGACTCTGCAATTAGGTGTTGTCCTTTACAGGGAGGTAGTTCTACTGTAGCAACTCTCCAGTAAGAGGACACCTCTCCCTAAAGGACACTTGGACTCTGCAATTAGGTGTTGTCCTTTACAGGGAGGTAGTTCTACTGTAGCAACTCTCCAGTAAGAGGACACCTCTCCCTAAAGGACACTTGGACTCTGCAATTAGGTGTTGTCCTTTACAGGGAGGTAGTTCTACTGTAGCAACTCTCCAGTAAGAGGACACCTCTCCCTAAAGGACACTTGGACTCTGCAATTAGGTGTTGTCCTTTACAGGGAGGTAGTTCTACTGTAGCAACTCTCCAGTAAGAGGACACCTCTCCCTAAAGGACACTTGGACTCTGCAATTAGGTGTTGTCCTTTACAGGGAGGTAGTTCTACTGTAGCAGCTCTCCAGTAAGAGGACACCTCTCCCTAAAGAACACTTGGACTCTGCAATTAGGTGTTGTCCTTTACAGAGAGGTAGTTCTACTGTAGCAACTCTCCAGTAAGAGGACACCTCTCCCTAAAGGACACTTGGACTCTGCAATTAGGTGTTGTCCTTTACAGGGAGGTAGTTCTACTGTAGCAGCTCTCCAGTAAGAGGACACCTCTTCCTAAAGGACACTTGGACTCTGCAATTAGGTGTTGTCCTTTACAGGCAGGTTCTACAATATAGCCCCCAAAAATTATAATTACAAATGAAGAAGAATCTACTCCCCCCAACTCACCTGTACATAGCGCTCTGAAGTTCTCACAAGTGATGGGGCAGACATTGGCGAAGAGTTCCAGGACGATCCTGCCCACTGAACACACACACACAGTCTGACCTGGTGATCATTGTGAAAACAACAATGTCTGGAATTCAGTACTTTTGGGGGTAACACTTTTGCGTCTGTTTCAGTACTTTTCAGGATTTCAGCAGTTTTGTATGTTTCAGTGCTTTTGTCTGGAATCAGTATTTTTGGGTCTATTTCAATACTATTGGGTCTTAAACACAAGGTAATAAGACCAAATCCAAATAAATAAATAGTGTGTGACGTTTCGGTAACAGCGTTGTTACCATCATCTCTTTTGTCTGATGATGGTAACAACGCTGTTACCGAAACGTCACACACTATTTATTTATTTGGATTTGGTCTTATTACCTTGGGTTTATAATCTATAATCCAAATTGTGCCTTATCAACTATTGGGTCTGTTTCAGCACTTTTTGTCTGCTAATCACTTTTGTATCTATCACTTTTGCATCTGTTTCAGTACTTCTCAGGATTTCAGCAGTTTTGTATCTGTTTCAGTGCTTTTGGGTTTATTTCAATACTATTGGGTCTGTTTCAGTACATTTTGTCTGTTCCATCTCTTTAGCGTCTGTTTAAGCCCTTTTGTGTCTGTTATTAAGTTACTTTGACTGGAATTCAGTACTATTGTATCGGTTTCAGTTCTTTTGTCTGAAATTCAGTACTTTTGGGTCTATTTAAGCCCTTTTGTGTCTGTTTCAGTTATTTTGACTGGAATTCAGTAATTCTAATCCAGGAATACTGGATGAGTCTGTACTCCATGTTAGGAACAGCTGCGCATGACATTTGTTCCTCATGTCAGAGGCGGCCATTTCATATTGGAGCTAAATCAGCCTGCTACTGAATATTGTTTCCAGCCTTAATAACAAAGGCATTCTACTTCACACAAGATAAGAAGGAAGAAGACCTTGTATTTCTGAGAGGGGGTTTACCCAGACCAATCTGTTTATGAGCTCAATTATCTTAATTAGGTTTTTCTTTCATATATATTTTACTTTAATATATATTTTAATATTAATATTAAATGTAATTAGCTTTTGCTTTTTTTTTTTCATTTGCAGAGACTCCGTGGTAAATCTATGTATAAGAAATTTATTTTGTTCCAATTTACCCAGACTATTTGTTAGCTTGATTGTCTTAAGTTTTCTTGTATATACATTTCATATTACCATTAAATGGGATTAGCTTTAAAAAATATAATAATAATATCATTTTTTACTGGTACTATTATTTCTGCATGTACCTTACATTTCTACTCGGAGAATCTGTATAAGACTTGAGCTTTTTGTTGTTGTTGTGTGACCCAATACCTGCAGGAATGGAAATCTAATGCTGCACATGACTGGTACAGAGCAGGAGGGACAAGCAGTGGTTCTGTCCTCCCAAGAGAACAACAGTCTTTGATTTCCAGACTTAAGTCTGGTCATCTACGGACAATGACTATGGAAAGAATGGTTGCAAGGTTTTCCCACTATGTACTAAGTGTCAACCTGCAACCTCAAAGCACATTATTGACTGTATTGACTCATCCATTGATGAGCTTTACTCATCCCCGGTATACACCATCAACAAGCTCTACAGGCTTGATACCCTGATAGAATTGTTGAGTGGAGACAAGAAAGAAGAAGATAATTGTTTACTTCTAAGAAAAAGATATGTTTTTTGTTTAAATTGATTCTTCTTCTTTCTTATCTCTACTCAATCATATCAGGGTATCAAGCCTGTAGAGCAGGCATGTCAAACTCGCGGCCCGTGGGCCTCATGCGGCCCACAACGAATAAATTTGCGGCCCACCAGACAATATATTTTAATGAAAAATATTAACTTTACTTTCTTTTTTCTTATTAGTATTTTTTTAAATAAACCTACATAAATGTTACTATAAAAATTTAATTACTTGTTTTCTTTTTTTGCGGCCCACATAATCTTATTACTTTTTTATTTGGCCTGTGTTAGGATTTGAGTTTGACATGCTTGCTGTAGAGCTTGTTGATGGTGTCTGCCGGGGAAGAGTAGAGCTCATCAATAGATGAGTCAATACCGTCAATAATGTGGTTTGAGGTTGCAGGTTGACACTTAGTACATAGTGGGAAAACCTTGCAACCATTCTGGAAAGTCATTGTCTGTAGATGACCAGACTTGAGTCTGGAAATCAAAGACTGTTGTTTGAAATTGATTGAAGTGCAGAAATGAATTAGACAAAATGATGGTCTTTATATTTAATGGGGAAAACACAAGTTAAAAAAGACTAAATCCAAATAAATATCACACATTATTATATATTTGATCTTATTATCTTGTGTTTCTAATCTATAATCTAAATTGTATCTTGTCATTTAATGGTGCAAATTGATGAGCTTCCTACTCTCAATTCTCTCTCTTCCTCTCAAACCTAATACAATAAATTTGAAAAAAAAATCGAAAGTGAAAATGCAAAATTCTGTAGGTTTATGATTGGTAAGATACTTATTTTTGACAAATACTCGTGGCAATATGCTGTCAGGTATATCAATACACTAAGTAGTGTTTAATATCTATTATTGTTTTGTGAGTAAGCCTATCAAAGAATATCATAATCAGATGTTCCACTGAAATCTCACCAACTGATTTGACTTCAATTTTAGTCAATTACATTTTCTCCTGGAAATTTTAAAGTGTTATTTATCTAATAGTATCAAGAGTAAGCATCAAGAGACATGAAACCTAACTCTTAAAAGCTTATACTTTTTAAATAAATGCATATGGTCTTAACAAATGGATTGATTGAAAGAAACTGTGTGTGTTCTAACTACTTATCATTATGTTTCATTATTTAAATTTGAAATATAATGAATGGCTAATAATACACTTATAACTTCAAACATAAATAGAATATTTGTGTATTTGTTTTTCAGATTAGTATGTATGTATTGTTCTGTATTTTTATCGTTGTATATATACTTTTATTTATTTTATTTTTGCTTTCAAAAAACATACACATTTAAATAGCATAAGAAGTGTGACAATTTAAATTATCACCGCATGACATATTTTGAGAAACAAGTCTCCATATTTTGTCAAAAGGGATATTTTATTTACCTTGCTCTCCGCCGATTTCGATATCAAAAAAACATCGTGGATTAAGCTTTTTTTTCTGCTAGCATTGTTTTAAAATAAAAATAAGGTGGACTCTAAGTGCTTTAGCGGTTAGTGTTGAGGCTTATAAGGTTTAATGATGTTTAACTTTAATAGTCATTTGAATGAAAATTCAAAAGCTCAGAAAATTTGAAAAATAATATAACTTAATACACAAAATATATAGATATCCAATAATATTTATTTATCAATAAAAACAATTAAAAATTAGAAGTCAGTTTAATAAAAATGCATTGTGATGATAATTTCTTTAATATACAGATTAAAATAAAATTGTTTTACTTCTGAGGTAATAAATATTTTTTTAAAACTTAAGAAAATAATTTTGAAAATTAATGGAAAATACTTTATTTTGAATCTCAAAGTACAAAAAAATAAATTTGATATATTCCTTCTTATATTAAACTTAAAATTTCAACGAATGTATTTAAAAGAAATGTGAAGGCAAATTGTATATATCAGTATAGATTGGACACAAAACAATAAAACTGTAAATATTAAATTGTATATTTACAAATTAATGGGATTTTTTGTTGATTTATAAATATTATTTGGCATAATATAAAGACTTTTTTTTTAGGATGAGTATTGTTGATAACAATAGTTATTGATTTTTATAAGTTTTACAGTTTTAAGACCAAATTTAACACATTAAAGACAAACTTTTTACATTTTAATAACAATATTTTAATTTTTTTGCGATTTTTCGAATTTATTTAAACTTAATATTTATATGGTTTTTTTTTATAATTTTTTAATTGTAATATATTTTATTTTAAATGAAATTAGTATATATTAATGTACTATTTGTGCCGAGGTCATTTTTTTATTTAGAGAAAAACACATTTTTAATATAAAAAAGCACATTTTTGTTTTTAACAAAGACCTATGTTTATTTTCTGCATATATTAAATATTTTTCACCCTTTTAAGAAGCTTCTTTAGAATTTTAATAACGTTTCATGTTATAATATCAACATGTTTAGTTGTTGTTGCTGTGGTTGTAGTGTACAATGATGAGCCTCAGATGTCTCCGTGTATCTCTATCACAGCAAACGCAATTTTCTTCATTGGAAAATGGGAGATGTTGCCCCTTTAATCACCTTGGAAATGGATGGAATTTGGTCAGGGTTCAGGGGGGACCGCAGTGAGGTGTGGTAGCAGTTCTCTCCCTCACAAGAGCGTGCCCAATCCCCGTAAGAATTCTTGTGTAACAAAAATTAAGTTAGGGACTAGGGAGTGTTATGTATTTTTAATAATGTTAGAAATAGATTCGACAAGGTTGTGTTGAAAATAATAAGATGTAATCGAATAAGCTTTGTTTACCGCCTTCAATGTCTCACCTCAAGTATGTAACTTTATTTTTATTGTATGTTATATTATGTAATCTCATTCCTAGATAATTAAAACATTTAGAATCAATCCATACCTTATCATTTCAAATACAAGGCCTACTTTTATACACAACAGAAATTGGCGACGAGGGTTAAAAACGACAACGTAAACAAAGTATTCTAGCAAAAATATTTAAATCAAACTTTATCAAATATCAAATATTCATAATATAATATAATATATATCAATTTTATCAGCAATTTGACTTCATATAGTCAATCTTAATTCTATTAAATTCATAACTACCAATTTTTAAAACAAGCAATTTTTCGCATATCAATATTTATTTATTTTAATTTTCATCGTGGTAAAATTCAAAATATTTTAAACAAAATGGATCCACAACAGTTTCAGGCCCTTGTTGGGGCACGTTTTTGTAACCATACCCCAACAGAAGGCGTATGTATAATCAAATCAAATGGATACATGGCTTCCCTCCCACATAGACTTACAGACCATTTTTTTTTGCCCAGAAACTTAGACACTTGGTGACACCAGACTTCCATGCCGAAAGCTGATGCCTGGTAAAGAAGAAGACATCCAGAGACATCCGAGCTGGAAACTGTTGTTTCATATGTACATATATTCCCCTCACCAAAAATTTAGGTAAAGGTGACCAGAAAAAAAAAAAAAAAAAAGAGAAAAATGGAGAAGGAAGATCTCTAAAGACTGAAACTTATAAAATATCCTTCCAGAGAAAGGAAAGCATCACATTACAGTCCAGGTAAAAAGGGCCTGGGTCAATTTTAGCCAAGACGGGGGGGGGGCGACATATATACCATCCCGAGAAAAAGGGAGGATTGTATTTCAACCCATGTGGAAAGGGGGGGGGGGGCCTGGGGTCTGAAATTTTACACTATCGCCTCAGTTGTTGCTCTCTTTAGATTTTTTTGTTTTGGTAATACTATATGTTCTATTTTGATGAGGCCTGGGGCGTCTATGAAATTGATACTGGAGCGTTGGCCATTTTGATTGGTGTTTTTTTTCGGCGAATGAAAATGGAGAGAGAGATGAATAAAAGAAGGTTCTTTGCCAAAAGGCAGGATTCGATCGGAGTCGCTCAGTGAGAAGGACGATTTTTAGACGGGCCTGAGACGTAGAGGAGACCAGACCTTGCCGCCGCTTTCGAGAGAAGGTAAGCCCCTCGCCATTATGGTTTAGCCCCCCCCTTTTTTTTATTTTTCGAACAGAAGCTAATCTATTTAGATTCTGAATGATAGATTCTGAAATTTATTTAGATTCTGAATGGGCCCTAAAGGGCTTTAAGTGACTTAAAAAGGAGTGTTAAGGTTCGTATATTTTGTCCCGCTAGAATAGATGGAGATCTAGGTTTCCCCCCCCTTTTGTGTAGTAGCCAACCTAGATTTCGCATGGGCCCTAAAGGGCTATAAAGTAACTTCAGGTCACCTCTATCTAAATTTTACTATGTAAATAGCATATCTCGTCAGTATAGACATGTTCCCAAATTTTAAGATATTTAAATAAATATCTAGAGAAATTTTCTTGTTTCCTCTGTTAACTATTTCATACATAATTTGCCTTATGGTGCTATTCCCACTGTTTAAATGAAATGTTGTATGTTTCTTACCTATTTGAAGGGAATGTTACTAATAATCAAGTCTCCCATAAATTACCGGCCACATACATTGCCGCGAGTGTCTGTGTTTCAGTGTTTTATAGATTGCCCAATTTAATAACGATTTCATGGGTTGTCTGATGAAATTGTATAATAGTGTCGCGGCTGTTTCCATCTTTAGACCATTGTTCTGACAATATTATATACTCGATCCTTGCTTTAGCTCAACTCTTAATCAATTACAGAGTTTTTTCCCCCCTTTTCTTTTTTTTTATTTATTTTATTTATCCTGTTTGCACGAATTGCATTACATGTGATGATGTAAAGACATATGCCGATAGTGGATCACTGACAGCTGTGCTGCTATTATACAACATTAAGGTCTTGCTGCGGGTTATATACATGGGGTTGTTGGCCTAAATTGCTATATATATATATACTTAAGTAAGGAAACTTTAATAAGTCACATCGTGTATTCTCCCTTTTCAACTATCCAAACCGGGGAACCCATCAATGTCGCCCGCCGCGGGGCTCGAATTTAGTATATGTTTCTTCCCCTATACTTTAGAAATATATACCTAATGAAAAGCCATACTATTTTAAGTATTGGTGAAGTAGTCCACGCATCCTGAGATTAACAGTCTATTATAAATCGTGAATTTTAATTTATGCTTTCCGTTTCACTGGCATTTTATCAGGCAATGAAAGTTATGTTGAGGCGGTGTATACCGCATCTCTCGCCGCTGTCTTTTACGATTCACATTGTTTGTGGCAAACCTTAATATTATCATTGATTTCTGATATCAAAGTAAAACGTCTATGGGGATGAGTATCTTTTATTCTGGTCTTCTCGAGCTTTCGAGCTTGTCCGCCCTTCTACAGGAGAAACATATACAATATATCAAGAAAATATAACGTCGCCTGATGCTAAAACTATTATGATTCTATGTACATATATATATATACATTAGAAAGTTTTGCATATTATTTGTTTTCTTAAACATATTTTTTTTGATTAAGGTATTACACATATTCTACTATTGTTTGCTATATTCTATGAATTATCTTATAGGTTAGAAATTCTATTATTTAAGTAGTTTTATAATAGTTATTGGCTATTACATATAAGTTACTTATATTATTGTTGATATTATTAGCTGGTACTAGGATATATTGTGTTATATGTTTCGGGCAAATCTATTTTCTATTAATGCTATTGTGTTTTCTGAATAATAGAGAATCAATTATAAGCCTTTGATATTTGCTGTTTATGTTATTGTAATGTATCCTAGGTTCTCCTAATGCGAAAGTGTGACCTGTTTCTTTGCAGTGAAGGAAGAATTAGAGATCTATTGTCTTGATTAATAACGTTGCGTCTATGTTCATATATTCTATTGATGTCTCTCCTTCCTGTCTCCACCACGTACTTGACTTAGCATTTTTTTTTTATCATAGCTCTGATATAATTTTCTCACAGCAGAGGTGAGTTCTGATAATTATTGCTGGATACAAATATCTTAACTTCATTTTAATAGCGCTTTCTATCAAATCATACTAGCCTGTGCATCCAGATATATGAGCCTTAAGGTGAAAATAGAATTGAAGATCCAGTTAGCGTACCCGTGAAGAGAGAAATTTGATCACCATAAAAAGACGCGTCAGGCAACCGACTTTTTTTTCCTTTTCTCATGATGCCTCCAACTGCATATGATCTTAAATATCCTGTATACACTCTGACAAGGGAAGGTTATCCTGAATTGACAAATGTATAATTTTTGTCTTTAGTAGAGATTTCCAAGATTCTATTTCTGAAACATTTTTTTTGGATGAAGACAAATAAAACCATCTTGATAGTATTGAATTTTACAGTAAATATTTGCCAGTAGAAGGCATGATGAGATTACATGAAATTTAAACCAGTTATATGCTTAGTATGTTTCTTCAGCTGTAATTTGACACAGTCATCAAATGAAGAAATGGGCAGTACGCCATATCTTGATGCTGGACACTTCTGTGTCAGGAAGGCGTAGTTAGTCTGTTTAATGAGAATTTCAATAATTATCGAAATTTAGCAGATTATCATTGGGGATTTGAACAACTGTCTTGAAAAATTTTGAACAGCCTGAGTAGATAAAGGAATCCTGGAGTTAGAGTGGAGAATTAGTAGTACAGACTGACCACTCGACGCAGATAACTCTAGGGAACAATTATTGTGTTAATCCGCTGTAGACAAGAAGAACATTGATTCTCAGGATACCCGATAGGCAGAATTTTGAGAGTTGATAAGGTCATGGTTAAAGTTTACACAGGCATGTGGGAGTAAAGACAGTGATTTAAAGAGGCAGCCTTGTGTCTTAAATACTTTCAGTGGAAGCAGATGCCACTGCAAATATTCAGGTCTAATAATTTCCAAATTTGAAGTCATGCATGACGGGTTAGCACGGGATTGACGCCTGAACTGGCTTTCACTGGGATTAATCGAGCTTGCGAAAGAACTAGAAGAAGTGTGACATGTCACGCCACTGTACTAAATTAATAATTGAGAAGATTTATGTTGAGCCAACTGAAATTAGTAAAGAATTAAGAGATTAAGGTCTTATTCTTTGAGTTTTACACTAATTTCAATTACGCGATATGGACGGCGTTATAAGTTGGGTGGAAATGATTCGGCCGCAATGGGATGGTCTCCTGGAGGTGGTACGATCAAATACTTACTTATTGAATGCCGGGCGGGATCGCATGGAGCATTAAATGACATCGAGAAATGCTTAAAGAAACACCCTAGAAGATTGGGGATCGACAAAATGACGACATGGAAAATGCTCAACATTGTACATTGGCAGCAAAATGATATCTTGCTATTGTATGGACGACCACTCCTTCCTGAAATGTGCAGCGGATGTTAGTCCCAGAATTAGGTCCTTTGAGGCGACACTTTCCTTTGCAGATGACATAAAGACGCATGACAAAACAGCACATGAGCATTTAAACTAACTTCAATTCCCTGCCATTAATTAATTTAGTTGACCAATAGCTATAGAACCGCTGGAGACCTCCATACCCTGTGTGAATATTTTAGTGAGAAATGAGCGATTCAATTCTATGAGCCATGAGGTATCCTGTAAGATCAGAGATGTACCCCATTCAATTTCTTTTATAGTAGCCAGTGCGAGATATTTCCAGAATGTTTTTTTTTTTTTATTATTAACTGTCATATAATTCGGAAACTAGAAAACTACACTATTTTGATACAGTTTACATCTAGCATCCATGTGAACTCAATATGACTATTGAACGTAGATTGAAGATTAATGAGCGAGCCAACCTAAAGAGAACGAGTTTAATATGCTTACAATCAGTAGTTGAAACAGACTTTCGCACAATTTTGTTAATTCTCCCC
>CP092884.1:53260088-53332012 GCA_030710605.1 Cordylochernes scorpioides
CGACGGAAGTGTGAGAACTCGCTTGTTTGGACAATTGCAATAATAATAATGAAATGGTGGGGGAAACAAACTTACTTGTCCAGATGTGGAGCTGGCTGGGTGGTTCTGGAACAACCCAAAGTTTTCTGTTAGGTCAATGATTTAAGTTACAATAGACACTCTTTCTTAAGGATACCTCTCTACAAGGGGCCAGCTTTAATCTCAATAAATTACTAATTCTACTAGCTTAGCAACTCTCCGGTAAGAGGACATACCTCTCTCTAAAAGACACTTTTGACTTTGCAACTAGAAAGAATCCTTTTACAAAGAGGTTCTATGATAAGGTACAATTTGGATTATAGATTAGAAACACAGGGTAATAAGACCAAATCCAAATAAATAAATAGTGTGTGATATTCAGTAACAACATTGTTACTGAAATATCACATACTATTTATTTGTATTTGGTCTCATTATCTTGTATTTCAGAATCAACGAATTATTCTTATACAGTAGAACCTCCCTTTAGCAGACACCCAGCTAGCAGACACCTCTCCACAAAAGACAGTTTTCATTTGCAAAATTACCATTTTTACCATTGAGCAACTCTCTGGTAAGAGGACACCTCTCCCTAAAGAGACACTTTGGCTCTGCAATTAGGTGTTGTCCATTACAGGAAGGTAGTTCTACTGTATTAGTCTTTTTTTTTTCCTTTATAGCATAAATTTTAAAAGTGGAGAAGCTCACTTTTATTACATCAACCTATTTTTTTAGGTTGTATTATTCTTGAAATGTTCCATCGCACATTGAACAGGCGCTTACCAAAAAGTATGGGCTAAATTATTATTATTATTATTTGCTCATCCCTAGTACACGTGGTACAGGGCATGATAATCATGGTGGGTAGTTAGCGACTACTTTTACTGTAAGCGCACCACATGTCTACACATGTGAAAAGCAGTTCGACTTTGCACTTACAAATGTGCCAGAGCCCCGTTTGGTTACTTGCACTCGCTGGTGGAGTTGGACTTTTGCAAGAATCGGGGGCCATTGGAGCATTTTTTTTTAAACAGAATAAAAGTGTCCAATGCGGGAATCGAACCCGGGTCATAGTGGTCGAAAACCAAATGGTTTAACCAGCCTTCCACCGACCCCCCGGGCTAAATTATTGATTGATTTGGCTTGTTAGGTCTTGTTACCATAAGTTTGAAATCTCTCAACACAAAATTGTACCTTATCAAGAATGAGATGGTAGTCAAGAATGGGATGGGAGTGACACTAGGGGAGAGGGGGGGAAAAGGATAGAAAGAAAAAACAAAAGGAAACTTACATGAAGAACTGTGAGCCGTTGGTATCCTTCCCACGGTTGGCCATGGAAAGTAAGAACGGCTTGTCATGCTTCAGCTCAAAGTTCTCATCTGTGAGCACACACACAACAAAATAAATAATGCTACATTTTTTTGTTTGCGATATAACTAAAAAAATGGTTTAAATTAATTTTGTTGTTGTTTCTTATCCCTTTGTGTAAAGATTACACAAATTCAATGAGTTCTCCTTTCAAGCCAATTCTCATATAATAGGGTGTAGGGATGCAGGTTTCATTGATCATAGCAACATGATCCAGGCACACTTTGGTGCAAGTCTGACTTTGCCTGCAATTTGAGGCCAGTCAAATTAATTGAATAAGGCAACCAGGTTTCTGAGGACAAGAGTTATATTTTATTATTGCAGTGTCAAATTTTTAAAGCAATTCCGCCTTTCTACAGGAGAACAAAATGGATAATGGATATGTTTCTATAAAAGGTTGAAGATTAATAGTGAAAGTTATAAGAAATTGCACTTTAAATATTTATTTAGATATCGTTAAAGTGAATTTAGTCTCGATTTTCCACACTACATGTTCTACTGTACGGCAATGGAAGAAGAAAGAGAAATTCTTCGTCAATAGACCGGCTATAATAGCAATTCGCCTTATGTTTTATTGGCAAAAGTCGTAAAATCCAGACCCTTTGCATTCGCTTTTTATAAATACTGGAAATCAGCTCAATCAAAATATTTAGCACAGACACCGGATCCAACTCGATAATTGGTCGAGGTCAATACCCAATATTTGTATATAACTACGATGCTAATTTGTTATTTATTTATTTTGTTCTACAGGGAGAATCCTGTATGGCACGTGTGCCCAATAAAGGCTATTGTTGTTGTTGTTGTTGTAGTATTGTTAAAGATAAATGAAAGATACAGCAATAATAATGAGATTTGCATTGATTGTAATGGTTCCAAATTAACAAAGGTGTGGGGGAATAAGGGGACAACAGACCAACGACACCTTACCTTTGAAGGTTCCACTGAAGATGGATTCTCCGCCGGTTCCATTTCCTGCCATCACAGCGTGTTCAGCAAGGGTGGGATGATGCAGGGGACACAACAACCTACCTGCTGAGAAATCTCCTCCTTGGATCATGAAGTTCCTCACAATCCTGTGGAAGATGCTGCCTTTGTAGTGGAGCAGTTTCTTGGTGGTCTGACCCAGGCCTTTCTCTCCTACAACCACCACATCTCACAATTGAAACATACCCATCAAATATCTATCTCTATTTCTGCACTCCTAGAAGTATATGTTCATGGTTCTTTCAAAATACTAAATTTACGGTACTAAATAACAAATGCACAGAGGGTATATATATACAGTTAAACCTGTCTATAGCACCCCCTCTAAATAGCGCCTTCCTCTCTATAGCGCCCGATTTGAAACATAAAAATGTAAACATTTTACATTAAAAGTGACCTGTCTATAGCACCCCTTGTCTATAGCACCCTATTTTGGTGAGTCCCAAAAGGGGGCGTTATAGACAGGTTTAAATGTATATACAGTAGAACCTCTATGAGAGGACAATCACGCTAGAGGACACCTCTCTACAAAGAACAGTTTTCATTTGCAAAATTACCATTTTTACTCTTAAGTAACTCTCAGGTAAGAAGACATACCTCTCCCTAAAGGACACTTTGGCTTTGCAACTAGGTCCTTTACAGGGAGATTCTATTGTATAACCAATTCAGTCTAATATAATAACATTGAAGCGTTCTGATAGATTAAAACGGTGAAACCGCTGGGAGGGTGGTTCACCACTGATGAGCCATCCATGTCTTCCCTCTTTCAATTTCTAATCATTGCGGTATAAAGGCTGTAGAAGTAGAATTTAAAATATATATAGGTTTTAAAAAATAGTGCTTAAATATTCTATATACAGTTAAGAGCGTCTTTCCTCATCTCCTAATCAATCATCTCTCTCTGTCACCGTTTGCTTTTTTTTTTGGAATGGCGCCCTCCTATTGGTTGGCTACGGTCACGCCACCTTTGCCCCCCCCCCCACTCGCTATTTATGTAACTATTGTGTTGGAGCGGATCGCTCCCTAAATAAATGCATATACAGTCTACTCTCGTTATAACGCCACCATCCGGATTTTGCAAAAAAGCGGCGTAAGGCGAGGGTGGCGTTGTATCGAACACACACGTTCAAAATGTGAAATTTAAAGATACAAAAAATTATTTATAACAATTATTAATAACAATCTATACTCTATATATGTCAATATATAGAATGCCGGCATTAAATAATTAATATGATAAATAGAAAGCATTAATTTATAATTTATTCATAAAAAAGTAATTACATTTTCTCAAAAGAAGTCTGTGATCCCAACTTGTCTTTTCTCTCCCTCACTTATGGCATAGACACGGCGTAACAAACCCGCAGATAGATTGACATCATCAGATGTTGCTCTCTTGGAGTGCTCAAGAAACAACAAAACTGTCTCAGCAGCTGTTCTGGCTTCCCTTAACGATGGTAGGCACGGAGTCACTGTTGCATCATCATCCTCGCCAAGTTCTTCTTTCGCTGTAACAGTGGACACCAGAAAATTGTCATCTGTTAGCTTCATTTCCGCCTCCTGGGAATCATCAACCAGTTGAAACTCCCTTTCAGTCATCAAATTCTCTGGTGTAATAGCGAAGATGTCGCGATCGAGCAGATTTCCATAATTAAGAGGCTCAACTGCAGCAGTAGAAGTGAAGCGAATGCCTGTATGATTCCAGCAGTTGCCCAACAGAATCCCAAGCCATTTTACAATAGCGCACAGCGTAATCCAGACGTAATTCTGTGGGTAGATGGGCATCCGCCAATTCCACCATTTTCTGGAGTTGAAGCTTGAGATATTGAGCCTTGAAACTTTTGATGATGCCACCATCCAGTGACTGGCAGTCATATTTGATGGAAGGAATCTTTATGTTGCTGAGACCATCATTAGGGACGCAGTGAGACGTTATCTAACAACAGTAGGATTCCTTCAGAGATAAGAGGCTTGTTGAACTGCAGTAGCCATTCTTGAAAGATGCTAGAGTTCATCCATGCTTTGCTGTTAGATGTGTAAGTGCAGTAGAAATGTGGACTGAAGTTTCTGAAGCATCGAGGCTTTGCCGATTTTCCAATGATCAGCAATTGCCGCTTGTCTGTTCCAGTAGAGTTGCAGCACAGTATAACAGCGATTCGTTTTTTCATCCTTCTGACACCACGGCAGTATTAATCTTTAGAGCAAGTGCTCGGTCAGGAATGAGCTGAAAAAATAACCCTGTTTCGTCTGCATTGTATATGTTGGCTGGGTCATATCCGGAGTTCGCCAGCATACTGTTCAAATTTTTAAGGTGTTCATCAATGATAGCTGGAGAAATCGATGCGCCTTCCCCACAGAGCCGTCGTTGCGAAATATGGAATCTCCCTTTAAATCGCTGCAGCCACCCACTGCTGTACGTGAAATTTTCTGGTAGGTCCAACTGCCCGCCAAGTTTTTTTCCCTTTTCTCTTAGGAGGTCATCAGTAATAATAATATTATTGGCACGCTTTTGGGTAAACCAGTTGAAGAGAGCGTCTTCCAAGTCACTAAATTTTCCGACACTTTGAAGAACCAACAGTATAATTTTTCCACTTCTCAGCCTGAGTGAGAATATCACGGACAGTTGTTCGTGGAAGTGAGAAACGCTCTCCAATCTCATTCTTCGACATCGTAGGGTTATTTCTTGCCAACTGGCATATCTCCTTCTTCTTTTCAATGGTGATCGATTCACGTTTACGCTTTTGGGAACTCATGATACGACAATATGGTTGTTGTGTTGACGTTAGCAAAGGATGAAGCGACTGTGTATGTCCCAGGCACAAGAAGGAAAAGGGTCTGCTGGCTGTTCACACAATCTGTTGTGTCAACAGCAGGCAAATTCCGGTGCCGCTGGCGGAAAAAATGCAGACAGGATATGGGGAGGAGGGGGGGGGGGGGGGGTGTGACATTAACTTGTCTTCGTAGTTAATTAAAAAACTAACAACAACATTAGCAGACTAAAACTTAATGTATTTATTGTATTACAAACTAAACAACATATATGAAGGAGTTATTCCTTTTGTTTATATGCGCCAACTTGGCTAATGATTATTATTGACTTTAATATTACTTTTATATTTACATCTCCCTTTTTTTTTTTTTTTTAAAGGTTCAGCCGGAGACTGGCTTGATGAGACGTCCAGACTTGGTTCTTAAAGGGTTACGGTCAGTGGCCGGTAAAGTCTGTGATGGCTCCATGGGCTCCGTTGATGGGTGGGATCCCTTGTCAGTCTTGTCCTTGTCCAGCAGAGTCGGCACCGGTGGGGGTGATGCGTGCTCACTTTCAAGTGGAGGAGGACCATTGATCTCCATTTCCTTATGATAGTCCATGGATGAAGTTTGAGCCTCTGGCTCACCATGAAAAGGTCTCAAGAAGGCTTGATTACGACGCAATATCCTATCTTGAGATCTCACTGCATATGACCTAGGACTTAACTGCTTGACTACAGTAGCAGGAGTCCAAACTCTTTCACGCTCTTTCAAGAACACTGGTTGATTTTCAGAGAGTTGCTGATGTGATGTAGAATGCATATCACCATAAGATTTTTGTCTTGCGCGAGCGTTTCTAAGAATTTCACTAGTTTTCTCCAGTACAGATGGTTCCAAAAGATCTTATTTAATTGGCAACACGGTTCTGGTTCGGCGACTGTAAAGTCGTTGCACAGGTGAACCTAATCCTTCTCTTGGGGTGTTTCGATAATTCAACAGTGCCATTTGGATGTCTTCTTTTCCTCTTTCACATTTTCTAAGAAGACTTTTTGCTGTTTGAACTGCCCTTTCTGCCAACCCATTGGACCTAGGGTGCAGAGGGCTAGAGGTTTGGTGGGTAAATGACCATTCCTGTGAAAATTGCTTGAATTCTCTTGAACTATAGTTGGTACCATTGTCAGTTTCTAGAACCTTTGGTATCCCATGTTGGGCAAACCATTCCTTTAACTATACTATTGTTTCTTTAGAATTTAATGATTTAAGTTCTTTAAAATCAATATATCCAGAATAACTATCAGTTACCAGTAAATAATTGTGGTCATTATACATAAAAACATCCGATGCTACAATCTGCCATGAGCGGTGCTATATCGAATGGTTTTTGCTACTTGGGATACGAAAAATCAGCGGCGGAAGGCGAACAGCGAGGGAGTGGCGTTATATCGAGAAAAATACATTGACGTCGATTGGGACAAAACGAAAAAACGGCGTAAGGCGAGGGTGGCGTTATATCGAGTGGCGTTATAACGAGAGTAGACTGTATTAGATAATAACCAAATGGAATCCTCTCTTTCTTTTTCCCAGTAAGAGACGCCTACGGAAGCCAACAGTACATAGACCAGTGATTCTCAACCAATGTGCCGCGAAATTCTAAAAATGTGCCGCCGAATTTTAGTCATATGATTATGTTCACGTTTGTATTGGTTTTTCTTTTTTTCTTTTTCATTTTTTTACTTTTTAAAATAACGAAATTAGCAAATTGAATGTTAGAGATGTATATTACTTATATTTTGCATAGAAAAATATTGATACATAATTTGAATTTTCTTGCATTCAAGTTAGCAAAAGTGTGCCGCGAAATTCTAAAATTGTGCCGCCAAATTTTCAAATCTTTAAAATAATGCCGCAACAAAAAAAAGGTTGAGAATCACTGACATAGACAGATAAAGCACATAGGCTATAGTTAATAACCAACATATGCAATTATTTAAGGCGCCAATTTATAATTGTAACAAATAGTATTTGAATCAAAACATTCAATCGGGTAAAACACGGGTGTTGCCCGGGTCATTCGGCTAGTATAATAATATTGAAGAGGTCTCATTTATTAAAACGGTGAAACTGCTGGGAGGGTGGTTCACCACTGATGAGCCATTCATGCCTTCCCTCTCTTTCAATTTCTAATCATAGCAGTATAAAGGCTGTAGAAGTAGAATTTAAAATATATAGGTTTTAAAAAAGTAGTGCTTAAAAATATATTTCTAATTTACATCTCACAAAGAACAAACCAACTTGTTGCAGAGATTTATTGAAGAGAAGGTTAAAAAAAGCCAGAACTATATATATACAATCAAACTTCTTTAATTCAACACCTCAAGGGAATCGCAGAAAATTCTGATGAATTAATGTTGGAGAGTAACTTCGCACATCAGCTGTTGCCTAGCAACGACACCATCCAACCAGACATCACGTGACCTGGCGCCACACTGTCTATACCAGTAGTTTAAGTTTTGGTTTTCTTCCTGCTACTGCGCTTGCCTTTTGTGACTCTTTTTGTTCCTTGTCATCTTAATATAATATTATTGTTAATTAAACAATACTTTTGAGATCCAGCCTCTGATTCTCTTACAATTAAATTATAGTTGGTTGAATTAGAGGTTTTACCGTATATTTTGATATAAAAGTGTTCCATGAGAGACTATTGCCTAAAGACATGGCTTGATCCCAATCCCTCCTGGAGTTAGTGGTTTTTAATCAGAGACTGTTAAAAGACTTCTTGTGACATAGTTTCCCATGAGAGACCATAGCTAAAAAAACATGGCATAACCTAGCCTCTCCTGGAGGTAGTGGTCACTTATCAGAAACTATTGTTATATTAGGTCAAATGGCGCGTTATTGCTTTGTGTTAATTTATTCCTAATGACCTTGTCTTTATAGTTTGCTGAAGAGCATTGCTCGAAGCAAATATTTGAATATAATTCTACTGTCCTATAAGCTTATGTCCATAGTTTACTTGAAAACCATTTCTAAGATTCCATCCTTCAGTGTAGCATATAAAAGCAGAATGATCCAATACAATATTAGAGCTCTGAGAAGCGGTCTGGTGGATTAAATTGGCGAAACCGCTGGGAGGGTTCACCACTGATGAGCCAAGCCCTCCCAATATATTTTTTCATCGCAGTAAGGACAGTAGAAGTTCGTTTTATGTATAAAAGAAACATTCGCGCTTTTAAATCCTTTTATTTTATATATTAGGTCAAGTCATGAGAAACTTTTCAACTGAGAAACTCTAATGAGAAACACAAGGTAATAAGACCAAATCCAAATAAATAAATAGTGTGTGACGTTTCGGTAACAGCGTTGTTACCATCTTCAGACAAAAAGTACTGAAAGTTTACCACAGCATGTTTTAAATATTGTTGATAACAGTGACTATTTAAAACTTGCTGTGGTAAAATGTCAGTACTTTTGTCTGAAGATGGTAACAACGCTGTTACAGAAACGTCACACACTATTTATTTATTTGGATTTGGTCTTATTACCTTGTGTTTATCTATATATATAAAAATGAATGTTTGTATGTTTGTCTGTTGGTTGGTTGGTTGGTTGGTTTGTATGTCCGGTATACAAATTCGCAGTAGTTCACTAATTCAAACCAAAATTTCCATACATAGGTAAAAAATAACGAGGATGACGATAGGCTATTTTAAAAAATATATAAATCAATTATTAAAACTATATATTCAAATTATTCTAAATAGCTCATTTAGAACGCGGTGGAACTGATGGCGGGGCGCGCTCATTGGCCGCCTGCGACACGTGGCTTCCCTGTGCGCGCGCATGCGCCGGGAGGACACTCGCACGCCGGCGGTCGACGGGAGCAGTCGCTTGCTCGCCGGGAGTCAACGGGCGCGCGCATGCGCCGGGAAGCCACTCGCACGCCGGCGGCCGACGGGAGCAGTCGCTTGCTCGCCGGGAGTCAACGGGCGCCGACAACCCTAGGAAGCAAGGTGTATTCGCACTCGGGTAAAACCCGGGCGTTGCCCGGGCCATTCGTCTAGTAATCTATAATCTAATGAGAAACATTGATTTTGAGTATTTTTGTCAAAAAAAAAAATCAGATACATAAAAAAAAAGGCTTCGTCTACTTTTTTAATCCTGACAAGAAGACAAAAAAAAAAGTTTTTTTAAAACAGAGATTAAATAAACATTTTCGGAGGCAGCAATGTAAGTCTTTCTAAAGGTAAAAAAAAAAGGAATGTCACGAGGCAATGTCTATCTCCGAGATAATCTTAGAAGAGACTGTCGCAAGGTTCTGTTTCTACTTCGCCTAATTTTTTTGCAACACAATAACACCTAGTACATAGAATATTTCTTTAAGACAGTAGAACTACCTCCCTGTAAGGGATAACACCTAATTGCAGAGCCAAAGTGTGATTTAGAGAGAGGGTGTTCTCTTACCAGATAGTTGCTAAATAGTAAAAATGGTAATTTTACAAATGAAAACTGCTTGGTAGAGATGTCCTATAGTGTGGGTATCCTCTCATGGAGATTGTTCTACTGTAGTTATAAGGTATAATAGGACCAATTTCAAATAAGTGAATGATATTTTAGTAACAACGCTGTTACCAAAATGTCCCACACACACTTTATAAATTTGGATTTGTTCAGATTATAGCTTTTCCAAACTATAATCCAAATTGTAGGTATTGAGCCTCACTACTGATGGACCCCGATTCTTGTAAAAATTCCAACCCCCACCAGCGAGTGCAAGTAACCAAACGGGGCTCTGGCACATTTGTAAGTGCAAAGTCGAACTGCTTTTCACATGTGTAGTGGACATGTGGTGTACTTACAGTAAAAGCAGTCGCCTTCTTCTACCCACCATGATTATCATGGCCTGTACCACGTGTACTAGGGATAAGCAAAAGAAAAATTGTAGGTTATCACAAGACATTAATTAATTATAAGGCGGTAACATATCATCTATGTATAAGAAATGAAAACATTAAAACACAGGTTTCTTTTAAACATAAAACAAACTTTGAACTTATTATTGTAAAGATAGAGGCTGACTTTCATAGTTCTTACAATTAAAGATACTTCAGCGAACTCTCTCAAAGTCAAACTGCTTTTCACATGTGTAGACATGTGGTGTACTTACAGTAAAAAGTAGTCGCTAACTACCCACCATAATTATCATGGCCTGTACCACGTGTACTAGGGATAAGCAAAAAAATACTTCGGTCAGAATATAAATATTTTTATTATCTCCTATATACATATATATATAAAAAGGTATATACAGTTAAACCTGTCTATAGCGCCCCCTCAAAGTAGAGTCTCCCTCTCTATAGCATCCGATTTTAAATACGTAGTAAAATGCGATTTACATTAAAAGTGACCTGTCTATAGCATCCTATTTTGGTGAGTCCCAAGAGGGGGGAGCTATAGACAGGTTTAACTGTATGTATATATAATAAAAGGTATAAAAAGGTTTATACTGGCCGAAGTTATCTTTAATTGTATAAGAACTTTGTATTTATTTATTTTAAAGAAAAGAGGAGAGATTGGGAGAACACATAGGTGTTGTTGCCTACACCACTGCAGCCACATATGTGCTCTCATCCTTCCAGTTGGTCAAGGTTTTCTTTTTTAATTATCCCTATTACAGGTGGCCATGATAATCATGGTAGATTGGAGTTTACAACTACATTTACTGTAAGTGGACCACATGTCTTACACGTGTGGGAAGCAACTTTCAAGTTTTTCACTTTACAAGTATGCCAGAGCCCTGATTGGTTACTTGCACTCGCTTGTGGATTTGTGATTGGTGAATCCATACATGGGATGTTAGTTGATTGGTTATTGGAGGAGTGGTATAAACCGTCCATTTTCTATAGGCACGACCCGGAATAAAATCCTGCATTGGGCAATTTTTCTGTTGAAGAAGAACAAAATTTGTTTCAATTCTACCCCCTGATTATTGCAAAAGTCTAGCCTCCAGTGAGTGCAAGTAACCAAACTGACTCTGACACACAAATGGTGCAAAATTCAAACTGCCTTCTATGTGAGTAGACATGGGGTGTACTTAAAGTAAAAGCAGTCGCTAACTACCCACAATGATCATGACATGTATTCCCTGTAATAGAGATAATAATAATACACCTATCCCCCGATTTACACGGTACTTGTTTTACACGTTTTTGCTTTTACACGGTTTTCCAAATAAGTTTTTTTTGTTTGTTTTTATCGCACTATACTAAATGCTACTGTGATTGAACACATGTGCTGTGTACACATCTCACGAGGAATCCCGAGCTTATGTGCTGACTACATATTTTAACCTGTCAATGCATTTTATTTTTATTTCTGTGTACACCTATCCCCCGATTTACACGTTTTTCTCAGGAACGTATCTACCGTGTAAATCGGGGGATAGGTGTATTTAAAAAAAAAAAAGGGTGAATCCATACTAATTTACAAGTCTGATAAAGCACAATTTGGATTTTAGATTATAATACAAGAAAAATAAGACCTAATACAAATAATTTAATAGTGCGAGACGTTTCGGCAACTTCTCATTTATTCTTTGGTCTGATGAAGATGACAATGCTGTTGCCGAAACATCACACACTAATTAAATTATTAGGATTAGGGTCTTATTTTCTTGTATAGTTTACAAGTCTTAAAACAACATGGACAACAAAGGCGAGTGAACCCATAGGCAAAGCTTTGTCCATCAGGATAAGTGTATAGGAAGTGTAGGATAAGAAAGTGAGATAAGCTGTCAAATCAATATTTCCCTTAGACCATGGATACAATAGTTCGTTCCATCCGTAAGAAAGTCTGGGAATTGAGCGAACCATCCTTTATAAGGCTCCGAAAATAATGGCCAATTCTATTGCGAAGTTCATTTATTGGTTGAAAGTTGATTTGGAAAAAACAACTAGGGCCTTAGTTGGGGTTGCAGTTGAGAAGATACAGTAGAACCTCCATGAAGGGTCACTCGCGCTGGAGGACACCTCTTTACAAAGGACAGTTTTCATTTGTAAAATTATTGTTTTTACTATTTAGCGCAACTCTTCAGTAAGAAGACACCTCTCCCTAAAAGACACTTTGGCTCTGCAATTAAGTGTTGTCCTTTACAGGGAGGTAGTTCTACTGTAGCAACTCTCCGGTAAGATGACACCTCTCCCTAAAGGATACTTTGGCTCTGCAATTAAGTGTTGTCCTTTTACGGGGAGGTAGTTCTACTGTAGCAACTCTCCAGTAAGAGGACACCTCTCCCTAAAAGATACTTTGGCTCTGCAATTAAGTGTTGTCCTTTTACAGGGAGGTAGTTCTACTGTATGTCAAATGTACAGTCATTTTAGCATACACATATATATATAGTCAAAAATGATTCTAAAAAGTTTCCCCTGGAAGCCCGTTCATCTTAATATTGAAAGAAGGGATAATTTGATTGAATTATTCCTTTGTGTATTTATAATTAGTCTTTTGAATTATATTCATTAAAAAAGGGTCATTAAAAATATTGCTTTAAAAATCCCAAGTCTCAACTCCATGTTGAGTTGAAATCAAGCATTACCACAGACAGATTGTCTCTACAGACCTTGTTGCCATGATAAAAGCCAAGCTTTCTCATCTAATAATAGTTTTCTAGATTTGCAGCAAGGTGTGTAGAGATAATACCAATACAGTAGAACCTCCCTTTAGCGGACACCCTACTAGCATACACCTCTCTACAAAGGTCAGTTTTCATCTGAAAAATTACTCATTTTTACAATTTAGCAACTCTCTGGTAAGAGGACACCTCTCCGTAAAGGACACTTTGGCTCTGCAATTAGGTGTTGTCCTTTACAGGGAGGTAGTTCTACTGTAGCAACTCTCCAGTAAGAGGACACCTCTCCCTAAAAGACACTTTGGCTCTGCAATTAGGTGTTGTCCTTTACAGAGAGGTAGTTCTACTGTAGCAACTCTTCAGTAAGAGGACACCTCTCCTTAAAGGACACTTTGGCTCTGCAATTAAGTGTTGTCCTTTACAGAGAGGTAGTTCTACTGTAGCAACTCTCCAGTAAGAGGACACCTCTCCCTAAAGGACACTTTGGCTCTGCAATTAAGCGCTGTCCTTTACAGGGAGGTAGTTCTACTGTAGCAACTCTCCAGTAAGAAGACACCTCTCCCTAAAGGACACTTGGACTCTGCAATTAGGTGTTGTCCTTTACAGGGAGGTAGTTCTACTGTAGTAATTCTTCAGTAAGAGGACACCTCTCCGTAAAGGACACTTTGGCTCTGCAATTAGGTGTTGTCCTTTACAGAGAGGTAATTCTACTGTAGCAACTCTCCAGTAAGAGGACACCTCTCCCTAAAGGACACTTTGGCTCTGCAATTAGGTGTTGTCCTTTACAGGGAGGTAGTTCTACTGTAGCAACTCTCCAGTAAGAAGACACCTCTCCCTAAAGGACACTTTGGCTCTGCAATTAGGTGTTGTCCTTTACAGTGAGGTAGTTCTACTGTAGCATCTCTCCAGTAAGAGGACACCTCTCCCTAAAGGACACTTTGGCTCTACAATTAGGTGTTGTCCTTTACAGAGAGGTAGTTCTACTGTAGCAACTCTCCAGTAACAGGACACCTCTCCCTAAAGGACACTTTGACTCTGCAATTAGGTGTTGTCCTTTACAGGGAGGTAGTTCTACTGTAGTAATTCTTCAGTAAGAGGACACCTCTCCCTAAAGGACACTTTGACTCTGCAATTAGGTGTTGTCCTTTACAGGGAGGTTCTAAAATATAGCCCCCAAAAATTATAATTACAAATGAAGAAGAATCTACTTCCCCCCAACTCACCTGTACATAGCGCTCTGAAGTTCTCACAAGTGATGGGACAGACATTGGCGAAGAGTTCCAGGACGATCCTGCCCACTGAACACACACACACAGTCTGAACTGGTGGCCATTGTGAAAACAACAATCAATGTCTGGAATTCAGTACTTTTGGGTTTATTTCAATACTATTGGGTCTGTTTCAGTACTTTTGTGTTTATTTCAATACTATTGGGTCTGTTTCAGTACTTTTGTGTTTATTTCAATACTATTGGGTCTGTTTCAGTACTTTTGTGTTTATTTCAATACTATTGGGTCTGTTTCAGCACTTTTTGTCTGTTAATCACTTTTGCATCTGTTTCAGTACTTCTCAGGATTTCAGCAGTTTTGTTTCTGTTTCAGTGCTTTTGTCTGGAATTCAGTATTTTTGGATCTATTTCAATACTATTGGGTCTGTTTCAGTACTTTTTGTCTGTTGTTGTTGTTTCTTATCCCCTTGTGTAAAGATTACACGAATTCCATGAGTTCATGCTCCTCGAGCTGTTTGATGATAAGCAGCGGCCTCTCCCAAAGGTCCTGTACCATCTGTTCATCTGTCCATGTCTGTTCCATCTCTTTAGCGTCTGTTTCAGCCCTTTTGTGTCTGTTATTAAGTTATTTTGACAGGAATTCAGTACTATTGTATGTTTCAGTTCTTTTGTCTGAAATTCAGTACTTTTGGGTCTATTTAAGCCCTTTTGTGTCTGTTTCAGTTATTTTTACTGGAATTCAGTAATTCTAATTTAGGAATACAGGATGAGTCTGTACTCCATGTTAGGAACAGCTGCGCATGACATTTGTTCCTCATGTCAGAGGCGGCCATTTCATATTGGAGTTAATTCAGCCTGCTACTGAATATTGTTTCCAGCCTTAATAACAAAGGCATTTTACTTCACACAAGATAAGAAAGAAGAAGACCTTGTATTTCTGAGAGGGGGTTTACTCAGACCAATCTGTTTATGAGCTCAATTATCTTAATTAGAGGTTTTTCTTGCATATAAATTTTACTATTAATATTAAATGTAATTAGCTTTTGCTTTTTTTTATTTCATTTGCAGAGACTCCATGATAAATCCATGTATAAGAAATTTCTTTTCTTCCAATTTACCCAGACTATTTGTTAGCTTGATTATCTTAAGTTTTCTTGTATATATATTTCATATTACCATTAAATGGGATTAGCTTTAAAAAATATAGTAAAAATAATATCATTTTTTACTGGTACTATTATTTCTGCAAGTACCTTACATTTCTACTCAGAGAATCTGTATAAGACTTAAAGCTTTTTGTTGTTGTTGTGACACAATGCCTGCAGGAATGGAAATCTAACGCTGCACATGACTGGTACAGAGCAGGAGGGTCAAGCACCGGTTTCTGTCCTTCCAAGAGCACAACAGTCTTTGATTTCCAGACTTAAGTCTGGTCATCTATGGACAATGACTATGGAAAGAATGGTTGCAAGGTTTTCCCACTATGTACTAAGTGTCAACTTGCAACCTCAAAGCACATTATTGACTGTATTGACTCATCCATTGATGAGCTCTATTCATCCTCGGCAGACACCATCAATAAGCTCTACAAGCTTGATACCTTGATATGATTAAGTGGAGACATGAAAGAAGAAGATAATTATTTACTTCTAAGCAAAAGATATGTTTTTTGTTTAAATTGATTCTTCTTCTTTCTTATCTCCACTCAATCATATCAGGGTATCAAGCCTGTAGAGCTTGAGACCTTTGATGGTGTCTGCCGGGGAAGAGTAGAGCTCATCAATAGATGAGTCAATAGTCAATAATGTGTTTTGGAGTTGTAGGTTGACACTTAGTGCATAGTGGGAAAACTTTGCAACCATTCTGGAAAGTCATTGTCCATAGATGACCAGACTTAAGTCTGGAAATCAAAGACTATTGTTTGAAATTGATTGAATGGCAGAAATGAATTAGACAAAATGATGGTCTTTATATTTAATGGGAAAAACACAAGTGTAAAAAGACTAAATCCAATTAAATAAATATCACACATTATTATATATTTGGTCTTATTATCTTGTGTTTCTAATATATAATCTAAATTGTATCTTGTCATTTAATGGTTCAAATTGGTGAGCTTCCAACTCTTTCTCTCTTCCTCTCAAAACCTAATACAATAAATGAAATTTGAAAAAAAATCGAAAGTGAAAATGCAAAATTCGGAAGGTTTATGATTGGTAAGATGCTTATTTTTGACAAATACTCGTGGCAATATGCTGCCAAGTATATCAATACATTAAGTAGTGTTTAATATCTATTATTGTTTTGTGAGTAAGCCTATCAAAGAATATCATAATCAGAAGATGTTCCACTGAAATCTCACCAACTGATTTGACTTCAATTTTAGTCAAATATATTTTCTCCTGGAAATTTTAAAGTATTATTTATCTAATAGTATCAAGTAAGCATCAAGAGACATGAAACCTAACTCTTAAAAGCTTATACTTTTTAAATAAATGCATATGGTCTTAACAAATGGATTGATTGAAAGAAACTGTGTGTGCTAACTACTTATCATTATGTTTCATTATTTAAATTTGAAATATAATGAATGGCTAATACACTTATAACTTCAAACATAAATAGATTATTTGTGTATTTGTTTTTCAGATTAGTATGTATGTATTGATCTGTATTTTTATCGTTGTATATATACTTTTATTTATTTTATTTTTGCTTTCAAAAAACATACACATTTAAATAGCATAAAAAGTGTGACAATTTAAATTATCACCGCATGACATATTTTGAGAAACAAGTCTCCATATTTTGTCAAAAGGGATATTTTATTTACCTTGCTCTCCGCCGATTTCGATATCAAAAAAACATCGTGGATTAAGCTTTTTTTCTGCTAGCATTGTTTTAAAATAAAAATAAGGTGGACTATAAGTGCTTTAGCGGTTAGTGTTGAGGCTTATAAGGTTTAATGATGTTTAACTTTAATAGTCATTTGAATGAAAATTCAAAAGCTCAGAAAATTTGAAAAATAATATAACTTAATACACAAAATATATAGATATCCAATAATATTTATTTATCAATAAAAACAATTAAAAATTAGAAGTCAGTTTAATAAAAATGCATTGTGATGATAATTTCTTTAATACACAGATTAAAATAAAATTGTTTTACTTCTGAGGTAATAAATATTTTTTTAAAACTTAAGAAAATAATTTTGAAAATCAATGGAAAATACTTTATTTTGAATCTCAAAGTACACAAAAATAAATTTGATATATTCCTTCTTATATTAAACTTAAAATTTCAACGAATGTATTTAAAAGAAATGTGAAGGCAAATTGTATATATCAGTATAGATTAGACACAAAACAATAAAACTGTAAATATTAAATTGTATATTTACAAATTAATGGGATTTTTTGTTGATTTATAAATATTATTTGGCATAATATAAAGACTTTTTTTTTTAGGATGACAATTGTGGATAACAATATTTATTGATTTTTATAAGTTTTATAGTTTTAAGAACAAATTTAACACATTAAAGACAAACTTTTTACATTTTAATAACAATATTTTAATTTTTTTGCGATTTTTCGAATTTATTTAAACTTAATATTAATATGTTTTTTTTATAATTTTTAATTGTAATATATTTTATTTTAAATTAAATTAGTATCTACTTATATATTTGCCTTATTCTGTCTGTTTGTCTGTTTGTCTGTTTGAAGCTCACGGATGGGATTTTTCATAACCATCGGTGGTTCAGTGGTAGAATGCTCGCCTGCCACGCGGGCGGCCCGGGTTCGATTCCCGGCCGATGCATTTTTTTTTTTTTTTACAATTTTTAAAACTCATTTATATATTATACAAGAATGACATCCACGGCGCCAATTTATAATTGTAACGAATAGTATTTGAATAAAAGCATTTAATTGCCCGGGTCATTCTATATAATAATTGTATAAAAGAATGCAAGACAAAATCACCGCGAATGTTTCTTTTTTTTAAGGCAATTTCTTTTTAAGGCAATTATCGTTATTTATCGTTAATTTTTGTTTCGATTTTATTGAAAAAAAAACGATATGGTGCCTTTAAAAAATGATTTTAATGATTTTTCTATTTAGTCAATATACCTAAGTTCATGTTGCAAATGTAATTATCTCTATAAATTTAGTAGGTGAAATGCAAAAAAAAAATCGACATGATGAAATCTTTATGAAAAATTCACATTTTTATTTTTATATTTTCAAGACACACACAGTTTGGGGCGGGACGTTTCACAAGAGAGACATCCACGGCGCCAATTTATAATTGTAACGAATAGTATTTTAATTAAAACATTTTAAAAACACACAGTTTGGAACGGGACGTTTCACAAGAATGACATCCATGGCGCCAATTTATAATTGTAACGAATAGTATTTGAATTAAAACGTTTTTAAAGTATATGCGCACTTGGGTAAAACCCGGGGGCCGGGCCATTCGTCTAGTCTACTTATATATTTGCCTTATTCTGTCTGTTTGTCTGTTTGTCTGAAGCTCACGGATGGGATTTTTCATAACCATCGGTGGTTCAGTGGTAGAATGCTCGCCTGCCACGCGGGCGGCCTGGGTTCGATTCTTCCCGGCCATGCATTTTTTTTTTTTTTTACAATTTTTAAAACTTATTTATATTGTTACATCATGATTAATGGCGTATTTATTAGAATATTTTTAATATATTTGAAATTTAAATTATATATTTATTTATTTTTATATAAAATATTCTATGATATTTATTTAAAACAGATTATTTAGATTATCATCATTTGTATTTAGGTACACGTGTGAATTCACTGCTCTCTTTAATGTGAGAAAATAAATACATTATTCTGGAGGCTACTTAAAGTAGACTTATCTCATTATTCCCTTATATAAATTTGTAGGATGGTTGAAACACGCTCTGGTAAGATGCAAGACCCAGCACAGGAGAGAATCAAGGCTGAAGAGTCTGCCAAGCCGCAACCCGGCGCAACAATTGGTGGAGATGCTAGTTCCGACCCAGTTGTCCTGAATCCCAACATCGACATCCCCAAGTATGATGGAACGGAAGACCCTCGCCCATGGATTGAATCTCTTGAAGAAATTGGCTTCCTGTACCATTGGGCAGACTACATTATCTCTCGTTATGCTGCCATGAATATGATTGGTAGCGCCAAAACCTGGCTGAACGTACACAAGATAAGTTTCACAAGCTGGGAAAATTTCAAGAGCCGCCTAATTGAGGATTTTGCCTCAGACGCCAACAAAGAAGAAATGAAGATGAGACTAAACAGGATGCAACAGTGGAATGAACCTGCAATCAGGTTCGCAGAGGATATCCTTGTACTGTGCAACAAGGTCGACCCCCAAATGGAAGAAGAGACTAAAATAAACTGGGTTATTGGAGGGTTAAAGAAAGAATACTCTTTTGCCCTTCACCTAAACCCTCCTAAAAATACCAATGAACTTCTAGAAATTTGTAAAAAGCTGGATTTGTTCGAAAAGAATTACCAAGAACGTGCAGAAAAATCAAGAGCTCTATATATTGGACCACGCTCTCCTCGTCCCCATCATCAAGAGCAATGGAAGAATGCTACGTCGTTCAGAAGACCATATCAGAACACCTCCAAGCCCCAGGCCCCCCCCCCCCCCCCCGCTCCGAGGTACTACCAGAACACCTCCAAGCCCCAGGCCCCCACTCCGAGGTACTACCAGAACAAGCCTCTGCCCCAGGTATCTGCCCCTAGACGATCTTACACTCCCAATCCTGAGCCAAAACCGGTCTACCCAAGTAAAACATACAATAAAAGTTCAAATTCAAATAGGAATAGGACAGAAGACGGGAGACCAATATGTTTCAAGTGTAACAAGCCAGGACACGTAGCGCGGTATTGCAGAGTCAAGTTTGTGAGGATCGTAGAAGAGGACCCCTCAGTTTCCCAAGACAAGAGTCAAGAAAATCTTCAAATGGACGAAAGAAAAGATTATACACGGCCTCGCCTCTATGCGGATGTTTGTAATGACACACAAACGAATATTCCTACACGGAATAGATATTCCGTGTTGGAAGATTTAAACTAAGTGTCGCGCCTGATTCCTTCAATCAAAGCAAGTCGACCATAAACGGAATTAGAAAGTTGGACCCTAGGTACAAAATTAATATTAATGTGGACAAGATAGGGTTATGCGAAGCTTTGATTGATACAGGCGCCGATCTTTCAGTGGTCGACCTAAGGACAGCACTTTTTGCTGGCCGTGAAATAAATAGTCTCACTAAAACATGTTCAGGACCCGATGGGAAAAAATTAGATATGGTAGGTAGCATTATTTTAGATTTAAAAATTGATGACACTGAATTATCCCATGAATTTGTAGTAATGGACGCGCATCTACGAACTCTTATTCTTGGACGAGATTTCCTTTAAAAAATGAATGCTAAAATTGATTGTAAACGAGAAACGATAAAATATAATTTGATGAGTAATCATGACGTAAGCAATTATGATCTAAAAAAAATAAAGAGCACTACAGATACCGTTATACCTAAACTATCTATTAAATTGATTAGGGCCTCAATAGAAGCAGAGGATGGGGAATATGTCATCAAAGAGAACAACAAAATGACTCAAACAAATGGTCTTCGATTGGCAAGAAGTTTGCTTACTGTCAAGGATAAGAAAACTCATATCTGGATAACGAACCCTTATCCTCGACCTTTAAAAATCATGAAAGACCAAACATTGGCTTATGGAAGTCTTCCTGCAGAGGTAAATTTTATAGAGAATATAGAGAAGCAGAATGAAAATGACGAAATACAATTTCAAATAAACAAAAATTTATCATTTAAAGAACAAGAGAGGTTAAAACAAATCTTGGCCAAGTATACTGATTTGTTCTCATCGAGGTTAGGCAGGACCAATTTGGCAAAACATCAGATTCATACAGAAGACGCAAAACCGATAAAGCACAAGCCTTACAGGGTAAGTGCTAAGGAACGAACCATCATAAAGGATCAAATAGACGAGATGCTTGAAGAAGGAATAATTAGACCATCTTCAAGTCCCTGGTCCTTTCCCGTTATATTGGTGAAAAAACGAGATGGCAAATACAGATTTTGTGTGGATTACAGGAAATTAAATGAAGTAACAGTGAAGGATGTTTATCCAATCCCAAGAATTGATGATGTAATGGATTCTCTCCAAGGATCCAAGTACTTCTCAGCAATAGATCTCAAATCGGGATATTGGCAAGTCGAAATTGAAGAGAGAGACAAAGAGAAGACGGCTTTCACTACGGCACATGCGTTATATGAATTCAACGTGATGCCTTTTGGACTTTGTAACGCGCCTGCTACCTTTGAGAGAAATATGGAGAATATGCTTGGAAATCTGAGATGGCAAATTTGTTTGTGTTATCTGGATGATGTTATCATATATAGCCCGGATTTTCCAACGCACCTCAAAAGACTGGAAGCTGTTTTTAGATGTTTTCGTGAATCTAATTTAAGATTAAACGACAAAAAATGCCGATTTGTTTTTGAAGAATTGGAGATTCTCGGCTATATAACGAGCAAACATGGTATAAAACCCGCGGAACATAACATCAAAGCTATCAGAAATTTTCCTCGGCCCACAAAGGTCAAAGAAGTACAATCATTTTTGGGAATGTGCTCATATTATAGAAAATTTATCAAAGATTTCTCAAAAATTGCTGACCCTTTGACCAACCTTATTAAAAAAAGTGTATCATTTACCTGGACAGAAAGGCAAGAGGAAGCGTTTCAAACCCTAAAAACAACACTATTAAGTCCACCAATCTTAGGGCACTTCAATCCAAATGCGCCTACTTATATTCATACTGATGCGTCCAACATCGGCATAGGTGCAACTCTTGTCCAAGACATCGGTGGTGAAGAGAAGGTGATCTCATATTTGAGTCGTACCCTGAGTAAAGCGGAGCAAAATTATTCAACCACTGAAAAAGAATGTCTGGCCGTTGTCTGGTCAATGTCAAAATTACGACCCTACCTTTATGGAAGACACTTTAAAATAGTAACAGACCATCACGCCTTATGCTGGCTCAAAAACTTGAAGGATCCAACAGGTCGATTGGCAAGATGGGCGTTGAAAATTCAAGAATATGACTTCGATATAATACATAAATCGGGAAAGAAGCATCTGGACGCCGATGGCTTATCTAGGGGACCCTTACCAGAAACTGATTGGGATGAGGATTTTGAAAGGCTATTTTTAAATCAAATAACAGACGAAGAGGATAAATTTATCGAAAGTGTTAAGAAAAACCTTAATGGAAGCAGGCGATCAATTACGCAAAACTTTAAAGAAGAAGATGGATGCCTCTTTAAGAAAAACCCGAACCCTGAAGGCAGGGCGTGGTTGCTTGTGGTTCCAGAGAAGAAAAAGAGAGAAATTATGAAAGAATATCACAATCATATGTCGAATGGCCATCTGGGCGTCGCCAGAACCATGTACCGAATAAAGAGTAAATACTTTTGGCCATCCATGCTAAAGGATGTCTCATAATTCGTTAAGACGTGTCACATTTGCCAAAGTAGGAAAGGCTCAAACCAATTACTTTCTGGACTACTACAGCCCATCCCCCCAGCCAACTTTCCTTTCGAAAGAATTGGAATTGACTTTGTTGGTCCACTGCCATCTACGAAAAACAGGAAAAAATGGATAATCGTGCTGACGGACTACTACACTAGATATGCAGAAACAAGAGCAGTCTCGGAAGCAACAGTGAAAGAAGTTTCTAAATTTCTAGTAGAGGATATTTTTCTCCGGCACAGAGCCCCACAATATCTTATTAGTGACAGAGGCTCTCAATTTACCAGTAATTTAATGAAAGAGGTGATGAAAACGTGCAAGATTAAACATTGCTTCACAACGAGCTATCATCCCCAGACTAATGGATTGACAGAGCGGTCAAAAAAAACTGTGCTGAGAAGATGTAAGAAAACATCTACCTATGTTTCCCCACGTGACGCAGCGGAGCGTGACCTCGGCTGCACGGGTGAGTCAGTTGTTGTTTTGCTCTCGATAGATGGACATTAAAACATGGTGGCAGCGATAACTGGATAAAATACGAACCCGTATATTGCAAAATATCGATTTTTGCGTACCTTGGAAGATAATTCAACATGGCTCAGATTCAACCTCCAGAAACTTTCGACTTCTCGACTCCCAACGAATGGCCCAGATGGAGGAAAAGATTCGAACGATACCTCGTGGTCAGTGGAATGAAGAAGAAAGAGGAGGCGGACAAGATCGATTTGTTCATGTACTTGATGGGCGACCGCGCGGATGATATATTCAGGACCTTCAAGTTCGAAAAGGAGGAAGAGGCAACGAAAATTGATTCCGTCCTCAAGGCGTTCGACAGCCACTTCTGTGTCAGAAAGAATATTATCTACGAACGTGCGAAATTTAATTCAAGAATCCAAGAGGATCGGGAGCCAGTGGACGAATTCATCACTTCATTGTACAAATTGGCTGATAGCTGCGAATTTGAGGGTCTTCATGAGCAGTTGATCCGTGACCGAATAGTGGTTGGAGTGAGGGACAAAGCTTTATCTGAAAGAATGCAGTTGGACAGCGAACTGACTTTGGAAAAGGCGGTGAAAATGGTTCGACAGCAGGAAGCCGTTCGACAGCAGCAAGTCGACCTGCAGCGTCCCTCAACAAGCCAAAAGGTCAATCAGGTGAAGTTCAACTCGAAGAAACAATCACCGAAACAACAACAGCAGCCTTCGAGGAAGAAGGAGAAGTCAGCCAAAACAAGATTACGATGTCCAAAATGCGGAGGTTTCACCCACAGGGAAGGACAGGCTTGCCGTGCTGAAGGACAGAAATGTAACCTGTGTTCAAAAACAGGCCATTTTGCAAATTCCTGCCCAGATAAACAGGCAAAGACTGCGGAAGTCAAAGCTGTTTATGAACTTGATGAAGAAATTGGTTTTCTCCTGGAGGTCTCAGCTGTGGAGGATTCATCTAATCTCGATGATGATGAAGACGAGTGCAGGAGGCGATGGACAGCAGAAATCCAAGTGAACGGGAAAAAGGTGAAGTTCAAGCTCGACTCCCAGGCGGATGTTACATGTGTTCCTCTGTGTCTCTTCAAGAAGATAATGGGACAGCAACGACTAGTGAAAAGTGATATCAACCTTAGAGCTGCTGAATTCTCCGAACTTCAGACTGTGGGTATGTTTATATCAACGCTGCGAAATGGCAATTATGAAATCAAGGAGAAGATTTATGTCATTCGTCGTTTGAGTGAACCTCTTCTGAGTCGCCGGGCATGTGAGCTCTTGAACCTGGCGAGGCGGATTGAAGTGGTTGCGACGAGAATTAACCCGATCAAGGAATTCCCTGAAACTGTTGTAAGCGATAATGGGACGCAATTTGGAGCTGCTCGTGAATTTGCTAATTTCGCAAGGCAGTATGGATTCACACATGTCACTTCAAGTCCTCGATTCCCGCAGAGCAATGGGATGGCAGAAGCAGGTGTGAAAATTGCTAAGTTGATCCTCAAGAAAAATCAAGACCCATCGCTTGGACTCCTGGAGTATCGATCGACCCCTTTGGAGAACGGTTGCAGCCCTGCTGAGCTTCTCATGGGACGTAAACTCCGAACGACCTTGCCAATTGCACCAGAGAATCTTAATCCAAAGTTGGTGGACTCTCAGACCCTGAAAAGAAAGGAGGGGAGAAGGAGAAAGGATATGAAATCCAGATATGATCGACGCTGCGGAGCTACGGACATGGAGGAGCTATCCGAAGGTGACACTGTTTGGATTACAGATATGCGAACCTGGGGGATTGTAAAGAAGAAAGCATCGACACCAAGGTCGTATATGGTTGATACTCCAGTTGGGACTTTACGTCGAAACAGGTTCCATCTACGAAAAATATATGCAGTGCAATATCCACCCGACCCATCGAACACGACCTTTTCGGGGGAGGAACTGGTTGAAAATGAAAAGACCCCAGTTGTGGATCATCCCTCTAACGACTCAGAAGACGGCCAGATAAGAACCCGGAGTGGACGAATTGTTAAACCTGTGGATCGCCTTCATTATTAATTATATTATGCATTTAAAGTTTGTAATGTATATATATATTTCAAGTCTTAAAAAGGGGGATGTGCTGAGAAGATGTAAGAAAACATCTACCTATGTTTCCCCACGTGACGCAGCGGAGCGTGACCTCGGCTGCACGGGTGAGTCAGTTGTTGTTTGGCTCTCTGTATGAATGGACATTAAAACAAAAACATTGATCAATATGCTCAGTATGTATGTGAACACTGATCAGAAGAATTGGGACGAAATACTCCCATTCATCACTCACGCTTACAATACTACAATTCAGGAAACCACAGGATATTCTCCCTTTTTCCTGATGTTTGGAAGAGAACCCACGTCTCTTTTGGACGACAGGAATATCTCTATGACAAGAAACACATGGAAAGAAGCTACGAACCAGGAGAATTAGTAGCAGTTTGGACCCCAATTAGGAAAATAGGAAAGTGTGAGAAACTACTGAGAAAATATTTTGGCCCATATAGAATATTAAAGAAGCTGTCCAACGTAAATTACTTGATTGAACCAAAAGATAATCCTGGCCAAGACCCATTGATTGTCCATGTCTCAAGAATCAAACCCTATTTTGAAAGAATTGATGAGGTCAATCACGAGGACGTGACGACCTCTGGAGAGGGGGAAGTGTTACATCATGATTAATGGCGTATTTATTATATTATTTTTAATATATTTGAAATTTAAATTATATATTTATTTATTTTTATATAAAATATTCTATGATATTTATTTAAAACAGATTATTTAGATTATCATCATTTGTATTTAGGTACACGTGTGAATTCACTGCTCTCTTTAATGTGAGAAAATAAATACATTATTCTGGAGGCTACTTAAAGTAGACTTATCTCATTATTCCCTTATATAAATTTGTAGGATGGTTGAAACACGCTCTGGTAAGATGCAAGACCCAGCACAGGAGAGAATCAAGGCTGAAGAGTCTGCCAAGCCGCAACCCGGCGCAACAATTTATTATACAAGAATGACATCCATGGCGCCAATTTATAATTGTAACGAATAGTATTTGAATAAAAGCATTTAATCGGGTAAAACCCGGGCGTTGCCCGGGTTATTCGTATCTACTTATATATTTGCCTTATTCTGTCTGTTTGTTTGTCTGAAGCTCACGGATGGGAATTTTCATAACCATCGGTGGTTCAGTGGTAGAATGCTCGCCTGCCACGCGGGCGGCCCGGGTTCGATTCCCGGCCGATGCATTTTTTTTTTTTTACAATTTTTAAAACTCATTTATATATTATAGAAGAATGACATCCACGGCGCCAATTTATAATTGTATTTGAATAAAAGCATTTAATCGGGTAAAACCCGGGCGTTGCCCGGGTCATTGTATATAATAATTGTATAAACGAATGCAAGACAAAATCACCGCGAATGTTTCTTTTTTTTAAGGCAATTTCTTTTTAAGGCAATTATCGTTATTTATCGTTAATTTTTGTTTCGATTTTATTGAAAAAAAAACGATATGGTGCCTTTAAAAAATGATCTTTATTACTATGCAGTTTTCTATTTAGTCAATATACCTAAGTTCATGTTGCAAATGTAATTATCTCTATCGATTTAGTAGGTGAAATGCAAAAAAAAAAAATCGACATGATGAAATCTTTATGAAAATTCACATTTTTATTTTATGTTTCAAGACACACACAGTTTGGGGCGGGACGTTTCACAAGAGAGACATCCACGGCGCCAATTTATAATTGTAACGAATAGTATTTTAATTAAAACATTTTAAAAACACACAGTTTGGAACGGGACGTTTCACAAGAGTGGCATCCATGGTGCCAATTTATAATTGTAACGAATAGTATTTGAATTAAAACGTTTTTAAAATATATACGCACTCGGGTAAAACCCGGGCGTTGCCTGGGCCATTCGTCTAGTACATTATAAAGGACTGCGGCGTATGATTATAAACAACACTTGAAGTTTCATCGCATAAGTTTCTTTTCTGTGAAAAATCAATAATTATTTCAAAGAGAAATATTTACTATTTCTAACTTTTTTAGATGAAGTATGAAAGGGTGAAAATATGAAGAGTAATGGCGAAGTATGAAGTATGAAAGGGTGAAAATATGAAGAGTAATGGCGAACGGAAAAATAAAAGTGTCCAGGGGCGGGAATCGAACCCACAACCTTCCGCTTACGGGCAGATGCCATGTCCACTAGGCTACCCTGGACGTATTTTTCCGTTCGTAAATAATACTTAAAGTAACTTATAATACATTATAAAGTACTGCGGCGTATGATTATAAACAACACTTAAAGTTTCACCGCATAAGTTTCTTTTCTGTGAAAAATCAATATTTATTTCAAAGAGAAATATTTACTATTTCTAACTTTTTTAGATGAAGTATGAAAGGATGAAAATATGAAGAGTAATGGCGAAGTATGAAGTATGAAAGGGTGAAAATATGAAGAGTAATGGCGAACGGAAAAACGGTGAAACTTTAAGTGTTGTTTATAATCATACGCCGCAGTCCTTTATAATGTACTAGACGAATGGCCCGGGCAACGCCCGGGTTTTTACCCGAGTGCGTATATATTTTAAAAACGTTTTAATTCAAATACTATTCATTACAATTATAAATTGGCGCCGTGGATGTCTCTCTTGTGAAACGTCCCGCTCCAAACTGTGTGTGTCTTGAAAACATAAAAATAAAAATGTTGTTGTTGTTGTTTCTTATCCCCTTGTGTAAAGATTACACGAATTCCATGAGTTCATGCTCCTCGAGCTGTTTTATGATGAGCAGCGGCCTCTCCCAAAGGTCCTGTTTAGTGCATTTAATGCAAGCTAAAATGTGTTCTGGAGCTGCAGGTGCCAAGCTACATTTTGGGCAAGTGGGGTAGATTTTGTTATTATTTTCTATCTTCAATGGCTTGAGATGGCCTGTTCTAAATCTTGTTAGTGTTGTTTGATGCTGTCTATTTCTGATGTTCAGAGCTCCTCCTGGGTTCACTCCACTGTACCAACTGTGCTTAGGTGGGATCCTCCAGTTCTTGTTTATTTTTGTTTTGGCTACTGTCTCTATTTCTTTAAAAGTAAGTTTATTTTTCTGTGGCAAGGGTTCTTTTGTGCCTTTTTTTCGCTAGCACATCAGCAGCTTCATTGCCTTCAATTCCAACATGTGAGGGTATCCATTGAAGGTGAATTTTTGAGGTTTTTGAGAGTTTTTGGAGATAGCCAATTATGTTCCTGCTTACTTTGTCTCTGAGTTCCCCTGTGTGACTCAAGTGTTGTATGGCACTTCTACTATCAGTAAGAATCCAGATATCTTGATAATTAGTATTTCTGATGGATTTTAAGGCTTCATAGATGGCTATAAGTTCTGATCTGAAGACTGAGCAAAAATCTGGGTTCTTCTGTTCATTTTCTCAATGCCATTTGTGGTTTTGATGAGACAGCCACTGCCAGTGTGTCCTAGCTCGTCTCTGCTACCATCGGTATAAATAGTTATTGCATTTTTAGGAATGTTATTAATTATTTCTAATGATAATTGTTTTAAGTATTCTGGATTTTGGCATTGTTTGTTGGTGGGTTCATTTAAAGAGGCATTAAAAATAACATTTTGTAGTGGTTCGCATGGAGAAATTTTTTCTGCTAAATAATTTTTTTCAACTTTATATTTTAAAAATCCATTTCTCTTGGCCAGGTGGAGAGGGCCTTCTTTTTGAGTCTTAGATTGGATTCCCAATTAAGTATGTAATTGGAAGTTCTGTGTTTGTTTCCATAACTCTTGATTTTGTTTATATATTTTGGCAGATTGTAGCTTCTTCTATCCTTTAAGGGCATAATGTCTGCCTCGTAAAGTACAATATCGTTAGGGCAGGTATTTCGAAGACCTGTAATAATTCTAGCTGCACTTAGTTGTATCCTTTCCAGTGATTTTAGATTTGTTTCAGATGCTGTACCAAAATAAAAATGTGAATTTTCATAAAGATTTCATCATGTCTATTTTTTTTTTTTGCATTTCACCTACTAAATCGATAGAGATAATTACATTTGCAACATGAACTTAGGTATATTGACTAAATAGAAAACTGCATAGTAATAAAGATCATTTTTTAAAGGCACCATATCGTTTTTTTTCAATAAAATCGAAACAAAAATTAACGATAAATAACGATAATTGCCTTAAAAAGAAATTGCCTTAAAAAAAGAAACATTCGCGGTGATTTTGTCTTGCATTCGTTTATACAATTATTATATACGAATGACCCGGGCAACGCCCGGGTTTTTTACCGTTTAAATGCTTTTTTTCAAATACTATTCGTTACAATTATAAATTGGCGCCGTGGATGTCATTCTTGTCTCTATCTCTATATATATAAAAGTCAATTTCTGTCTGTCTGTCTGTTTCGCGATAAACTCAAAAACTACTGAACCAATTGGTACCAAATTTTGCATGTCGCTTTTTATAAACCTGAGGAAAATTTTTGGCTGCATTTTGATTAGTATTTTTGGCTATTTCTTTTTTCATTTGAAGAACTTTTTTTTACGCGGACTAATCCGGAATGGAATGAATACCTAAATATGGCCATTTTTTTTAAAGCATCGGTGGTTCAGTGGTAGAATGCTCGCCTGCCACGCGGGCGGCCAGGGTTCGATTCCCGGCCGATGCATTTTTTTAAAACAATTTTTAAAACTCATTTATATTATATCTTATATATATAAAAATGAATGTTTGTATGTTCGTTTGTTTGTTTGTTGGTTTGTATGTCCGGTATACAAATTCGCAGTAGTTCACTAATTCAAACCAAAATTTCCATACATAGGTAAAAAATACGGGAAGACGATAGGCTATTTTAAAAAATATATAAATCAATTATTAAAACTATATATTATTAGTCAGAAAATGATGATGACGATATTGCTGTATGATGTAAGATTATCAGATACAAAATTATATCGGGAAAAATTCCAAAAAGCAGAGACCACGAGTGAAACCAGCTCATTATTTTGTACGCAGGAACAAAATTCTAACAGAAAAACATTCATTCGAGCAGAAAACAAAAGCCAGATCATCTTTCTATAAAAATATCGCTTCTCAGACACAAAGTTTGGAGCGGGACGTTTCACAAGAGTGACATCCACGCCGCCAATTTATAATTGTAACGAATAGTATTTAAATAAAAACATTTAATCGGGTAAAACCCGGGCGTTGCCCGGGTCATTTGGCTAGTATAATCGAACCCGGGCCGCCCGCGTGGCAGGCGAGCATTCTACCACTGAACCACCGATGGTTATGAAAAATCCCATCCGTGAGCTTCAGACAAACAAACAGACAGAATAAGGCAAATATATAAGTAGATTATAAGTTACTTTAAGTATTATTTACGAACGGAAAAATACGTCCAGGGTAGCCTAGTGGACATGGCATCTGCCCGGTAAGAGGAAGGTTGTGGGTTCGATTCCCGCCCCTGGACACTTTTATTTTTCCGTTCGCCATTACTCTTCATATTTTCACCCTTTCATACTTCATCTAAAAAAGTTAGAAATAGTAAATATTTCTCTTTGAAATAAATATTGATTTTTCACAGAAAAGAAACTTTAAGTGTTGTTTAGAAATTAGTATATATTAATGTACTATTTGTGCCGAGGTTATTTTTTATTTAGAGAAAAACACAATTTTAATATAAAAAAGTACATTTTTGTTTTTAACAAAGACCTATGTTTACTTTCTGCATATATTAAATATTTTTCACCCTTTTAAGAAGCTTCTTTAAAATTTTAATAACGTTTCATGTTATAATATCAACATGTTTAGTTGTTGTTGCTGTGGTTGTAGTGTACAATGATGAGCCTCAGATGTCTCCATGCATCTCTATCACAGCAAACGCAATTTTCTTCATTGGAAAATGGGAGATGTTGCCCCTTTAATCACCTTGGAAATGGATGGAATTTGGTCAGGGTTCAGGAGAGACCGCAGTGAGGTGTGGCAGGACTTTTCTCCCTCACAAGAGCGTGCCAAATCCCCGTAAGAATTCTTATGTAACAAAAATTAAGTTAGGGACTAGGCAGAGAGACAACCCTATATATATCATGAAAGCTATGTTCCAAAGTAAACAGCACGCAAGTCGATGCTAGAGGAGAACTCCTTGGTGAAGCAAGTTTCCTGAAGTTTGTTCAGGCTTGGCGTGACCATACAAAGTAAAACAGTTCGCGGAGTGCGACAAGACCTCGATAATTAGATAGCCCAAGAGCCCAATGTTCCTTCTGACTGTAGTCGATTTCTTTTGCCTCGAACATGGGCGAAAACAATATTTCTGATGTCGAAGTTGTATACAAGTTCCTTTTTAAATCATCTATCCAGTAAGAGAGAGATATTTATAACCCAGGTTCGCGTAGAGCGCAGAACGTCAACTACTATGGAAGTCCAAGTCCAGATCACTAGTATGGACTAGTGCAAAGCGCATTTACTCGCCAACTGTTGTGATTGCTGAGCTGAACCAGTTGACCAGGAATTTCCATGCGGAGATTGAGTCTGGATGGCTGGTCATAGATGTAAGGTTGAAGTGGGTGAGTCCAAGTAGCATAGTTCTTCACATCCTATGTTTCAGGAACGCTGAACAGCTGAAGAGGAGGTGATCAACTGTCTGTGGCTTTTCTGAAGTGAGGGCAGGTAGGGTCTGTTTCGAGATGCAAAAGCGCAATGTCTGCCAGTTCATGGCAGTGGTCCGCGAGGATGGTGTTTGTGGCCTCTCGATGGCAGAGTTCTGGCAAAAATTTAAGATGTCTTGTAGTGGAAGCAATTATACTGAAGGATATGGGCGAGTATCATTGGAAATATAACACAGTCCATGATGCTAGAACAGGCATTCGCGTTAGGTGATTCCAGTAGAGACCCCATTTAATAAACAGTAAACTCTAGCTGCAATCATTTTGGAACTAGCGCATAAATATTTTGAAACACAAAAGCACCCTGAGCCTCCGCAGCAATTATAATGTGTTTAATAAATTAAACACATTTTGAATATTTAGAACTACTATTAAACTATCTTTTAATTGTGGAATAAATTTGAAATTTTTACTCTTCAGAAGCATGGAGTTGATCATATCAAATAATAATATAAAATTACCTTTTGAGACACTCTAGGATATAAATATTTTCTCAATTTTTTTGCTACATTCTGCTCTAATTACTATTTATTAAATTCCTATAATTTAATTTGAGGGACAACGATATTTGAAGAAAAATAAAATAGTTCGATAAAATAATGAAGTAATAAAATTATATGTAATATTTATTTGCATTTATTTATCATGATTTTATATAATATTTGTTCTTTATATATTTTATTTTTAAAAATAATTTTAGATAATTTATAATATGTGTGAGTAATCAATAAAGATCATTGGAATTTTTCTATAACCTGTGTTTATTTATTTTAATTATAGCTGATTCTTTTGTTATAAGTAATTATTATAAGATTTATTAAGTGATAATATTATTGATATGGCCCTCAACTTATTAAAAGGTAAACTTATATTACAGCAACTATTTAAGGTTAAAAATAATTGCTTTCAGTTGCGTTGTCTCCATGCTTCCTCAATAAGATCAGATTTGATGGAATTTTTTGATTCAGAAGAAAATTGGAAGAAGCAACAAGTAAGAAGTGGAAGATCGTGGAAAAAAGATGAGCTTAGAATCAAAAGTAATGAAGATCTTCACAAACTATGGTATGTATTATTAAAAGAAAAAAATATGCTTTTAACCATGGAGGAAGCAGCATTGAAGAAAAATGCAGCTTTTCAGAGCCCCGAGCGTTTGGATAAAGTAGAAGAAAGCATGGAAAACTTAGAAGAAGTCGTTAAGGAACGAAACAAAGCATATTATGAACTTGAAACTGGAAAATCAGGACTCAGAGAATTGGGTGTAAGACCTGATATTTTTGGTAGAATTGAAACCTATCAATTGAATGAATATTATGAACCGGCTTCAGAAAACCCAGATTACACAGAACCAGATTATTTGATTAGATATGATCCAGACGTAGATGAATTTTTAAGAAAAATGAATGAGAAAATGAATGACAGAGAGAAAGAACAAACTAAAAAAGATCTTGAGCATATTAGAGAATTATTTACACGTTTCCCTGAGCTAGACAAAGAAGCCCTTCAAGAGAAATACCCAAAACTTGACATTGAAAAGATTCATAAAGAATACATATACAAGTATGGTAAAGTTTCTATTTAGTGTGTTTTAAAAAAAAATACAATTGTACATCTCACTATCAATAAAAAATCAATAAATAATTACTCTTGTTGTTTTAATTTATATAATTCCTATGTATTGTTCAATAATAATAATATATATTTTGACCTTATAACCATTGTAAATACTTATCACACTATTTTCATCTTCTTTCTTATCTCCACTCAATCATATTAGGGTATCAAGCTTATAAAGCTTGAGATTTAGGCCCGGCTGATAGTACCCTAATCCAGGGATACAGGATGAGGGGAGACCCCTCGACATTTGGCCCAATCTGAGACTAAGCCTCTCATTGGTCGTGACGTCACGGTGATGCATGATGTAAAGAAAGGTAATGATTGGTCATTGTATTTTTTTTTAAACAAGGTTTAATTATTATATAATCTTGTTTAAAAAAAAAAAACAATGAACTATTCATGACCTTTGTTTACATCGGGCGTCACCGTGATGTCACGACCATGAGAGGCTTAGTCTCAGATTGGGCCAAATGTCAAGGGGTCACCCTGGATATGAGCAGCTTTTGTACTCCATTGTTAGGAGCGGCTGCACATGGCTTCTGTTCCTCATGTCAGAGGCAGCCATTTCTTTTGGAGCTAAGTTGGCCTGCCACTGAGTAGTGCTCCCAGTCTTAATGACAAAGGCATTCTACATCACCCAGTCATGGTGGTTGTCTTTTACACTATGAAACAATATATTAAAATAATAAAAGAAATGTGTAGATGACAAGATAGGAGTAGATAAAATAGTCTTTTCATTTTTTACCACACATGAGCATGGAAGTTAGTGGATGTTTGGTATAAACCAATTTCTGACAGCTACAACCACGAATTGAATCCTGCATTGGACACTTTTTTTTCAGGAAAAAAAAAAAGCTTCAATAGGCACCCTGATTCGTGCAAATATCTAACCTCAATAATGAGTGTGCAAATAACCAAATAGGGCTCTGGCACATTTGTAAATGTAAAAATCAAACTGTTTTTTACATGTGTAGACATGTTTTACACTTAGAGTTGTTGTTGTCGTGTCCAATGAAGAGCCTCAGATGACCCATGCATCTCTATCATAGCAGTCGCAATGTCCACTATCTTGGGTGTGTATACTGTATTGTTGTTGTTGTCGTGTCCAATGAAGAGCCTCAGATGTCTCCGTACATCTCTATCACAGCAGTCGTTCTCTATCTTGGGTGTGTATACTGTATTTTTGTTGTTGTCGTGTCCAATGAAGAGCCTCAGATGTCTCCGTACATCTCTATCACAGCAGTCGTTCTCTATCTTGGGTGTGTATACTGTATTGTTGTTGTTGTTGTGTCCAATGAAGAGCCTCAGATGTCTCCGTACATCTCTATCACAGCAGTCGTTCTCTATCTTGGGTGTGTATACTGTATTGTTGTTGTGTCCAATGAAGAGTCTCAGATGTCTCCATACATCTCTATCACAGCAGTCGTTCTCTATCTTGGGTGTGTATACTGTATTGTTGTTGTTGTCGTGTCCAATGAAGAGCCTCAGATGTCTCCATGCATCTCTATCATAGCAGTCGCAATGTCCACTATCTTGGGTGTGTATACTGTATTGTTGTTGTCGTCTCTGTCCAATGAAGAGCCTCAGCTGTCTCCGTACATCTCTATCACAGCAGTCGTTCTCTATCTTGGGTGTGTATACTGTATTGTTGTTGTCGTGTCCAATGAAGAGCCTCAGCTGTCTCCGTACATCTCTATCACAGCAGTCGTTCTCTATCTTGGGTGTATATACTGTATTGTTGTTGTGTCCAATGAAGAGTCTCAGATGTCCCCATGCATCTCTATCACAGCAGTCGCAATGTCCACTATCTTGGGTGTGTAAAGCTGCTGCTCTGGGTCCATGTCAATTTTCTGCAAGGCTGCAGCCATTGCTGGACATGGGAATATGTGGGTAGGTGTTAGTTCCACGCCAGGACAGTTGTTACATGTCCTGTAGATTATTGTGTCATCTGGATGTATTGTCATTCCTTTATAGTGCACTTAGAGTAAAAGCATTCATTAACTACTATCTTAATGATTATAAAAAAAAAAAGGCCCTGTATCATGTATGTTAGGGATAATAAAAAAAGGGCATTTAAACATTGAGGGAAAAGATAGAAATTGGGTGCTTGCGAGGGATTTACACTGTGATACATTAAGTATGAAGATTTTGAAGAATTCAGAAAAAAATCCAAGAATATCGCTTCTCTACCTTTTGTCTAATGTAGTGTAAGAGCAGAATTGCCCGATATAATATTAAAGAGATTGGTAGATTAAACTGGCGAAACTGCTGGTAGGGTTCACCACTGATGAGCCAGCCCTACTAATAATTTTTATAGTATACTAGCCGAATGACCCGGGCAACACCTGGGTTTTACCCGATTAAATATTTTTATTCAAATACTATTCGTTACAATTATAAATTGGCACCGTGGATGTCACTTTTGTGAAACGTCCCGCTCCAAACTTTGTGTGTTTTTAAAATATAAAAATAAAAATTTTCACAACGATATTTGAAAATTATATTATTTTGATTTTCAAATAATATTTGTTACAATTATAAATTGGCGCCGTGGATGTCACTCTTGTGAAACGTCCCGCTCCAAACTTTGTGTCTGAGAAGCGATATCTTCATAGAAAGATGATCTAGCTTTTGTTTTCTGCTCGAATGAATGTTTTTCTGTTAGAATTTTGTTCCTGCGTACAAAAAAATGAACTGGTTTCACCCGTGGTCTCTGCTTTTTGGAATTTTTCTCGATATAATTTTGTATCTGATAATCAAACATGATACAGCAATATTGTCATCATCATTTTCTGACAAAAAAAAACAACTATTTTTGCCCAGAACCTGTCAATTTTATTTTTTATTGGCTAAAAATCCGATAAACATCTTTTCCAGATTTTTCTCTATGTCCTATCAAAACACGTTTTACATGTACATTAGGTCAGCTGATATTACCTCCCATCTTCACCGCTAGAGGCGCTGCTTGCGAGCGAAAAAGGCAAATTTGCAACGCAATTTGCAAATAACTCGAAGCATATTCGGGATAGAGACCTGAAATTTTCACTATAAGTTTTTCCAGATTCTGCTCTATATACTGTTAAAATTTCAGTCAGATTAGTTACGTATTGTGGACGTGTATAGCCGACATAGATACCCACACTGACTTTTATATATATAGGGATACCTAAGATTGTGCCTCCCCCCCCCCCCCCCCCCCCCCCCAGATACATGTCTCGCCAAATGTATCAATATACTAAGTTAATTTCATGCAATTCTCAGCCTACAACCCCAAAACACATCATTGACTGTATTGACTCATCCATTGATGAACTCTACTCATCCCCAGCAAACACCATCAAAAGCTCTACAGGCTTGATACCCTGATATGATTGTTGAGTTGAGATAAGAAAGAAGATTAATTTCATATAGATTACAAAGGGAACTATTATAATTTAGAAATACAGTTAAACCTCTCTATAGCGCCCAATTTTAAATACATAGTACGATGCGATTTACATTAAAAGTGACCTGTCTATAGCACCCCCTCTCTATAGCACCCTATTTTGGTGAGTCCCAAGAGGGGGGCGTTTAGACAGGTTTAACTGTACAAGGAAAAATGACCAAATTAATAAATTGTGTTCGAGGTTTTGATAACAATTCTGTTCCTGAAATTTTTTATTAATTTGGATTTGTTTTACCTTGTGTATCTAAAAATGGAACGATTTTCTCTCAAATTTTTAGGCCTAACATTGGGATTCTGTCACAGCTGGGTTTGTTTGATGACATTTGATTATATATTAGGTGTGTGTGTGTGTGTCATGTCAAATGTGTCAATAACATCAATTTTAAACAAGGGAATCAAAGAAACCATTCCCAAGAATAAAATAAGTGTTGAGATAACTTTTTTTTTTGCTTATCCCTAGTACACGTGGTACAGGCCATGATAATCATGGTGGGTAGGTAGCGACTGCTTTTACTGTAAGCGCACCACATGTCTACACATGTGAAAAGCAGTTTGACTTTGCACTTACAAATGTGCCAGAGCCCCGTTTGGTTACATGCACTCACTGGTGGGGTTGGGCTTTTGCACGAATCGGGGGCCATTGGAGCATTTTTTTTAAAACAGAAAAAAGTGTCCAATGTGGGATTCGAACCCGGGTCGTAGTGGTTGAAAACCAAACGGTTTAACCAGCCTTCCACCGACCCCCCTGATATAAACTGTTGACTTTTGACAACCGTCGAAGAAGTTGGTGGACAAGTAGGTAACACCCTCGATTCCCGACAGTCATGAACCTGGGAATGAATCCCTCGTTAACATTTTGTTTAATATGTGAATAACCTTCACATTCATTGTTGCAATTATCATAAACTAGGTTGTTCTTGTTGAGTGGTACCTAATAAAGTGATTTTGGAACCGAACTGATCACAATAACCTGGGATCAAATCCCACATTTCTCTTTAGAAAAAAAAATTGCTTCCTTGGGCACCAATTCTCACCAAAGACCAACCCACCAGTAAGTGTAAGTAACCAAAGAGGGTTCTGGTACACTTACTTGTAAGTGCAAAAGTCAAATTTCTTCTTCTTTCTTATCTCCACTTAATCACACTAAGGTATCAAGCTTGTAAAGCTTATTGATGGTGTCTGCCGGGAAAGAGTAGAGCTCATCAATGGATGAGTCAATACAGTCAATAATATGTCTTGGGGTTGCAGGTTGACACTTAGTACATAGTGGGAAAACCTTGCAACCATTCTGGAAAGTCATTGTCCGTAGATGACCAGACTTAAGTCTGGAAATCAAAGACTGTTGTTCTCTTGGGAGGACAGAACTTGTCCCTCCTGCTCTGTACCAGTCATGCGCAGCATTAGATTTCCATTCCTGCAGGCATTGGGTTTTGATGGTACGGAGGACGTCTCTTTCGTCTAGTTGGGTGCAAAAGGGGTCAAACTGCTTTCTACATATGTAGACATGTAGTATATGTAATTAAAGTAAGTAAGAATGTTGAATCCGTAACCAATTTAACTTTACATATTATTTACCATTAATAGTTTTTTTTTTTGCTTATCCCTAGTACACGTGGTACAGGCCATGATAATCATGGTGGGTAGTTAGCGACTGCTTTTTACTGTAAGCGCACCACATGTCTACACATGTGAAAAGCAGTTCGACTTTGCACTTACAAATGCCAGAGCCCGGTTTGGTTACTTGCACTCGCTGGTGGGGTTGGACTTTTGCAAGAATCGGGGGCCATTGGAGCATTTTTTTTTTTTTTAAACAGAAAAAAGTGTCCAATGCGGGAATCGAACCCGGGTCCTAGTAGTCGAAAACCAAACGGTTTAACCAGCCTTCCACCGACCCCCTTATTAATAGTAATTATACAAAACAATTCTTGGTATATGTTCTACATGAAAACAATAAATAAATATTATATACAAGTTCCTTTTCAAACATGAGCTCACTTTCTACATATGTAGACTTGTGATGCACTTACAGTACAAGCAGTCACCAACTACCCACTAGGGATAAGTAACACCATCACCACAATTTGGAATAATTATGAGATATCCCAAGATGAACAAATAAATGATGGTGTCTTGTCAAAAAAAAAAAAAAATGTGTCCAATGCGGGATTCGAACCTGGATCATGGCTGTAATAAATCAACAGTTTATACCAGTTGTCTACTGATCCCTGTTCACAGAACAAATAAATAAATCCACAAATACAAACATAAGGTAATAAGACCAAATCTAAATAAATAGTGTGTGATGTTTCAGTAACAGCGTTGTTACCATCATCAGATAAAAGTACTGAATGCATGAAAAGTACTGAAGAGCATTCAGTATTTTTTGTCTGATGATGGTAACAATGCTGTTACTGAATCATCACACATTATTTATTTGGATTTGGTCTTGTTAACCTATTGTTACGACTCTTCTGTCGATGTTTGTGTGCAAGGTTTCTAAGAAAACAATGTGGGTTCGTTTTGGATACAGCTTAGTACTATGGATTTATTCCCAGAGCTTTAAAAAGGATGTTAATAACTAGACATAGTAGATGAACTTGCCTTCAATGTCCGCCCCAGGTAGGTTCCTCCTCGTCCTTCTTTGCATCGTCCTCCTCTTGTTGATCCACTCGGTCCTGGAGCCCACTTCCCGTTGCCAACTTGCCGCGTCTGTCGTCACCACCGTTCTCCTTGCTGCGGGTCCTGTTGTCACCAGACAGACTTCTCCCCTCAGACTGCCATGTCTTCTCGGCGCACAAACCCCCGGCAGGCCGGCCGCTATCTCAGCTCCTCTCTTCACGACGACACCAGCTGGACTCTCTGTCTGTCGCCCCCTCCTCTGGAATCCCTCCATCAACACCTCCCCGTGGAGGGGCCCCTGCATACCTTCTTCACTGGCTTTGCCCATCTATTTCCTTCCTTTTCCTTGCTGCACCGCTTCACTATATTTCTAATCTATAATCCAAATTTTACCTTCATCAAATTCAAATACAGTAGAACCTCCATGGTCATTCTTGCTAGATGACATCTCTTTACAAAGGACAGTTTTCATTACCAAAATTTCCAATTTTGACTAATTAGTGGCTCTCCAGTAAGAGGACACCTCTCTCTAAAAGACAATTTGGTTCTGCAACTTGTTGTTGTCCTTTACAGAAAGGTTCTACTCTGACAAATCTTTCCTTAGTCTACCTCTCCCTTCATCCTCTGCTATCATGGAATGCTATTTCATCCTGTTCTGAGCAATTCTCTCTTCACCTCTTTAATTCCAGACAATTCTATTAGATTGCCAAATCGTTTCTTCCCTAGTTTGCCTTCACTTTCATTTTCTTCTTCCTTATCTTCACTCAATCATATTAGGGTCTGGGTGAAGTAGAATGCGTTTGCCTTTGTCATTAAGACTGGGAGCACTACTCAGTGGCAGGCTGACTTGGCTCCAAAAGAAATGGCCGCCTCTGACACGAGGAACAGACTCCATGTGCAGTCGCTCCTAACATGGAGTACATATCATCCTGTATCCCTGGATTAGGAGACCTTACAGGGTACTATCAGCCGGGACAGCTGAGCCCAGGTTTTTTAGTGAGCTTGTTACTGCTCCACCTCCTCCTTTTTCATCCGGGTTTGGGACCAACAATGGCGGAGTTCTTTCATTTTCTGCCATTATGGAATGCCATTTCACTCTGTTCTGAAAACTTCTCTTTTCATCTCCAGACAAATCTATTAGATAATCAAACCAATCTTTCCTTGGGTCACTTCTCCGCCATCATGGAACACTATTCATCCTGTTCTGAGCAATTCTATCATTACCTCTTTAATTCCTGACTACCATTCTATTAGATTATCAAATCATTCTTTCCTTGGTCTGCCTCTCCCTTCATTCTCTGCTATTATGGAATGCCATTTCACTCTGTTCTGAGCAATTCTCCACCTCTTAAATTCCAGGCCATTCCATTAAATTATCAAATCATTCCTTCTCTTGTTTGCCTTCCCTTTCATTCTCTGTCTTCATGGAATGCCATTTCACCTCTTCTAATTCCAGATCACCATTCTATTAGATTGATATAAATCTCGTGGACATTAATTAAACAATTAAAAAAGGTAAATACAAGTCGGTGGACAAGTGGGTAACCCCCTCGATTCCCGACAGTCATGAACCGGGATTAAATCCCGCGTTAAAATTTGTTTAATATGTGAATAACCTTCACATATTATTCATTGTTCAATTATCATGAACTAGGTTGCTCTTGCTGAGCGGTACCTATTTATGTGAATTTGAACCAGTCAAAAAGGTTTCCAGAGATGAGTTTCTTTTTATGTCAAATACCATCTCAAGTTTTCAGACATCTCTGTCCTTCCACAGGAGAACATATGGAATGAATGAAACTAGCGTGAATGAAACTACAATGAATGAAACTAGCGTGAATGAAACTACAATGAATGAAACTAGCGTGAATGAAACTACAATGAATGAAACTAGCGTGAATGAAACTACAATGAATGAAACTAGCGTGAATGAAACTACAATGAATGAAACTAGCGTGAATGAAACTACAATGAATGAAACTAGCGTGAATGAAACTACAATGAATGAAACAGGTGGCGTTGTATTCATTGTATATGTTCTCCTGTGGAAGTACAGAGATACTTGAAAACTTGAGATGGTTTTTGAAATAAAAAGTAACTCATCTCTGGAAACCTTTTTTAATTGTTTAATTCTATTAGGTTACCAAACAGGGGTCGGTGGAAGGATGGTCTAAACCATTGGTTTTCAACCGCTACGACCTGGGTTAGATTCCCGCATTGGGCACTTTTTTATGTTTTAAAAAAATGCTCCAATGGCCCCCCGATTCTTGCAAAAGTCCAACCCCACCAGCGAGTACAAGTAACCAAACGGGGCTCTGGTACATTTATAAGTGCAAAGTCGAACTGCTTTTCACATGTGTAGACATGTGGTGAACTTACAGTAAAAGCAGTCGCCAACTTCTAACCACCATGATTATCATAGCCTGTACCACATGTACTAGGGATAAGCAAAAAAAAAAAAAAGGTTACCAAACCAATTTTCCCTTGTTTAACTTTTTTTTCATTCTTGAAGGTGTATCTATCCAGTATGGTCAATGGACAATCTCCAAAAGGTCCCTGTTTGTCCTACTAATTTACATATTTGATTACTTCATATAGAAGACTACACATTCCATTGACTACATTCTCTTTAAAAATCTTGAGTTCAACTGACCTGGTTGATGGACCTCAGCAATGGTCCCACTCCAGGGATACAGAGGAGATCCATCTGTACTCATGTTAGAGTCGGCAGCAAAGGCTTCCTTGTTAGGAACGGCTTCAAATTACAGGCAAAGTCAGACTTTCACCAAAGTGTGCCTGAATCATGATGCCATGATCAATGAAAGGTGCACCCCTATACCCCATTCCATGATATCATGAACTCCTTAAGCATACCTCTGGTGAATCCTGTATAGGGTCAGCGACCCTAAATAAAGGCTTTTTGTTGTTGATATCATGAACTCATGGAATTAGTGTAATCTTTACACAAGGGGATAAGAAACAACAACAACACTTTCCATTAAATCTTCTCCAAACTTCTCTTTGTAGGTTATCCTAAAGCTTGGAGAAAAAACTACAAGTAAATGTGTGTAGTATATTGTAGCAAAGTATTTATTATATTTGTACAGATTATTATTTTTATATTTTGATAAGGCACAATTTGGATTATAAACACAAGGTAAAAGACCAAATAAATAAATAGTGTATAATCTATAATCCAAATTGTGTCTTATCACCTTTTAATCATATATACACAAGGTAATAAGATACCGGGTCCAAATAAATATATGGTGTGTGACGTTTCGGTAAAAGTGTTATTACCATCTTCAGACAAAGGTGCTGAATGAGAGGTTTTGCCACAGCATGTTTTGAATGGTTACTGTTATAAAGTGTGTAAAATTTGCTTAAATTTCTCATTCAGTACTTTTGTCTGAAGATGGTAACAATGCTGTTACAGAAACGTCATACACTATTTATTTATTTGGATTTGGTCTTATTACCTTGTGACAAAGTGACAAATTTTGAAACTCTCTAGAAACTTCCCTCATTGCTTAACTTGTATCTAATAAATGTTGATTTGTGACTTAAATAAATTGCCGTGTCATCCTGAAGTTTGTCTTTCCTGATTTTCTACGTTACATTTTGGTAGAGATGCTGGGTAGATTAAGGAATACAAACTGAAGATCGCTGAGAAGACCTTGAGGCCTTGGGTGCTATGATCTACATTTTCCAAGACTGGCTCCAGGATTCCACCGCCGTGTCAAAGGCAAGACTTCCCTACAAGGTGATGTCCCTATTGACAATACAACATTGAAAGCTGCTTTTCACGCCGCAAGCGAAAGGATGTGAAGCTACTAGGGACAAAGTTTCAAGACTTCAAGGGAATTCTTGGCAGAAGCACGTTAGATCCATGTTAGTAACTACAATAATTGCTAGCTGTGGGTCACAGCTCCCATAGGTAAGAAGCTATGTAGCAAAGTATTTATTATATTCTATGTACAGATTATTAATTTTGTATTATTTAGATTTTGATACTCTGGAGACTTCCCTCATTGCTTTTCTTGTATCTTATAAATGTGGATTTTGTTTTTAGCCTTATATAAATAAATTGCTGTGTCATTCTGAAGTTTGTCTTTCCTAATTTTCTACGTTACATTATACAGTTAAACCTGTCTATAGTGCCCCCTCTCTATAACGCCTGATTTTAAATATGTAGTAGGATGCGATTTACATTAAAAGTGACCTGTCTATAGCACCCTATTTTGGTGAGTCCCAAGAGGGGGCGCTATAGACAGGTTTAACTGTAATATGATAAAGATGTTCTCTAAATATACTGTTATATCTTTTAATATATAATTATATAATCAAGCTTTGCTTAGGATTTGTCTTGATTTTTAAATTAAGGTACATGTATGCTAATGATAATAAGAACCTATTATCCAAAAATGACTTCTTTTATTATTAAGTATTAATGTAAGGAAATAAGTCAATTTAGGGAATTAAAGTGATCATTATTAAGTGGCTACCTTTTCCTGTGTGCATGGCTCTCCTTAAATTATATGCTCTAAAAATTTTGAAAAGTAAAAAATATAGCCAAACTGTGGTCATAGTGAACCAAAAGCTTTGTTCCATTGGGATAATAAATAAACAACAACTTCAATTGTATTAATTCCACACAGTTTTCATTTATTCTCCCTTTATACCATTCAAACAACAGCGCAAACAATCTTTTTTTCAACTATACACACAAAAAAATATATATAAATACATAAAAAAATATCTATATATAAATTTAAAAATGCTAAAAAAAAGTTATAAATATAAAGTTACTGTGTGTATAAAAATAATACAATGAGAGAGAAGGTTAAAAAAAAGTTTATAAATATATATATAAAATATTTTTATACATGCAACTTTTACATATTAAAAAAAAAATGCATAATTTGGAAACTATATATACATACTTCCGAGTTGAAAGGCACACAATCCATTGTATATATTTATATAAAAAATGCATACCTGGATCAATGAAAGAAATTAAAAAGTTCCAGGTACCCTCTTCTTTAATATACAGTTAAACCTGTCTATAGCGCCTGATTTTAAACATTAAAATGTAAACATTTTACATTAAAAGTGACCTGTCTATAGTACCTCCCCTCTCTATAGCATCCTATTTTGGTGAGTCCCAAGAGGGGGGGGGCGCTATAGACAGTTTTAACTGTATACTTATATTATAGATGTTAATTTTTGATTTGGAATTGTTTTTCTCATATAGTTTATAACATAAAATCATTAAACAAAATCATTGGTATCAGAACCAAAAGCTATTCTGGAATGTGGGATGAACTGACAGGCAGCAACCTGTATTTCCAGGCTTAAAACTGGCAGCCATACTAGACTCTTCCAGGATGGTGTAGAAACCTTTAAATTTTTTATTCATTGCAAGTATATAAAAGATCAATAGAAATATATTTATTTAGAAAAATGCTTATATTGGATCAATACATTTATTTATTCTTCCAAATATATATATATAGTAAAACCCCTCTATAGTGAATCCCAATGGGACAGAGCTTTTGGTTCACTATAGGCACGGTTTGGCCATTTTTTAAAACTTTTCAATAATTTTAGACCGTATAATTATTAGTTTGGGACTTGAAATAGGTTCATTATAGAGGTAGTTCGCAAAGTTCATTATAACAATGGTATTTTCAATGGAATGGAATTAGGAATCGCCTTAGGTTCGTTATAAGGGAAGGTTCACTATATCACAGGTTTGTATTAGTGAGGTTTTACTGTATATTTTTAAAAAGCGTGTTAAAATTTAATACCAATTTTCAAACATGTTTGCAACTCTAATAAAGGCTATATATTTAATGGAATGAAAATGCCTTTTGGAATAGCTTAAAATTTCTTTAGAATGGGAATGATTACAATCCATGTTTATGGGGATAGCTTTCAAATACACAATATAATAAAAAATGCACAATATATTTCCTGAAAACCCAAAATAAACAAAAAACTGTACGACCTTAAAAAAAAAAAAAAAAAAAAAAGATTTATATACAAATTTTTATTTTTCAAAATCTAAAAAAAAAAATACAATAAAAAGTTTCAAAGGAATGTTATACAAGAGCTGATATCAAAAGTTTTTTTTTTTTTTTCATTATAAACAACAAATAAGTTTTTAACAACAATTTTATGTTCCCTGGATCGGATATGTAACTTGGATGAAAGTAAAATTTGCATATCGGCCGGCAAAAAAGCATTATGTTATAATGAGAAGGCCCATTTCCTAAGAAAACATTTAAAAAAAGACATGATAGAGCTCTTACAAAAATATTTGATTGAGAAGGCCACATTAAAGGCACTTGGTTAAGAGGGGTAGTTTTTTTACTACACTTAGACAAAGACAAACTTTAAGATAGAAATTTTTTGGATCCTAAACACAAGGTATTGACCAAATCCAAATAAACCTAATTTATTTGCTATTTATTTGTATATGGTTTTATTACCTTGCATTTCTTTATCTATAATCCAAATTGTACCTTATCATTTCTGTTGGATCCTGTTATTTATAAATTTCTTAATTTCAATCTATAGATGCCAAAAAAAATTCTAAAATCGAAGTATTCTGTTGTTGTTAGCATCCATCAAGTCTGAGTTTGGCTTTTGATAACTATAGGAACAGATATTCTAAAATGAATTATTATATCAATAATGAATCAACTAAAGTGCTAAATCACAATTTGGATTATAGATTAGAAACCTAAGGTAATAAGACCAAATCCAAATAGATAAATAGTGTGTGATATTTCTGCAATAGTGTTGTTACCATCATTCAGTACTTTTGTTTAATGATGATAACAAAGCTGAAACGTCACACACTATTTATTCAGAGGTTTTGGTCTTATTACCTGAGGATTCTAATCCACATAAGGTATATATATGATTCTTTGTAAATAAATCGTTAAATACTAATCAAGCACTATCTTCATTAAAACTCTTAATTCTGAATAAAGTCAATTCGAAGAGAGTGGCCAATAGCTTCTTTATATTATTATATTGAAAAAATGAACGCCACTACATTTTGGTCCCTTGGAGAGTCGGATAAATTAAGAAATTTATAAATAACAGAATGAAAGAGAAAGCTCAGCCTGCAACCCCAAGATATTATTATTGACTGTATTGACTCATCCATTGATGAGCTCTACTCTTCCCTGACAGACACCATCAAAAGTCTCAAGCTTTAAAAGCTTGATACCTTAGTGTGATTGAGTGGAGATAAGAAAGAAGAAGAAGAAGAAAGAAAGAGGATCCAACAAAATCTAAACCAAGTTATACCACCTGTTTACAAGTAGGGCTATAGATTGTTCGAATTGTAAGAACCTGATTGAGAAGGTTATACACCAAATCTTAGGACGGATTCATCTCTATAAAAGTTAAAAGGATAACAGCATTGTTACCAGCTTTCCAAACAACAACAATAAACGAATGAGCAAAAATGTTCCTGTCTTGATACCTTAGTATGATTTGGGTGGAGATAAGAAAGAAGAAGACACGAATTCCATGAGTTCATGCTTCTCGAACACTGGGAGGATCTACTGTATAAATGCCAAGCCTTTCTTCTGTTCTCCCTCTATTTAATACAATGTAAATAACATTGCTGATTATTGTTAACTATTACTGTGTTATTCCTGTATATATACCTTCTTTTACAATCTTAAATTTGTACCTTATCATTTTAAGATGACCTTAAGGTAATAAGACCAAATCCAAATAAATAAATTTATTATCATTTATTTATTTTGAATTTGGTCGTTTTACCTTATGTTTAAAATCTATAATCCAAATTGTACCTTATCATTAAAAAAGACCTGTTGTTGTTGTTGTTGTTTCTTATTCTCTTATGTAAAGATTACACAAATTCCATGAGAGTCCATGCTTCTTGATCATAAAATGACTTTTCTTTACTAAGATGATCTCATTATAAAAATTACAAACCTCTTTGAAGACCTTAATGGGTTAAAAACATGTAAGAACTATATGGCGTCAATCACTCACACACATAAAATAAGAAACATACAATTTGATTAATATATGGAGTTGAAAGATGAAATGAAATTATTGCATCTATTTACTAGGTGTGCTTATCTATAAATGACCATTCTATTATCAAAATCATGGGTCCTATAAATACAAATTGGAAGAAATGGCACAAAATATGGATATATCTAAAAAAATTCATATAAAAAATGGTTTAAAAAGATAAAATTGTCTATATTAATATGATTTTTATAATACAGTAGAACCTCCATGAGAGGACATACCTCTGTAGAAAGGATAGTTTTCATCACCAAAATTACCACCAAATTTTTACTTCTCAGAAACTCTTTGGTAAAGAGACAAATATCTCTAAAAGACCACTTTACTTCTGCCAAATGGTGTATTTTACAGAGAGAGGTTCTACTGTAGCGCTAAAAAACAATAATTATTATAGAGTAACAATTCTTAAATTTCATTCAAAGCTTTTAAAAAGTGCTATAAGGCATAATTTAGATTATAAACAAAAGGTAATAAAACCAAAAATCCAAATAAATAATTTGAGTTAGTACTTTTTATCTGAAGATGGTAACAATGCCGTTACAGAGAAACGTCACACACTATTTATTTATTTGGTCTTCACATGTGTAAACATGTGGTGCACTTACAGTAAAAGCAGTCGCCTACTTTCTATCCACCATGATTATCATGGCCTTTCCTTTGTGTACTAGGGATAAGCAAAAAAAAAAAAAAATTTTTGGGGCGTATTACCTTTTATTTATAATGCTTGTAAAGCTTTAGAATTAATACCGTTACACGATGCAATATAAATTCCACATCAATATAGAGACGTTTCAGTGTTTAAAAAATAGCATACAATAAATAATCTCCTATGAGAAGCACAGCCAACGAACATGTCAAAACCCTCGTCTCTCCTGGAAGTAATCTCTTAACAGAAACTTTCTTTCATTTGAAAGACTCCTCAAGATTTGTTCTGACATCACAGAATCTGTGATAAAAGACCCATCTCTATAAGAGATTGCATTTAGTCATGTTTTTAGGTTAGAAGCTTCATGAAAGCATACACTACTGTATTCTATTCATTCTGTAATTTATCAAAAAAAACAGAAAGTTATTGAGAAGTATGGCTTAAAGAGACAAATACATATTCTATAACAAGGGAGATATATTTGTACTCCATGTTAGGAGAGGCTGCACATGGCATCTGTTCCTCATGTCAGAGGTGGCCATTTCTTTTGGAGCTAAGTCCAACATGTCACTGAGTAGTGCTCCTAGTCTTAATGACAAAGGCATTCTACTTCACCCAGTGTAGAGATAAGAAAGAAGAAGAAACATCTAAAAAAAAAAAGTTAAAAAAAAAAAAAAAAGCTTCATCATCTAAATCTGTGTCAAAAATATACAACATGATAATATTAATAAAAAGTTATTTTAAAATACAACGAGCCCCAAAAAAAAAGTTATAAAAAAAAAAAACCATTAATAAGATAACAATTAATATAATAATACTTACAATACTTAAAAGTTATATCAAAACATTCAATTTCCATAGTAGTAATCAAAAAACATATTATGTAAATATATATTATACAGCCACATAGTGATTCGGAGAAAATAAAAACAAAGAAGTCGGTGGTGAACTAATGCATCATATTAAATTTGCATCTGTAACTGTATTGACTCATCCATTGATGAGCTCTACTCTTTCCCGGCAGACACCATCAACAAGCTTTACAAGCTTGATACCCTAATATGATTGAGTGGAGATAAGAAAGAAGAAGACTTTGCATCTGTAACTAGGTGTTGGCTTTTACAGAGAGGTAGTTCTACTGTAGTTATAAAACAAAAAATGCAATTTTTTTGAAAACAAAAAAAGCACTTGGAGAGGGGAAAAGGTAAAACACAATTTAAAAATTCCATATTACAATTCAAATAGATCAAAATAGGAAGGCAAAACAAAGGATTTCAATGTAATATTTTGGTAACAATGTTGTTACTATCAGACACAAAAATAATAGCTATTACAATAGTTAGGATCCCAATGAGAAGATATCTCTCTACAAAGGACAGTTTTTCATCACCAAAATGAGAATTCTTTTTCTATTTAGCTGCTCTCGAGTAAAAAAAGGAAAACTTTTCTGTTAAGGACACTTTGGTTCGGTGACAAAGTATAGTCCATGAGAGAGAGAAGTTCTACTATATTGTAAATATTACTTTATAAAGATTTTCAGTAAATTTTGTCTGTAAATAAATATGTAGGAACAATAAAACATATAAAATATCAATTTGGATTCAGTCTTGTTACTTTGGAATTCTCTCATATATAATTTCAAATTGTATCTCACCATTAAAAAAAAAAAAAATAGTTCAAAACTTTTTGATTCATCAAAAAAATTCAACAATGTAAAAAGAACATTTGTGTAAAATAAAAGGAATGATTGATATATAAAAAAATAATGTTTAAAAAAAATTTTTCTCACATCTTAAAAAAAAAAAAAAGAATGATAGTAGAAAATAAGTTTATAAAAATTATAAAAAATAGTTTGTTGCACACAACATGGTTATTATAACATATCACTCATTTCATTTTTTTTTTTTAGGAATAGAGAGCCAAATATTATAAGGTCTTGTTTACCTTAATATAATTCAAATACATCTAAGATTTAAAAAAATGTGTCAAAAGACTTTATTCATATTCTTTTAAAAAAAGTGATCCTATAATACAAAGGGATTATGATAATTGAAGTCTATAAATTTATAACACATAATCACATATATATATTTGCATATATTGTATATATTTGCATATATATTTTTATTTGCATATCTAAAAAAAAAAAAAAAAAGGCAGTTTAAGGTTTAACAAGACAACATCCAAATAGATAAATTATGGGTAAGGTGTCAGTAACAGCTTTGTTACCATTTTTAGGCAATAAGTGTTAAAAATAAGATAAAAATGTAAAAAATTCTATAGCATGTTTTCTTAATAGTCGTGTTGAACTGTTTATCAATTTTGCATAACAAGAATAAGAAAGAAAAAAAAGAGAGTACTTGAAAGAAATCCTAACATATATCTTTTTTTTTTTTTAAGTAGAAGTGTGAAGCAAAAAGAAAATTCAGATGTAATTATTGAAATGCCATCCCTAATTTATTTATTTGGATGTGGTGTCTTGTTAAAAAAACTTATGTTTATTAATATCTAAAATCCAAATTGTTCTATATCAGGTAGTGGAGTGTTAAAAAAGAAGGCACTTATAAATGGAATTCCTGGATCCAAAGCGATCGCAGAAAGAACAAAAACATTAATGGAGGGCGAGCCAGAGGGAGGTGACAACCAGCCCAATCACAGTCAATGTCCCTGTTTGCGGTAGTGCCGCTACGTTGCAGCCATCTTTGCTGTCGCACGTGCAGTACTCCGCGTATACGTCGTACGTTCCTGTACGGATGAGGCAGTTGTTCTCATCCCCAGTTCCTTCTCCTGGACGGCCAAGGAAGGCGCAGGATCGGATGTACCTCCATTCTCCGTACACTGCGCAGGAACACAGGTGTTGAGTTACTACCCTGGAGGGATGAAAGAGCTGAGAACAACCGCGCAGGTTACAAAAGGTAGGAACAGCCATCATTGATTTTTGGTGTTGTTAGATGACAGTCTTTTGTCTGATGATGGTAACAATGCTGTTACCTAAACATCACATAAAATTTATTTGGTCTTTTTACCTCGTGTTTCTAATCTACTAGTCGAATGACCCGGGCAACGCCCGTGTTTTACCCGATTGAATGTTTTGATTCAAATACTATTTGTTACAATTATAAATTGGCGCCTTATATAAATACATATGTTAATTAATAACTATAGCCTATGTGCTTTATCTGTCTATGTACTGTTGGCTTCCGTAGGCGTCTCTTACTGGGAAAAAGAAAGAGAGGATTCCATTTGGTTATTAACTAATATATGCATTTATTTAAGGAGCGACCCGCTCCAACACAATGGTTACAAAAACGAAAAAGCGAGTGGGGGGGCAAAGGTGGCGTGATCGTAGCCAACCAATAGGAGGGCGCCATTCCAAAAAAAAAGCAAACGTGACAGAGATGACTGATTAAGAGATGAAGAATGACGCTCGTAACTGTATATAGAATAATCCAAATATATATTTTTTACCCTATAAAAAAATTATATATACAGTTAAACCTGTCTATAGCGCCCCCTCTAAATAGCGCCTTCCTCTCTATAGCACCCGATTTTAAATACGTAGTACGATGCGATTTACATTAAAAGTGGCCTGTCTATAGCACCCTATTTTGGTGAGTCCCAAGAGGGAGCGCTATAGACAGGTTTAACTGTATATAAAAAGAGAGAATAAAATAAATAAAAGAAATAAATATAAGAGAGAGAGAGAACGGCTTCACAATTTTGCGTGTCATCCTTGCGCAGAGGCCATACTAATCTCTGTATCGTTCCAATTTTAGTATATGTACCGCCGAACAAGTGTGAGAGAGAGAGGTCTGAAATTCTCCCTCCACCTGGGATATTAACCCACTTCCTGTCATCCCAACTTCCTCATTCCTAACACAGGGAGAGAGATTGCTAACTGGATTTCTACATCCTTTGAGAGAATGTTTTTTAAACATTTATTTGAATATTGATAAGGCACAATTTGGATTATAGATTATAAACACAAGGTAATAAGACCAAATACAAATATAAAAATATAGTGTGTGACGTTTCGGTAACAGCGTTGTTACCATCTTCGGACAAAAGTACTGAAACAATCATTCAGTACTGTTTACACCAGTATTCAGTACTTTTGTCTGAAGATGGTAACAACGCTGTTACCGAAACGTCACACACTATATTTTTTTATTTGGATTTGGTCTTATTACCTTGTATTTATTTGAATAGAGCTGCATGATATAAGCTTTACACACCCAAGATAGAGGACATTGCTGTGATAGAGGTGTACGGAGACATCTGAGGCTCTTCATTGGACACGACAACAACAACAACATGATATAAGATACAGTAGAACAACCTACATGAGAGGACACTCGCGCTAGAGGACACCCCGCTACAAAGGACATTTTTCATTTACAAAATTTTGAATTTTACAATTGGGCAACTCTCTGGTAAGAGGACACCACTCCCTAAAGGACACTTTAGCTCTTCAATTAAGTGTCCTTTACAGAGACGTTTTACTGTATACAATTTGAATTATAGAATATAAACACAAGGTAATAAGACTAAATACAAATAAATAAATAGTGTGTCATCAAGTTCCCCTGTCTGATGATGGTAACAATGCTGTTACTAAAGAAAATATGACCTAATCAAAATAATTTATTATAATCTATAATCCAAATTGTGCTTTATCAATGCTGTTACTAAAACGTCACTCTTTATTTAGATTTGGTGTTTTATTACTTTATATTTATAAGTTACATGATAAGGTTTACAATTTGGAAAATGAAAAATTTGAACTATTTTTGACGTGTACGATTCTTTTTTAAAAATATATCAATTTTCTACTGCCTTTACTGCAATAATAAAATAATAAGAAGGCCTGGCTCATCAGTGACGAACCCTCCCAGTGGTTTCATCAGTTTAATCTATCACATACCGCTGAAATTTTGCATTTTTCACTTTACTTGGACTCTTGGAGAAGGTATTTTAAATGAACTATAGACATAAGCTTTGAGGGGGGGCAGTAGAATTATATATATTATGATGCATTAGCGCGCCATCTGTTATCAAAATTCGAAACTATTATAGACGGGTATGATTCTTTTGAAAATTAAATAATTTCTACTGTCCTTACTTCAAATTTTCCATTTCAGTAAGGGCAGTAGAAATCGTGTTGCATCTATAATAGTTTCGAATTTACATACAATTATAAATATATAATGCCTCATGATAAGGCACAATTTGGATTATAGATTATAAACACAAGGTAATAAGACCAAATCCAAATAAATAAATAGTGTGTAATGTTTTGGTAACAACGCTGTTACTGAAACGTCACACACTATTTATTTATTTGGATTTGGTCTTATTACCTTGTGTTTATAATGCCTTATATTAATTTAGATTAAAAAACGTAAAGTAAAACAAGACCACATCCAAATTCCGGTAACAACTGCATTGTTGTCAACTTCCTCATTCCAAAAACACAGGGAGAGAAATTCCTAACAGGATTTCTACATCCTTTGGAAGAATTTTTTTTTTTTACATTTATTCAAATAGCTACATGATATATTCAATTTGTATTATTTGGACACATTGCTAACAACATCAGACAAAACAACTACAGACTTATGATGGTAACTACGTTGTTACTGAAACACCACAAACTAATTTGGAATATAGGTGATAAGACACAATTTGGATTATAGATTATAAACACAAGGTAATAACACCAAATATCCAAATAAATAAATAGTGATAAGGCACAATTTGTATTATAGATTATAAACACAAGGTAAATAAGCCCAAATAAATAAATAGTGTGTGACATTTTGGTAACAGCGTTGTTACCACATCTTCAGACAAAAGTACTGAATCTTCAATACTTTCAGTACATTCAGTACTTTTGTCTGAAGATGGTAACAACACTGTTAACAAAACATCACACACTATTTAATTATTTAGATTTGGTTTTATTACTTTGTGTTTCGAATATAAGTTTTATTACCATATCCTGTAAAAAAAAAAATATGAAAAAGGTGTGGCCATTTAGCTATTGGCATTCACATACCACAGTTCTTCCAAGACCTAGGAGAAGTAAACCTTCTTAAAGATGCATTCCTTAATTTGACACCACAAGTAGTTTCCATTACACTTCTGAATGCAACCTACCAGGATCTTTCTTTACTCATTGAGTTCTTCAAAGTTCCTTTTTTGTTATCCCATGTCTCATACACACACACACACTCTCAGGGAGGGTCGGTGGAAGGCTGATTAAACCGTTTGGTTTTCGACCGCTACGACCCGGGTTCGATTCCCGCATTGGACACTTTTTTCTGTTTAAAAAAAAAAATGCTCCAATGGACCCCGATTCTTGTAAAAGTCCAACCCCACCAGCGAGTGCAAGTAACCAAACGGGGCTCTGGCACATTTGTAAGTGCAATGTCGAACTGTTTTTCACATGTGTAGATATGTGGTGCGCTTACAGTAAAAAAGCAGTCGCTAACTACCCACCATGATTATCATGGCCTGTACCACGTGTACTAGGGATAAGCAAAGAAAAAAAGACACTCTCTTTTGACCATTGACTAGATGCAAATAAACTATTGTCAATTGTCACACACACACACACAAAAGCCTTTATTAGGGACTTCCCCAATACAGATTCTCCCAATTTGGGTAAGGTAATCTTGTGTTATTTACATAGAAATTGAACAGGCTTTATGTCTCATTATACAAGGTCACATTGGAGTCTATATAAACATTGATTAAGTGTAAGTCTTCATGATAAGGCACAATTTGGATTATAGATTAGAAACACAAGGTAACAAGACCAAAACCAAATAAATAAAGAGTTTGTTTTTGTAACATCGTTGTTACAACCATCATTAGACAAATGTAGAAACGACATTTGAAAATTATCCCGCATGTGTTTCTTTTGAACAAAAAATTTAAATTTATTTTAAGGAGAAATAACGATTATTTCTAACCTTAGGTATGAAGTATGAAAGGATGAATTATGATCCGTTTATCATTACCCTTCACAATTCATACTTCATCCCTAAGGTTAGAAATAATCGTTATTTCTCCTTAAAATAAATTTCGATTTTTCATTCAAAAGAAACACATGCGGGATAAGTTTCAAATGTCGTTCTACAATTATAAGCCGCATTATATTGTATTATAAATTATACAAATGTACTGAATGAGACAAACTTGAAACATTTATAACAGGCTGTGATATTATTTTCTCAATCAGAACTTTTGTTTGATGATGGTAACATAGTGTTGTTACCGAAATGTCACACATTATTTATTTGGATTTGGTTTTATTACCTCTTTAGTATAACCTCTTTAAATCAACGGACACACTCTAGGGGTACTAAATAGATTGTGAGTGACATTTCGGTAACAAACATACTGAATGAGAAATTTTACCACAGCATGTTTAAAATAGTTACTGTTAATAGTAATATAACAGTAACTATTTAAAATAACAACAACAAAAGCCTTTATTTAGGGCATTCCGCCCCATATAGGATTCGCCGTATTTACACATCAACAAGAGGAGAGGGAAGAGGAAACATTTACAACAAAATAAAGTTTGTCTCACATTCAGTTAACTATTTACAGGTAGGTCATCCTCCAGTATCCTTTGCCCTGCATTCTTTCTCATTCGCCCAGCTTCTGTGCAGAACTTAAAGTATCTAACAATCAGTAATTCATCATTCAGAGCTGAAGAGAGAAGTTGACATATGCGATGGTATCTAAATTGACCAAAGTTAGGGCTAGGGAAAATTTCAGTACGTTTTTCTGTTAAGAGAGGGCATTGGAAGAAATAGTGAACCAAATTATCATCCATGTGATCCTTACAAAGTAAACAGTAACTATTTAAAACATGCTGTGGTATAATTTCTCATTCAGTACTTTTGTCTGAAGATGGTAACAATGCTGTTAATGAAACGTCAAACAATATTTATTTATTTGGATTTGGTCTTATTACCTTGTGATTGTTCTTAAATAGTTAATGTTTGTTATCTGTGATTTTTTCCCTCATTCAGTACTTTTGTCTGATGATGGTAACATAATGTTAAGTTTTTGTGTGAAGAGAAGGAATTGTTTGCTCGTTGGTCCTATGTTGAAGATTTTAGTTTATTATTGTTCTATCAATCTACACACATAGTCTATTTAAACTCTCTTATTTACATAATAATGATGATATGATGAATACTATAATCAGTGATGATGATACTCTGCTTATTTACATAATTAAATTAAGAATATTTTTATTAACTTCATGAATACATAACACATAGTGCTGTCACCGAAACGTCAAACACTATTGATTTATTTGGTCTTATTACCTTGTATTTATAATCTATAATCCAAATTGTGCCTTATCATTAGATAAGTTGAACTGTAGATACATCAGCCCATTCTTGAGTTTGTTTCCTGTCATTTCAGTGATTCACCATCCTCAGGGAAATTTGACAGCGAGTCACCAAAACATCAGACTAGACAACAACAACAACAACAAAAAGCCTTTATTTAGGGCCTCTCGCCCTATACAGGATTCGCCAGTTCACAATGGATGGGGAGAACACTGTGTGGCCTTTTTCCGGGATATAGTCTTGTGGAATCCAAATATCGCCATCGCTATATACCTATTTTTTGATATTTCATTAATTAGTGCCGGAAATGAAGGAAAAAGTTGCCCCGTTTTATCATTTAGTTTTCGTCTTTCCTCAGACAGAGCAGCACAGTCAAATAAGTAGTGCAACATCTCCGTTGTTATTCCTGATCCACAGAAAGTGCATTTCAGGTCTTCACGCCTCAATAAAATCAGATGGTGTTCTCTGAAAAAAATTGAAAGGGTTCTAAATTGTGCGATTAATCTGATGACAGGAAAAGGGATTTCACTTAAGAAATATTCTTCGGTGGTAAACGTTGTATATATATCTCTATAGTGGGAATATAACTTTGATTGGGTTATTCTTGTTAAGTCATTTTGTATTGTTTGCTCTATCGCAGTTCTTAATATTCCTGGGATAGCATTCCTTAGTGAATCAGGATCATTACAATAAGTAAGCCACGAGGATCCGTTATTATTGAGTAAATTGCTTAATTGTTTTATAAACCCGATGGGCGCACCTGTAGCACAGGATATTTGCCTCATTCTATTTAAACATATTCGAGGCAATCTATTTGTATAACATCAGACTAGACAGATAACTAGAGAACAGATTGAAGTAGGCGATAAAGCACACTTTGGATTATAAATACAAGAAAACAAGACCTTAATCCATATAAATGAATAGTGTGTGACATTTCGGTAACAGCGTTGTTACCATGATCAAACAAAAAAAAAATCTGGACATCTACAGACAATGAATGGTTGCCAGGTTTTCCCACTATGTACTAAGTGTCAACCTGCAACCCCAAAACACATTATTGACTGTATTGACTCATCCATTGATGAGCTCTACTCATCCCCAGCAGACACCATCAACAAGCTCTAAAGGCTTGATACTCAGATATGATTGAGTAGAGATAAGAAAGAAGAAGAAAACCATTGATCTCAAGTTCACCAATTGTGTAAATTCCTCCAAAAAGATTGAAAGAATTTGTGCTGGTTTATAATTCCACCACCAACAATTAAGATGAGATTTAAAAAAAAAAAAGGAAAAAGAAAGCAAAGCAGCCTTTTTCTAAAAGAGTATTCATAATATATTTTATTAATACTATAATTTTTTTTTAATTATTGGGAGAAGGGTGGTGGATAAACACTGAAATATTTCGTCTGAAATGCCAAATATTTAATATATGTGATTATTACTATCCATGTATTCTTTTTTTTTTTTTTTTTTTAATGAATATGGACTTAGATTTTTGTGTTCTACTAAAATATTTATATTTAAAATTATATAGTAATAATATATTAAAATATTAATTGACAAAATCTTCTGTGTAATATGTTCAAATGTGTATTTACCTTTCTGACGTATTTTTCGGCACATCGTTGCCTTTAATCCCGGATATGTATCCAATTTTTCCATTTTACAATCATAAATAGGTAAAGATGTATTATCAAAGGGGTCTCCACATCTTGGATCTGCGTCTGAACGACAGACCCAGCATTTGATGGCAAAGCCTGTACAACAAACAAAAAGTTAATATATGCAGGTTTATAATAGAATTTAATAAACTTACATATTGAAATGCAGCCCGAGATCAACAAAATATAAAGGATTTTCATTTTTTTCTTTTAATTTCAAGTCTAAACAGCAAGCATGATTGTAAAAAGAAAACGTACACAACAAAAGCAGGTAAAAACAAATATTTCAGTTAAAAGCAGGGCGGGGTAAAGTTTGTTAATTCCTTTAACACAGGACGCTATTTGGCTACTCTGTTATTTAATTTAAATATTATTTTAAGGATTTTCAAATTTGAAATTACAGTATTATTGAAGATATATTTTAAGAGATTTCTTACAAATAATAAATTCATAAGTAAATTTTAACATTTCATTCGCGTAGATCATATGAGATATTTCAATTTAATTAATAACAGAAAATATATTTATCATTTTTTTTTGTTATATAATAAGTGGCAATTTTTCAGAATATATTTAATAACTAAGTTATCAAATTTTTTAGGAGTGTTTCCTAAATATTTCTAAACCTTAATTATTCAAGTTTTTATCAACATATTTATTAGAGCAAATTTCGTACTTATCCTTTAATTATAATTGATCCTCGAGGTAGAAAAAAAATACATTTTTTATTAGAAAATTGAATTGGATTTGTTGAAGCTGCTGACTGTGGCCCTCGCCACCCTTTCAAAATCCTGGATGTTATTGGTGATGGGTTGCTGAATGAAGGTAGGTAAGGCGGGATAGATTGATTTAGTTGGCACAAATAGTTAATTTGTCATCAAATTTTCGCCAGTTTAAGGGTTCACCACTGATGAGCCAGGTCCTCTTATTAAGTATTGTTAGGGAAACTCGTGACCTTTTCCTTATAGTATGCCACGATTTGCCCAGAACCCTACTTAACCTAATCATGTCCCATCATTTCCTCTCTAAGACAGAGACTGCGAAAGACTCAGACGCCCCTTTCCTGTGGTCAGGCCACCTGACCTATAGTGGCTATCTTGATCCCACCAGCATAAAGCCAGACTCCAGAGTGCCTATCCCTAAGGGCAAGCCACAGAACCATGGTGGCTGGTAAAATCATCATCTTCAGGCAGAACACCAGCCCCACCACAAGCCCATAACCTTTTCCAAGATGTCCAAGTCCCACCATGTTAATTTTTTTTCTTCAAAATATTTAAAAATTTAAATACTTCTATCCATATTTATTTTTACTGTTAATTTTAATTTTTTATTTATTCTTAAAGATTTTTTTTTTTACTTCATAGCGAAGGATAATAGCTTTGAGAGGTGAGTTCAGCAACACTGGGGCAAGTAAGCAGAATATTTTTCAAAATTTAGATTCCTTATTAAAAAAAAACCTGATGGTATTAGTTGCTAAAGCTGCGGAGAGCCCATGCCGCCCAATTTCAATTCTGAACATGATTTGATGAATTAAGATTTGTGATGGGATGGACATTGTTTTTCGTGGGCATAGTCCTCTTTGGTGTATATATAATATACTAGCCGAATGACCAGGGGGGCAACGCCCGGGTTTTACCCTATTAAATGTACCCTATTCAAATACTATTCGTTACAATTATAAATTGGCGCCGTGGATGTCACTTTTGTGAAACGTCCCGCTCCAAACTTTGTGTCTGAGAAGCGATATTTTTATAGAAAGATGATCTGGCTTTTGTTTTCTGCTTGAATGAATGTTTTTCTGTTAGAATTTTGTTCCTGTATACAAAATAATGAACTGGTTTCAGCCGTGGTCTCTGCTTTTTGGAATTTTTCCCGATATAATTTTGTATCTGATAATCAAACATGATACAGCAATATCGTCATCATCATTTTCTGACTAAAAATATATAGTTTTAATAATTGATTTATATATTTTTTTAAAATAGCCTATCGTCTTCCCATATTCTTTTACCTATGTATGGAAATTTTGGTTTGAATTAGTGAACTATTGCGAATTTGTATACCGGACATACAGACAGACAAACAGACAAACATACAAACATTCATTTATATATATTTTGTTATATATATTATATTTATATATTTTGTTCATATTTATATTCAATAGATTTGTAAAATGAAAGTTTATAAAATCCATTTAAAGTAAACGAAAAAATTGCGCTACAAATTTTAAAATAAAACTACAACCTTTCGCAATAAGTTTCTTTTATTATTTAGCCAAAAAAGAGAGGTTAATTCCCCCTGTGAAGTAATGTTGGGTAGTCGTTTCACAAAACACTGATGCGAATTGGGTAGAAGAATTCGCAGTGATGATTCTTTTTGTGGGCTGTTGCAAGGATTAAAATAAGATCATTAATAGCAGAAAGGAGAGGGTAAAAGTCTCCTTCAAACTAACTTTATTTAATACATCTTAAGAGGACAGAGGAAAACACCTAACTGGTCGGTAGCAGACCAAGCCGTGTTCTAATACTTTGTTGGCGGCTGGCGCCGCCGGGGCTTGTTGCTTGTTTACTGTCACCCGAGCCGAGCCGTCTGGACGGCGTCCAGAATAATGGATCTCCATTATTCCACACCCCCTTTAACACATTTTGATAGCGGGGTGTACAGCTTTAAGCTTCTACATGTGTTATAGAAAAATAAATTTGGGGTTCGCAGCAATCACTGGCTCCTGGACATGGAGAGATCTGAAAACAGTTAAAAGTAACAGTAGCGAAAAATCCTCCATTTCACATCAGAGTATGAAATAGATTTAGCAGCTTGGTCTTCTAGCTGTTACACAGACTTTGACTTTAATCATCATAGATGCTGACGTCACTACTATGACGTAACTTCCAACTACTACCTTCAACCTTACTGTTATTGTTTACCGCTAACTTGTCTTAACAATATATGTAATGGAACAAGTCGTTCCTTAAATAAATATATATTTGTTTTTATCAGAAGGGATGTCCTCGTAACTACAACATACGTGAGTACAAACAAAACAACCAGAAATCCTCAAAAAGAATAACAATATTTTGCTAAGCCTATATCAATTTGGTAGCAGTGCGTTGTTTGGGCGCGCGAATTGGACTAACCGCCAATTGATCCATTTAAATCAAAAAGAAATTAAATAATTGGACTAACCGCCAATTTAGAAAGAAAAAGTTGAATAAAAATGGATACACATAACTTAGCAAAAATCGAACAGTTAACAGAAAACATCTATACCACGTGGTCCATGAAAATGGAAGCAATTCTAGATTCAAAAGATCTCTTCGAGGACGTAATTGTTAATGACGAGCCAGACTTTACAAATAATAAACTAGAATATGATATTTGGAAGAAAAAGAATCGGGAAGCATACAGCCTAATAATATTGTCACTTTCGGATGACTTAACAATCATCTTTCGAGGCGATAAAAGGGCCAAAAGAATTTGGTACGACATAAAGAAAAGGTTTGAAGGATCTCTAGAAAATAAAAGGATAGACCTAATGTTGGATCTAGCCAGACTAAAATTGAACCCAAATGAAAATGTCAACATGTATATTGTACGAGCACAGAAACTGGCACAAGAGATCACCCAGCTAGGAAAGACTGTAACAGAAAGAGAACTTGTACAATACATTGTTGAAGGACTCACACCTAACTTTGACACGATCGCAGCAGCACTGTCAATAAACAGAGAAATCTCCTTACCAGACTTGAGACAAACTCTACTGGATTTCGAGAAGAAAAGACAGGACAGAAGCAAAAATCCTGAAAATGCTTTCAGATCATCAGGCAACCAATTCAAAGAAAAATCATGCTTCATTTGCAAAAGAAAAGGACATTTCAAGAAAGACTGTTGGTTCAACCCTGACAACAAAGGAAATCAAAAGAATACAACAAACAAAAATAACATGGCCAGTACAAGGAACTACCATAAAGGACCAAAACAAAACAAAGACACAGCCAGGTCAGCAATCCAAGAACGAATGGAGGAACCATCCCAACGAAGAGACTCCACTTCAGAATACGCACTACATGTAATCACAAGGGAGGAACGCCCGACAACTCAGGACGTGTGGATAATTGATTCTGCGTGCACAAGCCACATGACTTCCCATGGTGATTGGATCGAGCACAAGACGGAGGAGAGAAGAAGCATACAAGTGGCAGAAGAAGGGAGGCACATCGAATCTACCTCATCGGGATTAATCCAAGCTACTGTACAAGGTAAGGACAAACTTAACAACGCTGTAACCCTGCATAATGTCCTCCATGTACCACACCTGAAAGGAAATCTAATGTCCATTCCAAGCGTAGTAAGAAGAGGGAACTCTGTTCTTTTGAACTCTGAAGGAGCATACATATACTCTTCTGATGACAAGCTAATAGGAACAGGCAACTTTGATGGTAACATGTACACATTGAACCTATCACGTTTATCTGAAGCAACTCATGTCCCAAACGAACATTGCTTGATTTCAAAGGACAATTCTAGGACTGCATGGCACAGAAGGTTAGGACATCCTAGTAACAACAAATTAGACCTGATTTTGAAGAACAATCTTCTAAAAGGCTTGAACTCTATAAATGGTACCCTTGATCAATGTGATGCTTGCTCATTGGGAAAAATGACCAAAGTACCCTATGTTCACACAGATGGCAATCAGGAAAGCTACCCCTTTGAAGCCATTTATGTCGATCTCTGTGGTCCAATGAGAATAAACTCCTTGGGCGGAAGTAAATATTTCTTGACCATCGTAGATGGATTTTCTAGGAGAATATTTGTAGAATTTCTCAAAGATAAACTCTCGGCAGCAGAAGTTTTGAAGAAGTTTATTGTAAAGAGAGAAAACGAGCTAAACACAAAACTAAAACGACTTAGAACAGATAACGGAACAGAATTTATCAATAAAAACCTTGAAACTGTTGGGTCACATTTCACCAAACAGACCCAACAAAGATGTAAACACTCTTTTACATCCTATGTACATACACGCAGTGTCTCGCCGAAAGTGTTTGGTGTACAGATGGATGTCCTACGGGAATGGCCGACGGTGGTTCAAAGACCAAGCCGGGGGGGAGACGCAGCCCTGGACACGATTCCAAGATCTACTGGAGGAGGATGATATCGGCCCCTGATTAAGATGGATACAGATGGATGTCCCACGGCAATGGCCGACGGTGGTTTAAAGATCAAGCCGGGAGGGAGAAGCAGCACTGGACGCGGATACCCGTGGATACTAAGATATATCAAGGAAGGCACAGCCCTGGCCAGGAGCCCGACAAAAACAGGAGCAGGAGTCCAACCACAACATAAGCAGAGAGCTGACGGGCAGTGGAGAAACCACCTCAACAAGAAGAAACGGACATCCAGCATGCGACTTTGTAAAACCTACCTTTTAATTCTTGTATATATGACCTGTGACATGACATTTTGATAGATGGGGACCATTTATTAATACTCTTGGGATTTCTTAAAGAAGAAATTAGCGTATAGGTCTCTCAGAGGGGTAGCATCCTAGATGGGATTTTAATTCCATTGATTAATTTAAATTTATCTCTCAATAAGACAGATAAATTCCGAATTTGGGTTAATATTTAGTTTAAATTGGTCTTTCATAAGTCGTGTAAGAATATTTCTAATTCATAATTTCCTTAAAAAAATAAAAATTTAATAAAATAATATTTTATCTCAATAAGACAGATAAATTCTGAATTTTGGTTAATATTTAGTTTAAATTGATCTTTCATAAGCCGTGAATAAGAATATTTCTAATTCATAATTTTCCTTAAAAATAAAAATTTAATAAAATAATATTTCTCTCAATGAGACAGATAAATTATAAATTTGGTTAATATTTATATTAAATTGATCTTTTCATAAGCTGAGTTAGAATATTTCTAATTCATAATATTTTCTAATAAAATATTATTTTTATTCCTTAAATTTTAACCTTAATAATATTATTTTCTATTTAATATTTCGAGAATTTGGTATATTTATTATTCTGTGGGATTGAGAGCGCTAAAAAAAAAAAGGGATAGGGGGCCAGAATTTTGGGGAACTGGACCAAGGGACCAGTCAGTTTGGACGCGGCTTTCGAAGGGGGCGGACGAAAATTTCCCACCGGGCGAGAAGTAAGTAGCTGAGATGTTTAGGTAAGTTTCACTCTAAGAAAAATTTTTATAGTGAAGACATATTTTTATACATGACGAAGTCATGGTAGGTAGAAAGTATTTTTTTTTTTTTGATAAAGACGTCTTGCCATTTATAGCGAGTTCATAGTGAGAGAGGGACTTATTCATATATTAACAGATAGATTATTTCGCCCAAGCATGATCGCCTTGAATGAGGTGTTATAGATTCATATTTTGCTTAACTATGTCATGTCATAGTAAATACAATTTGTTTTACATTTATTTTATATATCCCTTATTTGTCGAATAAAAGTTGATGTGGTAAATTTTAATGTGTACTAATGTCTATATAAAATCACAGATCACACATGAACTTTGGTGCGTATGCTGTGGATATTGAGTGTATTATAAGAGGTTCATTGCCTTATCATAAACGGAGAATATGTATACACCTGAATTTCTTTATATGCTAAAGGAGATCAAGATATAAATGTTTTTATAATCGAAGCTCAATTACAAGACGAATGTTAATTCGAGTGTATACAATATTTACTGTGTATGATGTAATGTAAGAGCGTATCTTACGTCCCAAAATGTCATCTTAAACAAACCACATATTTTAACTATTAATATGAGTTCCTGTGTTCGTCATACAATATCGAGTGTATACCTGAGTGTAAATTTGGTTATTATATATACTGGTGCAAATATTTGGCGAGTGTTACATTTGTATGTCTAAGTTAAAGGATGGAGTTTAGTCATCTAGATGTAGAAGGTCCTGGCTTTAGGGCCCAACAATTAGCGCCAATTAACGTGGGGCCGAAGTCTTCCGAAAATCCAAATTTAATACAATTTAAATTTGCAAGAAGTAGGCCTGCGAATTCCCTGAGATTAAGAAATTAGGTATCGATAAAAGAAGTGACCGTTATTTTTATTGATTTTAAAAAAAAAAAAAAAGCTTTATATTTCTTTTAATACGTTACTCATGCCGCCTTTTTTACAATTTTATGAATTCTCACTGGATAGCTGTTAACAATTTCTGCATATCATTGGTTTTGATAAAAGCATTATATTTTTTAAATTACGTTATTCATGCCGCCTTTTGTCAATTTTATGAACTTTCACTGGATAATTGTTAGTATAAAAAAGAAATACGTTAGGCTTAAATAGAAACCCACGAGCTTTTTTTTTATTTCTCAGTTACACAATTGTTCTAACCTTTCAATTTCAAATCTACAGAAGCGTCTTATGTTAAAGTGTACCATTTTTTTTCTTTAAGTTTCGAATATTGGCGAAATGGTTCCTTACTTTGTATAGATGATGAAATTTAGGGACGCTAACTTAAACCTAGAAATACGTTACTCATGCCGCCTTTTTACAATTTTATGAATTCTCACTGGATAGCTGTTAACAATTTCTGCATATCATTGGTTTTGATAAAAGCATTATATTTTTTAAATTACGTTATTCATGCCGCCTTTTGTCAATTTTATGAACTTTCACTGGATAATTGTTAGTATATAAAAGAAATACGTTAGGCTTAAATAGAAACCCACGAGCCTTTTTATTTCTCAGTTACACAATTGTTCTAACCTTTCAATTTCAAATCTACAGAAGCGTCTTATGTTAAAGTGTACCATTTTTTTTTAAGTTTCGAATATTGGCGAAATGGTTCTTTACTTTGTATAGATAATGAAATTTAGGGACGCTAACTTAAGCCTAGAAATATTGTTTTCTCAGGATCCTGAGAATTTCACGCGAGCCCCAAATTTAGAATCTCAGGGGGTGTCTTTTTGATTGACAAGTGGGAGTAGCGTCCACACCTGGAGAGAGGGGGGATGATTGACGTGAAAAACAACAGATGTGCATGCAAGATGTTTTCAAGGGGGGAAGGACATGTGGAGAAAACACATGTATAGACTTTAGCTGGAAAGTGAGAAAACAATGAGAGGACAGTCCGCTGCTAGCTCTCAACTTGAAAGGTTGGTCTCACTGTCCTTCCCGCTTTTGCGGGTAGGTTTTTCCTGTCTTAAATATTCTATCTCCCTTTGTTTTTCATCATTACCTTCTTTACTATAGGATAAATGAAGCTTATTTTCTTTTACTACAGTTAGATAGTACATAATTTTTATTTAATTTAATAATATTTTAATTATTTCCGTCCCACAGAATTTCCACTCAATAGGACTAAAGATATTTTTGAATTTTATTAGAATGCTCTCTTAGCTATTCTTTAATCTTTATAATATTTAACGTTGTCTAGATTACAATTCAAAGCATTTGTTTATTTTTCGATGTGCATTGACTTACGATTTAATTGATTTTATATATTTGTATTTTCTGTATTTTAGGCTTCATGCTTGAAATGTTCCATCTCCGTTAGTTTCTCACCGTTATTTTCTAATTAGTAGGTCAATACGACCTATTTCAAGTTTTAATAGATTTTATATTTAAGTATTTTTTTTTTTGGAAACTGGTTCCACTTGATAAATCTGGAAATATTTTGAACTTTGATATTGACATAGTACACCTGGTTTTCCCTTATCTCTCCAATGTCGAGCATTATCAATATAAACACAAAGGTTGAAGATCTTTGTTTTTCTTATCTAGTTTGAAGGAGAAACGTACAATATCACGCGATTAAGTTAATCTCATAGGCTTACAATTAATCTTTTAATTTAATTTCTTTAAAGTTATTTCATACTGATTCTTTTTATTATTTCTATAGATTTTAAATCTTTAATTGTCTTAATAATTTCGCTTGTCGTTTCCATTTAGCCAATTTGTGATTTGTCATTTTGCTGACCAAGACAATGTTTACCTCGAAGTATTTTTTTTTCTCGTAATATATAGCAATATGAGTAAAAGGTCTGGACATAATCTTCGTTTTTGATTAATAATTATATTTATGTAGTTTTTCTTATCCATGGGCCTTTAGCTTTGTTTATTTTTAATTTTGTAATCCACTTATTTCATCTTACATTTTGTAAAATGATGCAGCAGTATTTATTGACATCGTTTATATAATTATATCTTAGCAACTTTAGATGAGTCTGCATTATGTATTTATTTTTTTTATCTCCTTCCGCAATCGGGCATGCACACTTATTGATAATTCTTAAATCAGACATCGAATAAATATGATGTATCCAGAGACGATCTCCACATTTGTTTCATTTTCTTGGTTATGGGAAGCCGAAACGCCTTTATGGCCTTATTAGTTTGATTATACTAAATAACTAAGTATTGTGTGTTTTATTCAACACTCCGTTTAAAGCATTCATTCTCTTGACTAAGGTACAGTGTCATGCGTGGTATTTGATTTAATTTTGTCAACTTTATGTGAATATACGATTTTCTTTAAAATCTAACCCCGATATTGTAGACAAGCGTATAGCTTAGCTCGCTCCTTTAAATCGTTGAATAGCCAATTTATTCTCTATATGGCATATTTCACAATGTCTGCGTGACGACCGAATCACGGTAAAATTCTCAAAATGGCAGTCGATGGACACGTGTATATTTACTCTATAGAGTGGTTGTATATACACATAGGTGCCTATGGATTTGTTTAATTTTATTATGATCTCCAGCCATGTTTCTGTATTTAAGGCTTCACGTTTGAGATGTTCCATCCCTTCTTAATTCTTCACCATTATTTCTTTATAGGTTCAACACGACTTATAATTTGTAAACCAAGGCTTAACGATTTATCTCAAGTGATTTATCCAACACAAAATTTTCCACTCGATAGATATGGAGACACATTTTTTTGTTGATTTTGCCAGATTGTGCCTTTTGTCCTCTCTTATCTATATGGTATTTATCGTTTCAATATAATGATCTGGAGCATTTATCCTCTTATCTAATGCATATAGTTCATGGACTTAATTAATTTATAAACGTTTTCAATCATTGTTTTCCTGTATTGTCTGGTGATCTCATCCGAAAGGTTTAATAGCATACTAGTATTTCATTCTCTTATCCGATATTATTATTGCTTATCTTAATTTTTATGTCCATATATGAACAGAATGTCCAGGTCTAAGTGTTCGCTTCGAATATCGATCGTAAACAAGTTTAAACATACCCCCCGAAATTCTCTTCCTTAGCCTTTATTTTGTGTAGTGATCAATTTTTCCTTTTGGTAACAACCGTTATAGATCCCTGGAAATGCATACTAAATAATAAGACAGTATTTTGTTTATTTGTTAACCTTATATGAATATGCATTTTCGTTTAAAACTTAACCGCGATATCTTAAGAAGGCGTATAGATTTGGTTGCTTCATTTAAACGTTGAATAGGATCACAATTTAGATATGACATAATTTACTACAGATGATTACATGTCGAAATACAATCACAGCGAAATTTCAAAATGGCGACTAAAAAAGGGCACGTCGGGCAACCGATTCTTTTCATGATGCCTCCAACTGCATATGATCTTAAATATCCTGTGTACACTGGTATGAGGTCACCTTGAAATGCAATAAACGTGCAGAATTTTAACCTAAGAAAGATTTCATGAAACCTTCCCGTCTGGAACATTTCCCCTTGGTCAAGGACAGATAAAAACATTTCGATGAGTATTAAGTTACCGTAAATATTTGCCAGCAGAAGGCAAGATGAGATTACACGAAAGTAGGATCAGTAAGTGTTTAGCTCCTGTTTTGTTAGCAATTCTGGACCTTTATAAGGCAATGGGAGGTGGACATCAAGATATACTCTGATAGACGGGTGTGTGCCTCTGTCAAGGGAAGCAGTTATTCCGTGTAATGGGGATTACAATATCATCAAATATTAACAAATCATCTTTGGTAGATATGGACAACCAAATGGTGCCAAATTCTTTAGTGAACTTATATTTTATCACTTAGTTGTTTCGTATCCAATCTTATGATGATCTTATCGTGTGGTGATCCATGTACAGAATCTAACAGGAAGTTTTTTTTTTTTGGAAGTAATGAAATTCGCTGTTTCTTTCCCTAACCCAGCCAAAGGACGAAATCGTTTCATTACATCTTGCATCCTTGGAAGCTAATAACATTATTTCAGAACTAAATGCAATATGCAGACCTGGCAACCTAGCAAATGTATAGTTTCGAATAACTTTAGATGAACAATAATAGTAAGCCTTGCACCTCGTGTAAGTTTACACTTGCCTGGTTTTGATAAGCCCCTCTAGAGACCCTTATCTATTTCACCAACTCCAGATTGTTTGGACAGCAGAGGTCTATAACAAAGGAGGATCTTATAACAGGAGAACAGACCTAAGATTCGTTTCGACATCGGCTTTCATAGTTTATGGAAGGTGGTATTAGGCAGTGGTAACCAGTAGCAAGGATTACATTTCTGAGAGATCGGGAATAGGCATAGAAGATTAAGAAGGATATCTTGCGCGGTATGAACAATGGACACCGGAGCATGCGATGTTGTATGTAGGACCTCTATATTATATAATAGGACTATGTTGCTCACGAAGATGGACGTGAGTGAAGAATAATATAAAACATTATATCCCAATGGACGCTACAGAGCGTATAAGCCACTTGACATGAATCTGCTGAAGGAAGGGTCACTGTGGTACTATGTAAAGAAATCATCGGAAATAAATGCATCATTTATAAAATATAGAGATTTACTCTATATACATCCATCTGCAGGCGATGCACCTGATTTTCGCTCAGACCTCTCAAGATCAACTATAGGACATACCAAGTAAAGTACGCAAGATATAGTGGAGCCAACCCGAATCTGATCAGATGTGTCCAAAAGCTCGGTTTCTACTCCATCATACCACTGAAATCACTGCGACATCCATGTCCTAACGAGGCAAGATCTTTGATACCATTACAACGTATACATGCTAAATGTTCAGCACTGTACCCTGACGAAATTCCGATAGGAAGGTGCGCTAAATCAAATCAGGTCAGGATAAATTACACGATATAATGAAAGTTGTAAGAGGGATAAGTCAACAATCGACAACAATTTTTTTTTTAAGCCAACAAGCAGTGAACAGGAGTTCGGGCTGGAATAGGGGAAGGAACAATAAGAAGGGAAGGTGCATAAGAAACAGTCATTCATAGAAATCACCTGTGACACCATAAAAAAAAAAAAAAAATTTTAAGATCTTATATTGAAGTTTTCAGGCTACTCATGTCAATGCATATTACAGATGTAGACAATCAGAATTACTTAATGTTAACAATTAGGTATAACCCACTTTAACAGAGTTGTAGAGCAACTGACTTTGTACATGCATATATCTCCAATTCCCTTGACAAGGCTACCCTTTCTATTTAGCTGAAACAAACTGCTTATCTAACTTTATCACGCTTTAACTGGCTCGAAGTATAGTGGTTTTCCTTTGTCGTTAGCAAGGTAAATACCTAATCCAGTGTGCATAAAGGACTATAGAAATACTATTACACTAGAAATAATTAATAGTTCATCCTGATACACAGTAAAGGAAGTGAGAACAGCATCTCTACCAGAAGGCCATCATGGCTAGTTAAGTTTCAATACACCCAGAAAGAGCTTATCTCCTCGAAGGGAAGATTAAAAAGGGGTGGAAACGGGTCCTCTGGAATTTTCCTCGAAATTCTGCGACAGCCCCCGCCCAGAAGAATGTCAGTCGATAGTATAGAGCTGACCAAGGGGAGAGAGAATTGGAGAAAAATTTCCTGCTTGTAAACACGAGGGTAGGTCGCCGGCCCTGATAAGGATTGGCAGGGGAGGAACAGATTCCCAGAAGGGACTCCCGAGATATCAAAATAGGCTAAAGCAATAGAACGGGATCCAGTTCCCGATGACGGGTTTCGAGGAAACACCAGAGGGATGAAAAGGTAGTGAAATGTGTTAAAAACGATGGAAGAGAGATGTGGAAGAGGTAATGAAAGGGGTGTTGAAAGTGATGAAAAGGCGATGAAATATGATGAAAGGACAGTGGAATGTGTTAAAACAATGGAAGAGGGATGCGGAAAATGATAAAAGGGCGATGAAATAGGATGAAAAGACAGTGGAATGTGTTAAAACAATGAAAGAGGTGGTGAAAGTGATGAAAGGGCGATGAAATATGATGAAAAGACAGTGGAATGTGTTAAAACAATGAAAGAGGTGTTGAAAGCGATGAAAAGGCAGTGAAATGTGTAGAAAATGATGGAAGAGAGATGAGAGAGAGGTGATGAAAGAGGTGTTGAAAGTGATAAAAGGAGTGAGAAAGCGTTGAATGTTGATGAGAAAGAGATAGAGAGATGCAGAAAGAGGTTGAAAGAGAAAGAATTGGAAAGGGTTGGATAAAGAGTTTTGTAAATAGTAGATAAAGGTTGATAGAAGAAAGTACATTTAATGTATAAAGCGTAGCTGTCGGCCGCAATATCGCCTCGATATAAATATTTCTTTTAAAATAACACATATATGCACTGGGGGTTTGTGTAAGCTGATTTACCTAAGTTTCAGCAACAGTATACAATAATTAATATAGATAGGTCTTTATTAATTACAATATTAGGTTATATATTAAATAGCAAATATGTCTTAGTGTTA
>CP092884.1:53334448-53407823 GCA_030710605.1 Cordylochernes scorpioides
TACCATCTGCAGGACCAAAGAGGCCTCACTAGACCATCTCTTGGAAGGTATTTTTTATACATTGTACAAATTTATATTCATTGCCAGTATATAAAAGATCTATAGAAATATATTTATTTAGAAAAATGCTTATATTGGATCAATACATTTATTTATTCTTCCAAATATATATATATACAGTAAAACCCCTCTATAGTGAATCCCAATGGGATAGAGCTTTTGGTTCACTATAGGCACGGTTTGGCCATTTTTTAAAACTTTTCAATAATTTTAGACCGTATAATTATTAGTTTGGAATTTGAAATAGGTTCATTATAGGGTTAGTTCGCTATTTTAAAAATCGCAAAGTTCGTTATAACAATGGTATTTTCAATGGAATGGAATTGGGAATCGCCTTAGGTTCGTTATAAGGGAAGGTTCGCTATATCGCAGGTTTGTATTAGCGGGGTTTTACTGTATATTTTTAAAAAGTGTGTTAAAATTTAATACCAATTTTCAAACATGTTTGCAACTCTTTTTATTTTCAAAATATCAAATAAAGGTTATATATTTAATGGAATGAAAATGCCTTTTGGAATAGCTTAAAATTTCTTTAGAATGGGAATGATTACAATCCATGTTTATAGGAATAGCTTTCAAATACACAATATAATAAGAAATGCACAATATATTTCCTGAAAATCCAAAATAAACAAAAAAAAACTGTAGGACCTTAAAAAAAAAAAAAAAAAGATTTATATACAAATTTTTATTTTTCAAAATCTAAAAAAAATACAATATAAAGTTTCAAAGGAATGTTATACAAGAGCTGATATCAAAAGTTTTTTTTTTTTTTAAACAACAAATAAGTTTTTAACAACAATTTTATGTTCCCTGGATCGGATATGTAACTTGGATGAAAGTAAAATTTGCATATCGGCCGGCAAAAAAGCATTATGTTATAATGAGAAGGCCAATTTCCTAAGAAAACATTTAAAAAAAGACATGATAGAGCTCTTACAAAAAATATTTGATTGAGAAGGCCACATTAAAGGCACTTGGTTAAGAGAGGTCGTCATTTTACTACACTTGAGGAAAAACTGAAATATAGAAATTTTTTGGATCTCAAACACAAGGTATTGACCAAATCCAAATAAACTTAATTTTATTTGCTATTTTTATTTGTATATGGTCTTATTATCTTGTATTTCTTAATCTATAATTCAAATTGTAGCTAATCATTTCTGTTGGATCCTGTTATTTATAAATTTCTTAATTTCAATCTATAGATGCCAAAAAAAAAAAATTCTAAAATCTAAATATTCTGTTGTTGTTAGCGTCCATCAAGTCTGAGTTTGGCTTTTGATAACTATAGGGATATTCTAAAATGAATTATTATTATATCAATAATGAATCAACTCAAGTGATAAATCACAATTTGGATTATAGATTATAAACACAAGGTAATAAGACCAAATCCAAATAAATAAATAGTGTGTGATATTTCTGCAATAGTGTTGTTACCATCATTCAGTACTTTTGTTTAATGATGTTAACAAAGCTGTTACCGAAATGTCACACACTATTTATTCAGAGGTTTTGGTCTTATTACCTTACGTTTCTACTCAACATAAGGTATATATATGATTCTTTGTAAATAACTCGTTAAATACTAATCAAGCACCATTTTGTCTTCATTAAAACTCTGAATAAAGTCAATTTGAAGAGAGTGGCCAATAGCTTCTTTATATTATATATTGAAAAATGAACGGCACAACATTTTGGTCCCTTGAGAGTCGGATAAATTAAGAAATTTATAAATAACAGAATGAAAGAGAAAGCTCAGCCTGCAACCCCAAGACATATTATTAACTGTATTGACTCATCCATTGATGAGCTCTACTCTTCCCCGGCAGACACCATCAACAAGGTTTACAAGCTTGATACCTTAATATGATTGAGTGGAAATAAGAAAGAAGAAGAGACTTTTCACACTACACATTATTGGCTGTATTGACTCATCCATTGATGAGCTCTACTCTTCCCCGGCAGACACCATCAAAGGTCTCAAGCTTTACAAGCTTGATACCTTAGTGTGATTGAGTGGAGATAAGAAAGAAGAAGAAGAAGAGACTTTTCACACTACACATTATTGACTGTATTAACTCATCCATTGATGAGCTCTATTCTTCCCCGGCAGACACCATCAAAAGTCTCAAGCTTTACAAGCTTGATACCTTAGTGTGATTGAGTGGAGATAAGAAAGAAGAAGAAGAAGAGACTTTTCACACTACACATTATTGACTGTATTGACTCATCCATTGATGAGCTCTACTCTTCCCCAGCAGACACCATCAACAATCTCAAGCCTTACAAGCTTGATACCTTAATGTGATTGAGTGGAGATAAGAAAGAAGAAAGAAAGAGGATCCAACAAAATCTAAACCAAGTTATACCACCTGTTGACAAGTAGGGCTATAGATTGTTGGAATTGTAAGAACCTGATGGAGAAGGTTATACACCAATCTTAGGATGGATTCATCTCTTAAAAAAGTTAAAAGGATAACAGCATTGTCACCATCTTTCCAAATAACAACAATAATAAACGAATGAGCAAATGTTCCTGTCTAGAAAAAAGGGTAACACACAAAGCTGTTACCAAATCGTTACCATATAAATGATTTGAATTTGATCTTTTTGGAGAGCCTTGCCTCCCCATTACCAGAATTAATTTGAATATAAAGTGTGTAAATAAATGCTTATGTTTAAAAAATCTAATCTATATTTTATATAAATAGTGAGAGAGAGAGGGAAAGCTTTTTCATTAATAACATTGATGTAAATCCAGATGTAAATTCTAGACTACCCTTGGCAGGGGAACCTCCTGATGTGAATTTTTTAAATTGTAAATTTTTAACTGCCTAACTCTCCGGAGTGTAACAATTGACTGAGTTGTCAATAAATGTGTTTTTAATTGTCAATTGTCATTGATGTAAATCTAGTTTAATATATAAAAACTACTGTAAAAACCTTGCTGAAACGAACAGAGAATATACCACAAACTTTTTCTAGAACAAATCTAAAATCCTCACAATACTATAGAGATGCCATAGAGTGAATTATGGCTTATTTTTATCGGATTTCAGTCCCTTTGGGGTTTGCAATAGCGAGGTTTTAAGAAAAGGAAATGTTTCTTGATTGCTTGTATATAAGGACAGTAGAACCTCCTTTTAGCAGACATCTCTCCACAAAGGACAGTTTTCACATTTGCCAAATTACCATTTTTACTATTTAGGCACTCTTCGATAAAAGGACACCTCTCCCTAAAGGACACTTTGGTTCTGCAATTAGGTGTTGTCCTTTACACAGGGATGTTCTGTTGTTGTTTCTTATCCCCTTGTGTAAAGATTACACGAAATATACATATTATTGACTGTATTGACTCATCCATTGATGAGCTCTACTCATCCCCGGCAGACACCATCAAAAGTCTCAAGCTTTACAAGCTTGATACCTTAGTGTGATTTGGGTGGAGATAAGAAAGAAGAAGACACGAATTCCATGAGTTTATGCTTCTCGAACACAGGGAGGTTCTACTGTATAAATGCCTTTCTTCTTTTCCTCTTATTTTATACATTATAAATAACACACATTTCTGATTATTGTTAACTATTACTGTGTTATTCCTGTATATACCTTCTTTTACAATCCTAAATTTGTACCTTATCATTATAAGATGACCTCAAGGTAATAAGACCAAATCCAAATAAATAAATTTATTATTATTTATTTATTTGGATTTGGTCTTATTACTTTATGTTTATAATCTATAATCCAAATTGTGCCTTATCATAAAATGACCTGTTGTTGTTTTTTATTCTCTTGTGTAAAGATTACACTAATTCCATGAGAGTCCATGCTTCTTAAGCATAAAATCACCTTCTTTAACTAAGATGATCTCATTATAAAAGTTACAAACCTCTTTGAAGACCTTAATGGAACTAAAATGTAAGAACTATATGGCGTCAATCACTCACACACATAAAATAAGAAACATACAATTTGATTAATATGGCGTTAAAAGATGAAATGAAATTATTGCATCTATTTACTATGTGTGTGCTTATCTAAAAATGACCATTCTATTATCAAAATCATGGGTCCTATAAATACAAATTGGAAGAAATGGCACAAAATGTAGATATATCTGAAAAAATCATATAAAGATGGTTTAAAAAGATAAAATTGTCTATATTAATATGTGTGATTTATAATACAGTAGACGCACGGAACGGTAATGATACAGTAGATACAGTAGAACCTCCACGAGAGAGGACATACCTCTCTAGAAAGGACAGTTTTCATCACCAAAATTACCACCAAATTTTTACTTCTTAGAAACTCTGGTAAAGAAATACTTATCTCTAAAAGACCACTTTACTTCTGTCAAATGGTGTATTTTACAGAGAGAGGTTCTACTGTAGTGTTAAAAAAAACCCCAATAATTATAGAGTAGCAATTCTTAAATTTCATTTAAAGCTTGTAAAGTGCTTATAAGGCATAATTTAGATTATAAACAAAAGGTAATAAGACCAAAAATCCAATAATTTCATTCAGTTTGTCTGAAAATGGTAACAACCTTGTTACAGAGAAATGTCACACACTATTTATTTATTTGGTCTTCACATGTGTAAACATGTGGTGCACTTACAGTAAAAGCAGTCGCCAACTTTCTATCCACCATGATTATCATGGCCTTTATTATGTGTACTAGGGATAAGCAAAAAATATATATATATTTGGTCTTATTACCTTTTATTTATAACGCTTGTAAAGCTTTAGAATCAATACCATTACACGATGCAATATAAATTCCACATCCACATAAAGACGTTTCAGTTTTTAAAAATAGCATACAATAAAGAATCTCCCATGAGAGTGGCCACAGCCAAAGAACATGTCAAAACCCTAGTCTCTCCTGGAGATAGTCTCTTAAGAGAAATTTTCTTTCATTTGAAATGCTCTTCAAGACTTGTTCTGACATCACAGAATCTGTGATAAAAGACCCATCTCTATAAGAGATTGCATTTAGTCATGTTTTTAGGTTAGAAGCTTCATGAAAGCAAACACTACTGTATTCTATTCATTCAGTAATTTATAAAAAAAAACAGAAAGTTATTGAGAAGTTTGGCTTAAAGAGACATATTCTATAACAAGGGACATATTTGTACTCCATGTTAGGAGAGGCTGCACAATGGCATCTGTTCCTCATGTCAGAGGTGGCCATTTTTTTTGGAGCTAAGTCCAACCTGTCACTGAGTAGTGCTCCCAGTCTTAATGACAAAGTCATTCTACTTCACCCAGTGTGGAGATAAGAAAGAAGAAAAAACATCTAAAAAAAAGTTAAATAAAAACTCCATCATCCAAATCTGTAGCAAAATATACAACATCATAATAATAATTAAAAAAGTTATTTTAAAATACAACGAGCCCCCAAAAAAAAAAGTTATCTAAAAAAAAAAAAACATTAATAAAATAACAATTAATATAATAATACTTACAATACTTAAAAGTTATATCAAAACATTCAATTTCCATAGTAGTAATCAAAAAAACACATTATGTAAATATGTAAATATATTATACAGCCACATACATTAGTGATTCGGAGAAAAAATAAAAACAAAGAAGTCGGTGGACGAGTGGGTAACACCCTTGATTCCCGACAGTCATGAACCGGGATTGAATCCCTCGTTAACATTTTGTTTTAATATGTGAATAACCTTCATATATTATTCATTGAAAAAAACAATAGAAAAAGATAAAAGATAAGTGGGTTAGGTGTTGATATTAAAAATAAAGAAGGCATCTCCTGACCACGAGCACATGTGCTTTTTAGATGGCAGAGCGCCATCTAGTTTATTTTTGCTCCACTAGATGGCGCTCTGCCATCTAAAAAACACATGTGCTCGTGGTCAGGAGATGCCTTCTTTATTTTTAATATTATTCACTGTTTCAATTATCATAAACTAGGTTGTTCTTTTTGAGTGGTACCTAATAAAGTGATTTTGGAAAACAAGAATTCTGAGAAACATTCTACATTACTACAGTAGAACTACCTCCATTAAAGGACACTCTAGTTAGCCAGACACATCTCTACAAAAAGGACAGTTTTCATTTCCAAAATTTAACATTTTTTACCGAACAGCAACTCTCTGATGACACTCTTCTCTCTAAAAAAACACTTTACATACAGAAATTCAAACTAATTTTGAATGCGTACGATTATTTTAAAAAATAAACCTAATTTCTAACGCACTTACTGCAATGATAAAAAATAATGGGAAGGCCTGTCTCATCAGTGGTAACCCTCCCAGTGGTTTTCGCCAGTTTAATCTACCATAAAATCATTGCAGTAAAAGCAGTAGAAAATGGATTTATTAAAAAAAAAAAAGAATGTGTCAAAAATAGTTTGAATTTCTTATAAGATGGTGAACTAATGCATCATATTAACTTTGCATCTGTAACTGTATTGACTCATCCACATTGATGAGCTCTATTCTTTCCCGGCAGACACCATCATCAAAAGTCTCAAGCTTTACAAGCTTGATACCCTAATATGATTGAGTGGTGGAGATAAGAAAGAAGAAGACTTTGCATCTGTAACTAGGTGTTGGAAATGCTCCAATGGCCCTCGATTCTTACAAAAGTCCAACCCCACCAGCGAGTGCAATAACCAAACGGGACTCTGTCACATTTGTAAGTGCAAAAATCGAACTGCATTTTCACATGTGTAGACATGTGGTGCACTTACAGTAAAAGCAGTTGCCTACTTCTACCCACCATGATTATCATTCCTTGTACCACGTGTACTAGGGATAAGCAAAAGAAAAAAAAAAAAAGGTGTTGGACTTTTACAGAGAGGTAGTTCTACTGTAGTTATAAAACAAAAAAATAAAATGCAATTTTTATAAAATAAAAAGCACTTGGAGAGGGGGGAAGGTAAAACACAATTTAAAACAAATTTTCATATTACAATTCAAATAGATCAAAATAGGAAGGCAAAACAAAGGATTCCAATGTAATATATTGGTAACAATGTTGTTACTATCAGACACAATAGCTATTACAATAGTTAGGATCCCCATGAGAGGACATCTCTCTACAAAGGACAGTTTTTCATCACCAAAATGAGAATTCTTTTTCTATTTAGCTGCTCTCGAGTAAAAAAAGGAAAACTTTTCTGTTAAGGACACTTTGGTTCGGTGACAAAGTATAGTCCATGAGATAGAGAAGTTCTACTATTGTAAATTACTTTATAAAGATTTTCAGTAAATTTTGTCTGTAAATAAATATGTGGGAACAATAAAACATATAAAATATCAATTTGGATTCAGTCTTGTTACTTTGGAATTCTCTCATATATAATTTCAAATTGTATCTCACCATTAAAAAAAAAAAAAAAAATAGTTCAAAAGTTTTTGATTCTAAAAAAAATCAACAATGTAAAAAGAACATTTGTGTAAAATAAAAGGAATGATTGATATATAAAAAAATAATGTTTAAAAAATTTTTCTCACATCTTAAAAAAAAAAAAAAAAGAATGATAGAAGAAAATAAGTTTATAAAAATTATAAAAAATAGTTTGTTGCACACAACATGGTTATTATAACATATCACTCATTTCATATTTTTAGGAATAGAGAGCCAAATATATATATAAGGTCTTGTTTACCTATATATAATTCAAATACATCTAAGAATAAAAAAACATAAAAAAATGTGTCAAAAGACTTATTCATATATTTAAAAAGTGATCCTATAATACAAAGGGATTATGATAATTGAAGTCTATAAATTTATAACACATAATCACATATATATATTTGCATATATATTTTTATTTGCATATTAAAAAAAAAAAAGGCAGTTTGAGGTTTAACAAGACAACATCCAAATAGATAAATTATGGGTAAGGTGTCAGTAACAGCTTTGTTACGATCTTTAGGCAATAAGTGTTAAAAATGAGAAATTTTTTTTAAAAATTCTATAGCATGTTTTCTTAATAGTCGTGTTGAACTGTTTTATCAATTTTGCATAACAAGAATAAGAAAAAAAAAAGAGAGTACTTAAAAGAAATCCTAACATATCTTTTTTTAAGTAGAAGTGTGAAGCAAAGAGAAAAATTTGATGTAATTATCGAAATGCCATCCCTAATTTATTTATTTGGATATGGTGTCTTGTTAAAAAAAACTAATGTTTATTAATATCTAAAATCCAAATTGTTCTTTATCAGGTAGTGGAGTGTTAAAAAAGAAGGCACTTATAAATGGAATTCCTGGATCCCCAAAGCGATCGCAGAAAGAACAAAAACATTAATGGAGGGCGAGCCAGAGTGAGGTGACAACCAGCCCAATCACAGTCAATGTCCCTGTTTGAGGGAGTGCTGCTACATTGCAGCCATCTTTGCTGTCACACGTGCAGTACTCAGCGTATACGTCGTACGTTCCTGTACGGATGAGGCAGTTGTTCTCATCCCCAGTTCCTTCTCCCGGACGGCCAAGGAAGGCGCAGGATCGGATGTACCTCCATTCTCCGTACACTGCACAGGTACACAGGCGTTGAGTTATTACCCTGTAAGGATAAAAGAGTTGAGAACAACCGCGCAGGTTACAAAGTAGTAGGAACAGCCATCATTGATTTTTGGTGTTGTTAGCTGACAGTCTTTTGTCTGATGATGGTAACAATGCTGTTACCTAAACGTCACACACTATTTATTTGGTCTTATTACCTCGTGTTTCTAATCTATAATCCAAATATATATTTTTTACCTTATAAAAAAATTATATATATACAGTTGAACCTGTCTATAGCACCCCCGTTAAATAGCGCCTTCCTCTCTATAGCGCCCGATTTTAAATACGTAGTACGATGTGATTTACATTAAAAGTGACCTCTCTATAGCACCCTATTTTGGTTTTTTTTTTGCTTATCCCTAGTACACGTGGTACAGACCATGATAACCATGGTGGGTAGTTAGCGACTGCTTTTTACTGTGAGCGCACCACATGTCTACACATGTGAAAGCAGTTCGACTTTGCACTTACAAATGTGCCAGAGCCCCGTTTGGTTACTTGCACTCGCTGGTGGGGTTGGACTTTTGCAAGAATCGGGGGGCCATTGGAGCATTTTCTTTTAACATAAAAAGTGTCCAATGCGGGAATCGAACCCGGGTCGTAGTGGTCGAAACCAAACGGTTTAACCAGCCTTCCACCGACCCCCCCCCCTATTTTGGTGAGTCCCAAGAGGGGAACACTATAGACAGGTTTAACTGTATATAAAAAGAGAGAATAAAAGAAATAAACATAAGAGAGAGAGACAAATTTAACCAATAAGAGAGAGAAAGAGTTCTGAAATTCTCCCTCCACACCTGGGATATTAACCCACTTCCTGTCATCCCAACTTCCTCATTCCTAACACAGGGAGAGAGATTGCTAACAGGATTTCTACATCCTTTGACTGAATGTTTTTTAAACATTTATTTGAATATTGATAAGGCACAATTTGGATTATAGATTATAAACACAAGGTAATAAGACCAAATACAAATAAAAAAATATAGTGTGTGACGTTTCGGTAACAGCGTTGTTACCATCTTCGGACAAAAGTACTGAAACAATCATTCAGTACTGTTTACACCAGTATTCAGTACTTTTGTCTGAAGATGGTAACAACACTGTTACCAAAACGTCACACACTATATTTTTTTATTTGTATTTGGTCTTATTACCTTGTATTTATTTGAATAGAGCTACATGATATAAGCTTTACACACCCAAGATAGAGGACATTGCTGCTGCTGTGATAGAGATGTACGGAGACATCTGAGGCTCTTCATTGGACACGATAACAACAACATGATATAAGATACAGTAGAAAAACCTCCATGAGAGGACACTCACGCTAGAGGACACCTCTCTATAAAGGACAGTTTCCATTTACAAAATTTTGATTTTTACTATTTATCAGCTCTCTGGTAAGAGGACACTACTCCCTAAAGGACACTTTGGCTGTGCAATTAAGTGTCCTTTACAGAGAGGTTCTACTGAATACAATTTGAATTATAGAGATTATAAACACAAAGTAATAAGACTAAAAATACAAATAAATAAATAGTGTGTCATTAAGTGCTTTTGTCTGATGATGGTAACAATGCTGTTACGGAAATGATGCACACTATTTATTTATTTAGATTTGATTTCATTACCTTATTTTTATAATGAAAAATTTGAACTATATTTGACGCGTATGATTCTTTTAAAAATAAATAAATTTTCTACTGCCTTTACTGCAATGATAAAAATTAATGGGAGGGCCTGGCTCATCAGTGGCGAACCCTCCCAGAGGTTTTATCAGTTTAATCTGCCATACTGCTGTAATATTGCATTTTGCAGTTTTCTTTTTATACCGATACTGAAGTTAAATTCTTGGAAAAGGTATTTTAAATGACTTATAGACATAAGCTTTGAGGGGGGAAGGTAGAAATAAATACAATTATAAATGTATAATGTCCCATATTAATTTAGATTATAGATTAGAAAATGTAAAGTAAAACAAGACCACATCCAAATTCCGGTAACAACAGCATTGTTGCCAACTTCCTCATTCCAAAAAACACAGGGAGAGAGATTCCTAAACAGGATTTCTACATCCTTTGAAAGTATTTTTTTTTTTACATTTATTCAAATTGCTACATGGTTTAGATTATTTGTGGACACATTACTAACAACATTTACAGACAAAAGAACTACAGACTTATGATGGTAACCACGTTGTTACTGAAACATCACATAATAATTTGGAATATAGGTGATAAGGCACAATTTGGATTATAGATTATAAACACAAGGTAATAACACCAAATCCAAATAAATAGTGTGTGACATTTCAGCATTGTTACCATCATCAGACAAAAGTGTTGAATGAGAAATTATACTATAGTGTATGAATTTGAACGTAATATTACTGTCCTATAAGCTTTTTTATGTCCATAGTTTTCTTGAAAACCATTTCTGAGATTTCATCTTTCAGTGCTGCGTATATAAGCAGAATCGTCCAATACAGTATTAGAGCTCTGAGATGCGTTCTGGTGGATTAAATTGGCGAAACCGCTGGGAGGGTTCACCACTGATGAGCCAAGCCCTCCCAATATATTTTTTCATCGCAGTAAAGGCAGTAGAAGTTTGTATTATGTATAAAAGAAACATTCGTGCTTTTAAATCCTTTCATTTTATATGTTTTAAATAGTTACTGTTATCACATGTGTAAACAAGATAACAGATAAGAAGATTGTTTACCACACTTGATAACAGTAACTATTTAAAACATGCTGTGGTAAAATTTCTCATTCAGTACTTTTGTCTGAAGATGGTAACAACGCTCTTACCGAAACTTCACACCCTATTTATTTATTTGGTGTTATTACCTTATGTTTGGAATATAAGTTTTATTAACCATAACCTGATATAGCACAATTTGGATTATAGATTATAATACGAGAAAATGAAGATCTAATCTAAATAATTTATTAGTGTGTGACGTTTCGGCAACAGCATTGTTACTGTTCGTGGCTTGAATGTTCAGTAAAAGATACTAAGAAGCACTTTGCCACTTGTCTTGAATTATTTTATTGTCTTTGGGTTTTAGAGTTAGGAGTAGCTACCACATGATTTTTGAATACATGAATTTTACTTAGATTTTGATACTAGTGGTAGAGAGAGCGAGAAAACAAAAAAGCTATTAATTAACCAAACTGGAAATTTACATACATGTTGATTGCTTTAAAATTTACATATTAAAGATTTATATTGTACAATTGAATTTAGAATATTTTGGCTTAATTTTCATATATAAAATTGAATTTAAGGAAATTATTAACTATAGGATCCAACATACTCCCCCGGCTGGGAAGAGATGACCAGAAAATAAAAAAAAAAAAATAATAATAAAAATAAAAAAGAGTTCCAATAGTATAGATGCTGGACTAATTGATTCCGACTATGTAGCTAAGATTACAATTCTCATTGTTTGAAAGGTAATGGAATCAGCTTCCATCTTTGAGTATCCGATTGAGGTGCATCTTGGATGAGATTTTCAGATTCGTTGGCCAGTTCTCTTTCGGGAACTGCTGGATTATCAGACTCTGCGGCTGCTAAGTCGGATTCAATAGGATCTTCCCAAGGTTTTGATTCAGCCTTTATGCATGAGCCTTGTTCGGTCGATTCCTCTAAATGTTCTTTGGAGAGTTGTCGACTTCTGCCGCCTTCTCAGAATCTTCCAGATTGACTGCCTTTTCTAAAGCTTCGGGTCTTAAGACTTCTTTCTTCAAGATTTCTGGCCATTCTATATATGCCGATGAACTGTAATTTTCATCGTCGTCTTCAGATTCCTTGACGTCTTCTAAGCATAGAGAATCGATGGGTTTCCAGCGGGATAATTTAGCCTTTTCACCGCTCTGTAGATAATCCTTTGTTGATGTATCCACAATTTCAACAGGTACAACTTTCTCTTTGCTTGACGATTCATTAGCTTCTGTATAAACATTGATTATGCCACTGGTAGCCTCTTTAGGTCGATTAAGATCAGCTTCAACCACATTGAGGTGAGCTGGGTCATCATGGCACAGTTCCTTCTTATCCAGAGCTTCTACACTGACCACTGGTTCTTTCGAATATTTGCCTTCCGATTTATCAATAACCGAAACTTCGGAGATTTCAATCTTTGGAGTCCCGATATCTTTGTTAGACTCTTCGTCTTCAATGATAAAAGTGGTTTCTAAAATTGAAGAATCTTCTTGATTCTCATCAATAGCCTCAGGCATGTCGGCATTCTCAGTTAAGAGATTTTTGATAAGTGATTCCTGGCGTGGGGGTTTCGGTTGTAAGAGAGGGAAGTTTTGATTTTCATTTAAATAGGAATACTTGAGTCTACCTCCAACTCTTAGAAGTCCTTGAGTGTCTAAAAAGGGATTTAGAGAAGTTAGCTTGTTGGACAGAGGTAGTTGTTTGTTTGACTTCAGTAATTTTATTTCCGTGCAGAATTCAACTTGCTGGATTGATTTGACTAAGACTTGAATTGCCTTTGTTAATTCTCTTGTTGTCAAAGGTCCTTTCTGACGAATTGGATCAAAGAGGAGGCAATTGTAGTAGAATCTCCAACACCAAGCTGTTATTCGGATCAATTTGGTAATTGTGGAATACCTTTCAATGAATTCTAGATTTAACATAGTTTCTGAATTTTGAATTAAGGTTGTTTGATCCAACACTTGACCTTCACCGACTTCTTCTTGAATGATATTGAGGTTTACTTGGGTTGGTGAAGAAGGAATATATCGAACATTATTTTCTTGAAGCCAAATAGGACCCCGCCACCAAATTCTATGATTGACCAAGTCTTGAGGCATGATTCCTCTTGATGCGCAATCAGCTGGATTATCTTGACTGGATACATGGAACCAATCAGTGATTTGAGTCAAATTTTGAATTGACGACACTCTGTTCGAAACAAAGGCCTTCCATCTGCTGGCATCTGATCTTATCCAATCTATGCAGATTTGTGAATCAGTCCACAAAAAGGTTTTGTCAGGTTGAAAAGGAAATGATTCAAGAATGACTTGATTCAGTTGAGCCAAAAGCAATGCTGCACTTAGTTCAAGTCTTGGAATTGTAATGGTCTTTAATGGTGCAACCTTAGTTTTTGAGGTTATCAGATTGATTTTGATCTTTTGAATTTTGAATCTAGTTTTCAAGTAAAAAACTGCTGAATAAGCATTAAGGGATGCATCACAAAATCCATGTAGTTGTAATTCTTCTATTTTAGAAGATGAACTGTTCAGGTATCTTGGTATTTTGATTTCCTTTAGGCACGATAGTTGAGTTTGGAATTTATTCCAATTTGACTTTATATCTGATTCAATTGGTTCATCCCATGAAGTTTTCTCAGCAGGAAGTTGACGTTTTCGCCTATAATAGGGTGGTGGCTTTATCTTAGGAATAATCGAAGTTTCTTTCTTAGATGAGAGTGGTTCACTTGACTGAGAAGCGAGAGGTTGTTCTGGAGTGGATGGTTGACTTGATTCAGAAGGAAGTAATTGGTTTTGTTTAGAAGTAATTTGTGGAGTTAACTTGGAGATACGTGACTTTTTAGATTTACTTGGAATTTCTTCAGATTTACTTGGATTATCTTCGGATCTACTTAGATTTTCTTCAGATTTACTTGAATTATCTTCAGATTTACTTGGATTTTCCTGTAGCCCTTTTTCCAATGCTTGAAATCTTGAATCACCTAAATTGGGTGTTGATTTAAAAGGGAGATTGACTGAATATCTGCCCTCAATGTCTCTTTTGAGGTTTGACTTGAATAATATCTCACAGGCATTCTTTGTACCCAACTGGGCCTTAGAAATTGGGACATCTTCAAGTTCCCAGAATTTTCTTATGCTGGAATCAAGTTCAGTGGTACAGTGATTGATTACCGAAGTATTCGACTTAATAGTTGAATGGATTCTCCCAGAAACAAGCCAACCTAACTTGGTATTAAGTGCTATAGGATGGTGCTTTAAATCTGTTTTATGACCTAGAATTATTTCTACAAAGGTATCTGCACCCAAAATTAGGTCTATGGGCTTGGTGACATAGAATTCTGGGTCTGCCAAGAGCAAATTTTCTAAATGAGGAAAGTCTGCTGACTGAATTTGGAAGTTTGGAAGGTCTGCAGTTACCCTCCCAACCACAAATGCTCTGGCAGAAAATAATTGATCATTATGATGTGGGGTGAACTCTATTTCAACCTGCGATGTTGTCCTGTTGACAACAATGTCACCTACACCTTTTAGTGTATAAGAATTTTTCCTTTTTTCAAGTCCCAACTTGTGGCAACATTGTTCTGAAATTAGGCTTATTTGGGACCCATTGTCCACTAATGCTCTACATAGCACAAATGAGCCATCCTTCGCCTTGACTTTAATAAGGGCTGTTGACAGTAGAATATTTGTTTCCGTTTCCAAAGGCATTGCATTACAGATGGTATTTGTTGAAATCAACATCTCTTGAGAGGTTGTTGGTTGTGGAATGGATGGTTCAGAGTTGTATTCATGCAGAAGAGTATGATGGTTCTGCTTGCAGTTTTTACATCTTGATGTGATGAGACATTTGGATATCTCATGATTTGCTCTAAGGCAATTTTGACAAAGTTTATGTTTTTTAACTAATTCCCATTTTTTAGGCAAGGGAAGATTTATGAATCTCTGGCAGTCATTTAGTTTATGAATTTGATGACATAAAATACAATTTTGACCTTTGTTGACATAAAGGCCATGAGCCATCATATTTTTGCTAGAGGTTTTTTGTTGCTGGAACAAAGGAATTCTCATACCTTGCAGGCTTCTAGCATGTTTTTCTAAAAAATTCACAAAGTTTTCAAATGTTGGATATTCTTCATTTTGAAGGGTTAATTCCCATTCTTTCCTGAGGGCTTCACCAATTCTTTCTTCAAAAAAATTGATCAGGATTAGATCTGTTAATGTGTTTTTCTCAAGTCCTAGCACTGAGAGATTTCTAATGCCTTCATTGCAAACATCAAGGATTTCATAGAGAGAACCAGCCGAAATAGATTTTAATGGCCTTATGGAGAATATTTTGTTGATTTGTGAAAAAGCCAATTCTCTTCTGTTATTAAATCTATTGCATAAGGTATCCCATGCTTGCTGGTAGTTTTTGTCAGAAATGGGAAAACCCCGAATCAACTTTTCCGCAGGACCCTTAACAGATGCATTTAGATATTGAAATTTTTGTATTTCAGTTAGTGTTTGATTTGAATTAATGGTGGAGTTAAATATTTCTCTAAAACTAAGCCAATTGGCTGAATCACCATTGAAAATGGGTAAATTTATCTTAGGTAAATTAACATTGGATTCGGGCAGTTGTTTATCACTATGAGTATTTTCTTTGGTTTCAATCAAAGATAAAGCCTCTTCAATAGACACCAACATATTAAAAATATCCTTCTTGGCCTTTGAATAATCGTCATATTGTGTATCATCTAACTCTGATTCTAATAATGTGTTGATAACTTGATTTAGGCTAATTTTCCTTTCATTAACTTCTTGTTGGAATAGCTTTAATCCATGTATGTTTTTGGATTCTACAATAGCTTTATTCTCTGATTCCAGATCCTTTATTTCCTGAATAATAAAGTTGAATTTGTGCCGAATTTTAACTTCTGATTTGGGCATGACTTTATTTTAAGAATTTTAAGTTTTCAAATGGCTTACCTTAATTTTTTAAAGTATCCGGCTCGATGAGGGACCATAATGTTCGTGGCTTGAATGTTCAGTAAAAGATACTAAGAAGCACTTTGCCACTTGTCTTGAATTATTTTATTGTCTTTGGGTTTTAGAGTTAGGAGTAGCTACCACATGATTTTTGAATACATGAATTTTACTTAGATTTTGATACTAGTGGTAGAGAGAGCAAGAAAACAAAAAAGCTATTAATTAACCAAACTGGAAATTTACATACATGTTGATTGCTTTAAAATTTACATATTAAAGATTTATATTGTACAATTGAATTTAGAATATTTTGGCTTAATTTTCATATATAAAATTGAATTTAAGGAAATTATTAACTATAGGATCCAACAGTTACCATCATCAGACAAAAGAATAAAATAAAGAGTTATTTATTCATTTGTCTGATGATGGTAACAATGCTGTTACAGAAACGTCACACACTATTAATTTATCTGGATTGAGTCATGTTTTCTTGTATCTATAATCCAAATTGTGCTTTTTCCACTTCTTCAATCTGTTCTCTAGTTATCTATGTCTTGATGTTTTGGTGACTCGCTGTCAAATTTCCCTTTAGGATGGTGAATCACTGAAATGACAGGAAACAAACTCAAGAATGGCTTGATGTATCTACAGTTCAACTTATTCTATATACAGTTACGAGCGTTATTCTTCGTCGCCTCTGTCACGGTTTGCTTTTTTTTGGAATGGCGCCCTCCTATTGGTCGGCTACGATCACGCCACCTTTGCCCCCCCCCCCCCACTCGCATATTCGTAACTATTGTGTTGGAGCGGGTCGCTCCTTAAATAAAGGCATATATTAGTTAATAACCAAATGGAATCCTCCTTTCTTTTTCCCAGTAAGAGACGCCTATGGAAGCCAACAGTACATAGACAGATAAAGCACATAGGCTATAGTTTACTAACTAACATATGCATTTATTTAAGGCGCCAAATTATAATTGTAACAAATAGTATTTGGATCAAAACATTCAATCGGGTAAAACACGGGCGCTGCCCGGGTCATTCGGCTAGTCTAATGATAAGGCACAATTTGGATTATAGAGTGTAACTACAAGGTGGTAATAAGACCAAATCCAAATAAAAAAAACCTGTAAAATAACCCATGAAAAGGTGTGGCTTATTTAGCTATTGGCAGTCACGTGCCACAGTTCTTCCAAGAGAGAAGTAAACCTTCTTAAAGATGCATTCCTTAATTTGACACCACAAGTAGTTTCCATTACACTTCTGAATGCAACCTACCAGGATCTTTCTTTACTCATAGAGTTCTTCAAAGTTCCTTTTTTGTTATCCTATGTCTCATACACACACACTCTCTCTCAGGGAGGGTCGGTGGAAGGCTGATTAAACCGTTTGGTTTTCGACCGCTACGACCCAGGTTCGATTCCCACATTGGACACTTTTTTCTGTTTAAAAAAAAAAAAAAATGCTCCAATGGCCCCCGATTCTTGTAAAAGTCCAACCCCACCAGCGAGTGCAAGTAACCAAACGGGGCTCTGGCACATTTGTAAGTGCAATGTCAAACTGTTTTTTACATGTGTAGACATGTGGTGCGCTTACAGTAAAAAAGCAGTCGCTAACTACCCACCATGATTATCATGGCCTGTACCACATGTACTAGGGATAAGCAAAAAAAAAATACACACTCTCTCTTGACCATTGACTTGATGCAAATAAACTATTGTCAATTGTCACACACACACACAAAGCCTTTATTAGGGACTTGCCCCATACAGATTCTCCCAATTGGGTAAGGTAATCTTGTGTTATTTACATAGGTAGTAAAATAGAACTGGTTTTATGTCTCATTATACAAGGTCACATGGAGTCTATATAAGCATTGATTAAGTGTAAGTCTTCATGATAAGGCACAATTTGGATTATAGATTAGAAATACAAGGTAACAAGACCAAAACCAAATAAATAAAGAGTTTGTTTTTGTAACATCGTTGTTACAACCATCATTAGACAAATGTAGAAACGACATTTAAAAATTATCCCGCATGTGTTTCTTTTGAACAAAAAATTTAAATTTATTTTAAGGAGAAATAACAATTATTTATAACCTTAGGGATGAAGTATGAAAGGATGAATTATGATTCCCATCCCTGGACACTTTTAATTTTCCGTTTATCATTACCCTTCACAATTCATCCTTTCATACTTCAGCCCTAAGATTAGAAATAATCGTTATTTCTCCTTAAAATAAATTTCGATTTTTCATTCAAAAGAAACGCATGCGGGATAATTTTCAAATGTCGTTCTACAATTATAAGCTGCATTATATTGTATTATAAATTATACAAAAGTACTGAATGAGACAAACTTGACACATTTATAAGAACAGGCTGTGATATTATTTTCTCAATCAGTACTTTTATTTGATGATAGCAACATAGCATTGCTAACCAAAATATCACGCACAATTTATTTGGTTTTATTACCTTGAATATAATTTCTTTAATTCAACTGACCCTTGGGGTGTTAAATTAAATTAGTTGAACTATAAAAAATAAGACAACTCCAAATAAATAAATAATGTGTGACATTTTGATAACAGCATTGTTACCATCATCAGACATGAGAAAAAATATTAAAGATTGTTCTTAAATAGTTAGTAATGTTTGTTATCTGTGATTTTTTTTTCCTCATTCAGTACTTTTGTCTGATGATGGTAACAATGTGTTATGTTTTTATGTGAAGAAAAGGAATTGTTTTCTCATTGGTCCTATATTAAAGATTTAATTTTATTATTGTTCTATCAATCTGCGTAGTCTATTTAAACTCTCCTATTTACATATTAATGATGATATAATGAATACTATAATCAGTGTTGATGATACTCTGCTTATTTAAATAATTAAACACAAGGTAATAAGACCAAATCCAAATCCAAATAAATAGTGTGTAATGTTTCTGTAACAGCGTTGTTACCATCTTCAAACAAAAGTACTGAATGAGAAATTTTACCACAGCATGTTTTAAATAGTTACTGTTATCAAGTGTGTAAACAAGATAACAGATAAGAAGATAATATCTGGGAAACACAGAATATTATTTTTAGAATTAAAAGTGAAAAAAACCTAATTTTTTTTTTTTTTTAGATATAAGTAGTCTGAAGATGGTAACAACGCTGTTACCGAAATGTCACACACTATTTATTTATTTGGTCTTATTACCTTGTATTTATAAACTACTAGCCGAATGACCCGGGCAACGTCCGGGGTTTACTCGATTAAATGCTTTTATTCAAATACTATTCGTTACAATTATAAATTGGCGCCGTGGATGTCATTCTTGTATAATATATAAATGAGTTTTAAAAATTGTAAAAAAAAAAATGCATCGGCCGGGAATCGAACCCAGGGCGCCCGCGTGGCAGGCGAGCATTCTACCACTGAACCAAAAGCAAACGGTGACAGAATTAAGAACGCATGACGCTGATAACTGTATATATTAATAATCCAAATTGTTCCTTATCATTTACATAATTAAATTAAGAATATTTTTATTAACTTCATGAATACATAACACATAGCACTGTTACTGAAACGTCAAACCCGATTTATTTGGTCTTATTTTTTTGTATCTATAATCTAAATTGTACCTAATTATTAGATAAGTTGAACTGTAGATACATCAGCCCATTCTTGAGTTTGTTTCCTTCAGTGACTCACCATCCTCAGGGAAATTTGACAGCGAGTCACCAAAACATCAGACTAGACAGATAACTAGAGGACAGATTGAAGTAGGCGATAAAGCACACTTTGGATTATAGACACAAGAAAACAAGACCTTAATCCAGATAAATGAATAGTGTGTGACGTTTCTGTAACAACGTTGTTACCATGATAGACAAAAAAAAATCTGGTCATCTACAGACAATGACTTTCCAGAATGGTTGCAAGGTTTTCCCACTATGTACTAAGTGTCAACCTGCAACCCCAAAACACATTATTGACTGTATTGACTGATACATTGATGAGCTCTACTCATCCCCAGCAGACACCATCAACAAGCTCTAAAGGCTTGATACTCAGATATGATTGAGTAGAGATAAGAAAGAAGAAGAAAACCATTGATCTCAAGTTCACCAATTGTGTAAATTCCTCCAAAAAGATTGAAAGAATTTGTGCTGGTTTATAATTCCACCAACAACAATTAAGATTATAATGAGATTTTAAAAAAAGGAAAAAGAAAGCAAAGCAGCCTTTTTCTAAAAGAGTATTCATAATATATTTTATTAATACTATAATTTTTTTTAAATTATTGGGAGAAGGGGGGGGTGGTGGATAAACACTGAAATATTTCGTCTGAAATGCCAAATATTTAATATATGTGATTATTACTATCCATGTATTCTTTTTTAAAAATGAATATGGACTTAGATTTTTGTGTTCTACTAAAATATTTATATTTAAAATTATATAGTAATAATATATTAAAATATTAATTGACAAAATCTTCTGTGTAATATGTTCAAATGTGTATTTACCTTTCTGACGTATTTTTCGGCACATCGTTGCCTTTAATCCCGGATATGTATCCAATTTTTCCATTTTACAATCATAAATAGGTAAAGATGTATTATCAAAGGGGTCTCCACATCTTGGATCTGCGTCTGAACGACAGACCCAGCATTTGATGGCAAAGCCTGTACAACAAACAAAAAGTTAATATATGCAGGTTTTGAAGATTTGGCAATCCATAATCAAAATTATATTTGAAAAAGATGCATATATTGGATTTCTAATTATTTTTATTGTTCCAATATTTCGAGGGGCAACTCGCCTCTCTTTATCGAGGATGTTTGTGTTTTTCACTAGAACACGCGCGCACGCGTACACCACTCTCGTTCTACAAGGCCAATGAAAGAACTGTATCTTTGACTCAACTATTGCCTACAGTTTATATACAGTAAATAATTATATTTATATTTAATATTATATATTATTACTTTCTCTATGGAAGATATAGAGATTTATATACAACACAGTGCAATTGTAAAAAATTGTGTTTACATATTAATTCTAAATTAAAAAATCTTTTAAAGCAAAATAAATTATTAAATAAAAGGTACATACATAGTTATTTATAAATAATTAAGATATGAATTCTTTATAAATTTCTGGAAAATCAATTTTTCTGTTTATACTCTGTTTATCTTCGGCAGAAGCCCAACTTTCTAAAAACAGTCTACTATGCTTTTCTGTTATGTTTTTGTATATAATTGTGGTCTGTTTGAAATCTGGTATATGGCTATTGTTTAGGGAGTGGTCTACTAGTAGGGATAATGGTTTGTAGTTTTTTAAAGCTGCTTTATGTTGATTGATACGATCTTTAAGTGATTTACCTGTTTCTCCAATGTATGTAGCTTGACATGTCTGGCAGGGAATTTTGTAAATTACATTGGTTGTATTTTCTTGTTTTGAAATATTTTTTGTATCTGAGTGGCGTAAGATCTGTCTTAGATTTTGTGCAGATTGATATGTTGTAATTATATTATATCTCTTTAAAATTCGGGCAATTCTCTCCGAACCGTAGCTATATGTGCAACAGAAGAAAGAAATAGAATTTTCAAAGAATTAATAAATAATAATTATCCAAAAAAATTTATTGAAAAACATTTTTATAAACAGAGAGATATACCTTCAAATAATAGTCGTGATCAGTCTCAAAAAAGATATTGCTCTATTCCATATAGCTACGGTTCGGAGAGAATTGCCCGAATTTTAAAGAGATATAATATAATTACAACATATCAATCTGCACAAAATCTAAGACAGATCTTACGCCACTCAGATACAAAAAATATTTCAAAACAAGAAAATACAACCAATGTAATTTACAAAATTCCCTGCCAGACATGTCAAGCTACATACATTGGAGAAACAGGTAAATCACTTAAAGATCGTATCAATCAACATAAAGCAGCTTTAAAAAACTACAAACCATTATCCCTACTAGTAGACCACTCCCTAAACAATAGCCATATACCAGATTTCAAACAGACCACAATTATATACAAAAACATAACAGAAAAGCATAGTAGACTGTTTTTAGAAAGTTGGGCTTCTGCCGAAGATAAACAGAGTATAAACAGAAAAATTGATTTTCCAGAAATTTATAAAGAATTCATATCTTAATTATTTATAAATAACTATGTATGTACCTTTTATTTAATAATTTATTTTGCTTTAAAAGATTTTTTAATTTAGAATTAATATGTAAACACAATTTTTTACAATTGCACTGTGTTGTATATAAATCTCTATATCTTCCATAGAGAAAGTAATAATATATAATATTAAATATAAATATAATTATTTACTGTATATAAACTGTAGGCAATAGTTGAGTCAAAGATACAGTTCTTTCATTGGCCTTGTAGAACGAGAGTGGTGTACGCGTGCGCGCGTGTTCTAGTGAAAAACACAAACATCCTCGATAAAGAGAGGCGAGTTGCCCCTCGAAATATTGGAACAATAAAAATAATTAGAAATCCAATATATGCATCTTTTTCAAATATGCAGGTTTATAATAGAATTTAATAAACTTACATATTGAAATGCAGCCCGAGATCAACAAAATATAAAGGATTTTCATTTTTTTCTTTTAATTTCAAGTCTAAACAGCAAGCATGATTGTAAAAAGAAAACGTACACAACAAAAGCAGGTAAAAACAAATATTTCAGTTAAAAGCAGGGCGGGGTAAAGTTTGTTAATTCCTTTAACACAGGACGCTATTTGGCTACTCTGTTATTTAATTTAAATATTATTTTAAGGATTTTCAAATTTGAAATTACAGTATTATTGAAGATATATTTTAAGTGATTTCTTACAAATAATAAATTCATACGTAAATTTTAACATTTCATTCGCGTAGATCATATGAGATATTTCAATTTAATTAATAACAGAAAATATATTTATCATTTTTTTTTGTTATATAATAAGTGGCAATTTTTCAAAATATATTTAATAACTAAGTTATCAAATTTTTTAGGAGTGTTTCCTAAATATTTCTAAACCTTAATTATTCAAGTTTTTATCAACATATTTGTTAGAGCAAATTTCGTACTTATCCTTAATTATAATTGATCCTCGAGGTAGAAAAAAATACATTTTTTATTAGAAAATTGAATTGGATTTGTTGAAGCTGCTGACTGTGGCCCTCGCCACCCTTTCAAAATCCTGGATGTTATTGGTGATGGGTTGCTGAATGAAGGTAGGTAAGGCGGGATAGATTGATTTAGTTGGCACAAATAGTTAATTTGTCATCAAATTTTCGCCAGTTTAAGGGTTCACCACTGATGAGCCAGGTCCTCTTATTAAGTATTGTTAGGGAAACTCGTGACCTTTTCCTTATAGTATGCCACGATTTGCCCAGAACCCTACTTATCCTAATCATGTCCCATCATTTCCTCTCTAAGACAGAGACTGCGAAAGACTCAGACGCCCCTTTCCTGTGGTCAGGCCACCTGACCTATAGTGGCTATCTTGATCCCACCAGCACAAAGCCAGACTCCAGAGTGCCTATCCCTAAGGGCAAGCCACAGAACCATGGTGGCTGGTAAAATCATCATCTTCAGGCAGAACACCAGCCCCACCACAAGCCCATAACCTTTTCCAAGATGTCCAAGTCCCACCATGTTAATTTTTTTTCTTCAAAATATTTAAAAATTTAAATACTTCTATCCATATTTATATTTATTTTTACTGTTAATTTTAATTTTTTATTTATTCTTAAAGATTTTTTTTACTTCATAGCGAAGGATAATAGCTTTGAGAGGTGAGTTCAGCAACACTGGGGCAAGTAAGCAGAATATTTTTCAAAATTTAGATTCCTTATTTAAAAAAACCTGATGGTATTAGTTGCTAAAGCTGCGGAGAGCCCATGCCGCCCAATTTCAATTCTGAACATGATTTGATGAATTAAGATTTGTGATGGGATGGACATTGTTTTTCGTGGGCATAGTCCTCTTTGGTGTATATATAATATACTAGCCGAATGACCAGGGGGGCAACGCCCGGGTTTTACCCTATTAAATGTACCCTATTCAAATACTATTCGTTACAATTATAAATTGGCGCCGTGGATGTCACTTTTGTGAAACGTCCCGCTCCAAACTTTGTGTCTGAGAAGCGATATTTTTATAGAAAGATGATCTGGCTTTTGTTTTCTGCTCGAATGAATGTTTTTCTGTTAGAATTTTGTTCCTGTATACAAAATAATGAACTGGTTTCACCCGTGGTCTCTGCTTTTTGGAATTTTTCCCGATATAATTTTGTATCTGATAATCAAACATGATACAGCAATATCGTCATCATCATTTTCTGACTAAAAATATATAGTTTTAATAATTGATTTATATATTTTTTAAAATAGCCTATCGTCTTCCCCGTATTCTTTTACCTATGTATGGAAATTTTGGTTTGAATTAGTGAACTATTGCGAATTTGTATACCGGACATACAGACAGACAAACAGACAAACATACAAACATTCATTTATATATATAGAGAGATATGCTTTAAATTTAAACCTTTTTGTTCATATTTATATTCAATAGATTTGTAAAATGAAAGTTTATAAAATCCATTTAGCCAAAAAAGAGAGGTTAATTCCCCCTGTGAAGTAATGTTGGGTAGTCGTTTCACAAAACACTGATGCGAATTGGGTAGAAGAATTCGCAGTGATGATTCTTTTTGTGGGCTGTTGCAAGGATTAAAATAAGATCATTAATAGCAGAAAGGAGAGGGTAAAAGTCTCCTTCAAACTAACTTTATTTAATACATCTTAAGAGGACAGAGGAAAACACCTAACTGGTCGGTAGCAGACCAAGCCGTGTTCTAATACTTTGTTGGCGGCTGGCGCCGCCGGGGCTTGTTTACTGTCACCCGAGCCGAGCCGTCTGGACGGCGTCCAGAATAATGGATCTCCATTATTCCACACCCCCTTTAACACATTTTGATAGCGGGGTGTACAGCTTTAAGCTTCTACATGTGTTATAGAAAAATAAATTTGGGGTTCGCAGCAATCACTGGCGCCTGGACATGGAGAGATCTGAAAACAGTTAAAAATAACAGTAGTGAAAAATCCTTCATTTCACATCAGAGTATGAAATAGATTTAGCAGCTTGGTCTTCTAGCTCATTTCCTATAATATCCCTTTTACCCAATAGAATTGTACAAGGTGTAAGATGTAGGTTATAGATGATTTCTGAATGAACTGAGTCATTTTCAATGAAAATTTTAAAGAGTGACTCGCTGTGATACAAATACAGTAATAATCTGTACAAAAAGTCCAAAGGCTTTTACTTTCTATAGACTACCAACATAAAAAAAATGCAATTCATTTCCTACTCAATCAGGCTCTTTCAAGACGATTCAAGGTTATAGTTCTCGAAAGGTAAAAAGATGTTGCTTTGGTTTTCCCTTCAGGTGCTTTAAAAATGTCATTCACTGAGAATTGTCGTCGAAAACATAATTTGGTGAGCAGGCATAAAGTGCCCAACTAAAAAAGTTTTTATTAGGCATAAAATAATCGTGAAATATTTAGAATAATGTATATAACGATATATTTTAAATATAAATATATATAAAAAAAGCCTATAAATTTTAAAGAAGTTAGATTTTAAACTTTTACAAAATTTTACAAAAATCTGGCCACATATAAATATTTACAAATCTTTTTGCGATAAAATAGTGTTTTACGTGGACATTTAATTCAATTACCGCAACCTTTGATCTTTAGCTCTTTCTTTTCAAAATTGAAAATGGTAATGTATCACAAACAACTCACTTCCATAAAATTAATCACTTTTGTGACTAAATGAAGTACCGAATTGTATGATTTAGTTGCGAGTACATCTAATTTGATTGAATATTTGATTTTTTTATAGACTTGACAATTACCACCTTTTGTTATATGATAAAATAATATTTTAAATCGCCATATTAAGTACAAGAAACTATATAGAAAATTTTGAAGTGTATGAAAAATATAACGGACCTTTCATATATAGTATATACAGGGTAAATACAAAATAAACCAAAAAACCACAGGAATAAGTTCTACACATAAAAAACAGTAGAAAATGTAGTTCTATAATGATTTTTCTAAAAATGAGTAACATTAGAGTTAAACCATTTTAAAAATATTTATTAAAATTTGATTCCTTAATTCTAGTTCTGTTGAAATTGAAAAGGTATTTGAAAATTTTTAAAAATATTTTGAATTGCCATTTGCACTTCCCAAAAAAAAAGTATGTACAATGTAATCATGATTGCTTTAGAAGTTTAATTATTATCTAGTTTAATAAATTAATTTAATCATCATTTTCCACAAAACCCTAGAATATTGGGTAAATTATTAGAAGATTATAATTACCTATTCCGGATTTAGAACTTTAAAAAGGTTTTCTTTCATATCTAACTCAATATTATGGCCAAATTTTTCCTTTAGATGGGTCAAATAGATAAGAAATTTATGGGATTCTCTGCCAAATGGTCAAACGAAAGGCTGCTTGCAACAACAGTTCCTGCTAGGTTTTTTTTTCTGCTTTTTCTCCATTCTTTATAAAACTTAAATTAAATTTTGCTTTAACGAAAGTATTATTTTGATAATTCTATATCTTTATATATAGAATTGGATGAAGATAAAATATTTATCATCATTATTTGCTGACTCTTTTTTTTTTTTTTAAAGGGTCTATTATATTAAAAATACAAAATTTTACAAAATATTCACAGATAATTTTCAGATGAAATACTCATTTTTGCAGACTGTGAGAACATGTCTGTGATTGTATTATTCCACGCTTAAGCCTATTGGCTATAAAAAAAGTTCAATTAAAAAAAAATAGCCTAATCTAATCAAATCTAACCTATCTGAACCAAACCTAGTGTATCAATATATTTGGCACCAGGGATTCACAGAAATTAGGACAAAACAGGATTACAGTGCATCCATGTCCCCAGTATCATTGTCTAATGTCTATCATACTCTGCTCCAGGCCCTGTCCCAGGAAGATAGAGACCATAAGCTGAAGCCCCTGCTCTCAGCAGGATGGTCCCTGGTAGACAACAGAGACGCCATCATTAAAGAGTTTCTCTTCAAGAACTTCAACGAGGTAAACCTCCTCATTTCCTTTGTTGTTGTCCTTGTTTCTCTTTTGGGAATGGTGAAACTGAGTCAATTTAAATTGCAGTACATCAACATCTCTCCTACACTACCTCTAGGGATAAAAAAAAAGTATGATTTTATTATATCAACACTTTTTTACCTTTAATTCCTCTTGAAATGTTCTACCTCATACTATTTTGAAATTGATAGATCATTTACAATATATAAGTAGAAAATCCCTACACACTCAGTTTATCATGGCCATTAATACTTGGCATGAGTAATACACTCATGGACAAAACTAAAGGAAGTTGTACTTTCTAGCATGTATATCGGGATTCAGACAATAACTCTGAAAGATATTACAGTGACCTTTATTGAAGACACACGAGATAACCAATATACACTCATGGACAAAACTTAAGGAAGTTGTACCTTTTACCATATATATCGGGATTGAGACAATAACTCTGAAAGATATTACAGTGACCTTTATTGAAGACACACGAGATAACCAATATACACTCATGGACAAAACTTAAGGAAGTTGTACCTTTTAGCATGTATATCGGGATTCAGACAATAACTCTGAAATATATTACAGTGACCTTTATTGAAACACACGAGATAACCAATATACACTCATGGACAAAACTTAAGGAAGTTGTACCTTTTAGCATGTATATCGGAATTCAGACAATAACTCTGAAAGATATTACAGTGACCTTTATTGAAGACACACGAGATAAACCAATATACACTCATGGACAAAACTTAAGGAAGTTGTACCTTTTAGCATATATATCGGGATTGAGACAATAACTCTGAAAGATATTACAGTGACCTTTATTGAAGACACACGAGATAACCAATATACACTCATGGACAAAACTTAAGGAAGTTGTACCTTTTAGCATGTATATCGGGATTCAGACAATAACTCTGAAAGATATTACAGTGACCTTTATTGAAGACATACGAGATAACCAATATACACTCATGGACAAAACTTAAGGAAGTTGTACCTTTTACCATGTATATCGGGATTCAGACAATAACTCTGAAAGATATTACTGTGACCTTTATTGAAGACACACGAGATAACCAATATACACTCATGGACAAAACTTAAGGAAGTTGTACCTTTTACCATGTATATCGGGATTCAGACAATAACTCTGAAAGATATTACTGTGACCTTTATTGAAGACACACGAGATAACCAATATACACTCATGGACAAAACTTAAGGAAGTTGTATCTATTACCATGTACATATATCAGGATTCATACAATAACTCTGAAAGATATTACAGTGACCTTTATTGAAGACACACGAGATAACCAATATACACTCATGGACAAAACTTAAGGAAGTTGTACCTTCTAGCATGTATATCGGGATTCAGACAATAACTCTGAAAGATATTACAGTGACCTTTATTGAAGACACACAAGATAACCAGTTGTGAACAAAATTGCCTCTGTCTCCTTAAAAAAAATAGGCAACCGGCGAAATCAAAGACTCTCTACTTCCTTAAGTTTTGTCTGTGAGTGTAGATTATAAACACAAGGTAATAAGACCAAATCCAAATAAATAGTGTTTGATGAGATTCAGTAACAGCATTGTTAGAATGACACAATGAGTGAAAATATCACAGCATGTTTTAAAACAGCACTGTTAGCTACAGAGCAGGAGGGACAAGCACTGGTTCTGTCCTCCCAAGAGAACAACAGTCTTTGATTTCCAGACTTAAGTCTGGTCATCTACGGACAATGACTTTCCAGAATGGTTGCAAGGTTTTCCCACTATGTACTAAGTGCAATTCTCAGCCTGCAACCCCAAGACATATTATTGACTGTATTGACTCATCCATTGATGAGCTCTACTCTTCCCCGGTAGACACCATCAAAAATCTCAAGCTTTACAAGCTTGATACCTTAGTGTGATTGAGTGGAGATAAGAAAGAAGAAGAAGACTGTTATCAGTTGTGTAAACAAGATAATAGTACTATTTAGAAATATGGTAATTTTTCTCATTCAGTATCTTTGTCTGATGATGGTAACAACACTGTTACAGAAATGTCTCACACTATTTAAATGGATTTTGTCTTATTACCTTATGTTTATGGTTATTTTTGCATTGGTATGTTATAAGACATTTGGACCAATTTTTGACGCTATTGATTCTTTTTAAAAGTAAGGGCAGTAGAAAATATTGATTTTAATTAAAAAAAAAAAGAAAGAATCATACGTGCCAAAAATAGAGTTCAAATTTTCTTTGAATATTTTTTTGTAGGAGTTTTTCCCCACATTGAGATTGTGTGAATCCCTAGTGATGCCATAGCCTTGTTTTGACCTCCCATGCTTACCCCTCTGTAACTGGCCTGTGGTGCAGTGGACATTGTTGGGAGGTACAGTAAACCCTCTACACGATCGTTTCAAGTCTTGTTCTGGTAGACTTGATGCTGTAACCAAGAGGGACACTCCCTCTTTAGAAATCTTGAGTTCAACTGACCCGGTTGATAGACCTCAGCAAGGGTCCCACTCCAGGGATATGGAAGAGCTGCGTCTGTGCTCATGTTAGAGTCGGCAGCAAAGGCTTCCATGTTAGGAACAGCCTCAAATTACAGGAAAAGTGCCTGGATCATTGTGCCATGATCAAAGAAAGCTGCACCCTTATACCCCATTCCATGAGATCATGAACTCATGGAATTCGTGTAATCTTTACACAAGGGGATAAGAAACAACAACAACATAGCTTTGTTTATCTCTCACCTGAGAAAGAATGATGTTGTTCCAGGCTTTCGGCTTCATGACCCGAGTGGCCATGCAAGCGGAGAAGATGGACCACCATCCTGAATGGTTCAATGTCTACAACCGCGTCAAGATCACCCTCAGCACACACGATGTTCAAGGCTTATCCTCACGAGATATCCAGATGGCCAGCTTCATCGAGTCCTGTGCTTTAGTTGCCTCCTGTATCAAGACTCCATTTATCTGACCACGCGGAAGTCGCTAAACCACATGTGCGGGTGCTGCTCAAGCTTATACTCTGTTCTCCTTCTTTGCTGCAAGTTCCTTAATTTTCTCATCTTATTTATGCAGCTTCTTGAGCTTCTTTGTTGAATTGTTATTATCTATTTTTTAAAATATTGTTGTTTTCTTTTAACCTTTTTTTCCAGTCTTGTTGAGATTTTGGTTCAGCTATCTTCTATTTTACATATTGGTATCTTGAACTCTTTATTTTTGAACTTTTTTTTTTGATCGACTTCTTTTTTTAAAATTTCTTATTTTTATTTCTTATAGTTTTTATTGACTTTCTTTTTTCTTAAAGTTTTAAGATATCTATTTTTATCTTGTCTACACTTTATTGTAGTTTTTTTTTTTTACATTCTTTTACCTTTTAGATTTATACTTGAGTTTTTTTATATTCTCTTTATTCCTTATTTGAAGATGTTTTCTTTCAAAAATTTATCCCTGTGTAAGCAGCTATTTTTCTTTTTTAAAAAGTTCTTTTTTTTGTTTACTTTACCTTTTAAAAACCAATCCCCCCCAAATCTTATATTGACATCCTATTTTAATACCTATTGATATATATACATATATAAGCTTATTTACATATGCTTAATATATATATATATGCTTATTTACATATTGGTAAATCATAATTTGGAATATAGATATGGGGATATCTGATTCATAACAAGAAAACCAAATTTTAATTAATTACCAATTTAGTTTGGTCTTTGTTTACCTTTTAAGTGCTTGTTTTTTATTATTAATTTTTGTTCGTAAATATATATTTATATATAACTATACACTGAATCTTGTTATAACCTGGTTATAACATCATAATTTATACAAGTACCAACTTTTAAGTTCCAATTGTTTTAAACCGTTTGTTATAACAATAAAGAAATCTTTATTCCAAGTGATGATGTTATAACGAGGAGGTTTAACTAAATGATTATAACATTCCTGTTTGTTAAAGTTCTTTTTTCTTTTTTTTTTATATAGTGTGTTGATATAACATATGTTAGATCTGATGTTATGGTTTAGATTTCTTTACCATTCTTTGTTTGGGGTAATCTCTCTCTTTTATATTATTATTTTTTAATAAATTTTTTTATTGAGGCTACAATATAATAAAAAAAGATTATGCAACTTTTTTTTTAAAAATTGCATATTGGACTGTTTATATAAACGGAATATATTAAGACTATTATATGCTGAAGGAAGAAAGTATATTTCCTCCCTCCTTTTTACATATTTACTGATCATGCAACACATGATGCTGGACCATCTTTAAGGAGCCAATCAGGAACCAGCCTATGATGTGGGGTGGTTTTCCAATAGCCAATCATGCGCTTGAATGTGTAGAGCTAAATCCAAACGTTAATTCTCCTGGATATGAAATGGTATTTTATTTGATAGGTTTAGCACTATTGGTTTGAGCATTGAGTAGGATGGGAGATTGATACAAAAATTATCCTATTTGTTCTATTACAAACTTTAAAAAAGCATTAAAACTTATTTACTAAGCCTCGATATGGCACAATTTGGATTATAGATTAAAAACATAAGGTAATAAGACAAAATCCAAAAATATTTTTGGATTTGGTATTGCAGTAGAACAACCTCCATGAGAGGACACTCACGCTAGAGGACACCTCTCTACAAAGGACAGTTTTTATTGTCCAAATGATCATTTTTACTCTTTAGCAACTTTCCAGTAAGAGGACACTTCTCCATAAAGGACGCTTTGGCTCTACAATTAGGTGTTGTCTTTTACAGAGAGGTTGTTCTACTGTAGTACCTTGTGTCACTAAGCCTCATTTGGAATCCTACAAGAGTATTGTTCATGTTTATTACCATACGAGAAACGAGAAAGAGTAAATAATATATACACAAGGTATTAAGACCAAATACAAATAAATAAATAATGTGTTTATTTGGATTTGGTCTTATTACCTTGTGTTTATAATCTATAATTCAAATTGTGCCTTATCATAAATAATATACAGTAATACTTCGCTAAAACGAACCAGGATGATATTGTGAAACATGGCAATAGTGAGCTAGAAAGATCAGTCCTATTTGGTGTTTGCTATAGTTGGATTTTACCCTAATTAAGGATTTGCGAAGATGTTCACACATAAGGATGTTCGCACAAGGATTCCTGTGGAGTTTTTAAATTTTAAGATGCATTTCTTATATATTAAAGGATATGCAATGTCCTATGTGCATAACACTCTCTTCTTTATTACTTTATTGAAGAAATTGTTCTTGGCATTCCTTCCTACATCTTTGCATATAAGCCATGGCATTCTCTCCTACATCTTTGCATATAAGCCATGGCATTCCCTCCTACATCTTTGCATATAAGCCATGGCATTCCCTCCTACATATTTGCATATTAGCCAGCTGGTGCGTTTTGAAGAGATTGTCTGACAATTGGTGTTGATTGGTTTACAAAAGATTTCTCCATCCAGATATTTATTATTGTTATCTATTTGTTAGCATTTTTATCTAGATATAAAAAAAAACTTTATTTATATTTTTGTTATAAAATTATTGATTGTTATTATTATACCAATTGTTTAAAAGTATTTTATCTAGGTAATATATTAATTTTTTTTTGTTATATAGACATATTTAAAAAAATATTTTTGCTCATTTTATACATTTTTTTCAAATATTAATTTTCTTTCTTTCTTTTTTGCATTTATTTTGAAATAGAAATGTCTTCAGCACCCCCCCACATGAATAATGACTCATCTTAAAAATTCTATTTACATAATATTGCATATGCAAATAAAATTATTTCTCTAAACCTTTTTTTTTTTTCCAATCTAGGATTTAAAAAAAATATAATGTATTTGATGTCTTATTTTTTATAAATTTTAAATGTATTCTTGAATTTTTACAAATTATTATTCTCTCAATATCAGTATTAATCTTTGCAGTTGTTAAAAAAAAAACTCAATTTTTCTATTATTGCATTTTGTTACATACTTTCTATATGTAAATAATATATATATATATAAGTAGATGGGTTGATATATATATACACTCATGGACAAGGCTTAAGGAAATGGAAAGTCTTTGTATGTCGCTGGTCGTCTGTTTTTAAAGGAGACAGAGGCTGTTCACACTTGGTTATCTCATGTATCTTCAATAAAGGTCACTGTAATATCTTTCGGAGTTATTGTTCCGATATACATGGTAAAACAACAGTCTTTGAAATCCAGACTTAAGTCTGGTCATCTACCGACAATGACTTTCCAGAATGGTTGCAAGGTTTCCCACGATGTACTAAGTGTCAACCTGCAACCCCAAGACACATTATTAACTGTATTGACTCATCCATTGATGAGCTCTACTCTTCCCCGGCAGACACCATCAAAAGTCTCAAGCTTTACAAGCTTGATACCTTAGTGTGATTGAGTGGAGATAAGAAAAAAGAAGAAGAGACATGGTAAAAGGTACAACTTCCTTAAGTTTTGTCCATGAGTGTATTATAACCAATTCTCCCTTTTTCTCCCTCTTGTCTCTCGATGTTGCATGTATTGATGTTGCTCATGTTGTCTATTTGATATCTTATTGAATGTTGTTGATGTTGTTTAAGGACCAATGTTTCCGCAAGTAGATTATAGCATTTCTCCCTTTTTTCCTATGTAGTCAAATGCTTTCTCCATTGTCCCAAGCTGGTTTTATCTTTTATTGGTTATAACTTGGATGTTCAATTATTTCTAATTAATTAATTAATTTCCACTTGCAAATTACTTTTTTTAAATTGAAATCTTGTTGAAATTAGTGTTTTCTTTTTTTGTTTATTTGTTTTTGGTTATAAAAAGGATCTTTTTTTCCCCCCATATATTTCTATTATTGAAAATTTCTTATAGTTTAAAAAGCTTACAAGGGGTTTGAATTCTAGAAGAAGATAAGCGAACAGCCTCGTTGAAATATTGAATTTTGTTTTTTTAATAAATAAGATTGATCCAAGAGTGATAGATCTAACATTGATGTTGGTATGTCATGATTTTCATTGGCAATTATCAGTCAATACTTTTTTTGTGACATTTTAGGACTGTTTAATGAGGGAAAAGAAAAGTGCTAAGCAAAAAAGCCTCTGCCAAAAAAATAAAAGATTGTTAAAAGTTTAATGTGAAAAACGTTGGAAGGCATTTTAAAAGTTAATGTTTTTCATTTTTCCTTATTATTATTTTTTTTTTATTGATGAATTTTAACCTTATATGGATCAAAATTTATTATTGTAATTTTTATTTATTGTAATATTGAATTTATAAGATAACTCCCACAATAGAATCAAAAAAGAATGCATATATAGGTGACAGCATATTGATACGCAATGAGAAAACATTGAAAAATTCGTAAAAATTTCAGTTTATCGAGTAATTTTACTGATAGTTTTGTCTTGTTAGCCTTTGTTTTCAAACATAGCAAATTTGTAAGGCCTAACCATTTAGGCCTTTAGTGTGAAATTTTGTTCACATTTGTAATCTGTGTTTAAATTTTGCATGCATTTTGGTTGTATTTAGGCAGCTTGGCAATGGATAAGCTATGTATTATCCCAACTTGTTGTAATCAATGTTGTTGTGCTTGTTCCTACCCTCCCCCTTCTACCCTTTGATGTTGTATTTCTACCAGTTTTAAAGGCCGTCGCCCTCTCTTATCAAAACCAGTGTGGTAACTGTTGTTACAGTACCACCTTGTGTGAATCGCAAACATATCATTTAATTAAAAATAAAATAACCAAGACCAAGATAGCTCACATATCTCAAAACATTTTAACAATTTTCCAACTTTTTTCCTCAACTCTTTCATTCTCTATCTCTCTCTCTTTTTTCCTCCTTTTTCTATATTTTATTATTTTTTATTATTCTATGAATATATATATAACGCAGCTATTTCTCTCTCTATATATCTCTCAATGTTTATGTGCCAAATGTGTATGTGTGTTTTTTTTGCTGTCTTCTCAAATAAAAAATGAATGTTTGTGGCGACATATTCTTGTGTGTATTATTTATTCATTTATTTTTTTAACAAAATAATACAGTTAAACCTGTCTTTAGTTCCCCCCTCTAAATAGCACCCCCTCTCTATAATGTTTTAGAATTTTGATAACATGGTGCGCTAGTGCATCAAATTATAGGTTGTTGTTGTTTCTTATCCCCTTGTGTAAAAATTACACGAATCCCATGAGTTCATGATCTCATGGAATGGGGTATAGGGGTGCAGCTTTCGTTGATCATGGCACCATGATCCAGGCACACTTTGGTGAAAGTCTGACTTTGCCTGTAGTTTGAGGCTGTTCCTAACATGGAAGCCTTTGCTACACTCTAACATGAGTATGGACACAGCTCCTCCGTATTCCTGAAGTGGGACTCTTGTTGAGGACCATCAACCGGGTCAGTTGAACTCAGGATTTTTAAAGGGGGAGTGTCCCTCCTGGTTACAGCATCAAGTCTACTAGAACAAGACTTGATACGTGTAGAGGGTTTACTGTACCTCCCAACAATGTCCACTGCACCAGAGGCCAGGTACAGAGGAAATTATAGGTTTAAATGTATTAACAATTTCGAGTACTAGGGATAACCAAAAAATAATAATTTTGAGATTAGATATAAAGAATTAATACAATAAAATATAATCCCTTGTACCACACACACACAAAAACCTTTATTAAGACACACAGGTCTTACAGAGGATTCTCCTTGGGGTTACAAGACGGAGAAACCTATGAAAGTGGGAAGTATACAAAGGGGTAAAAATGGAGAAAGATTATATACACATGATAAATATATACAGACTAGCCGAACCGGTCCCCGGGGCAACCCGTGTTTTACCCGATTGAATGTTTTGATTCAAATACTATTTGTTACAATTATAAATTGTGGTCATGTGGCCTAGTGGTCATGGCATCTGCCCGTAAGCGGAAGGTCGTGGGTTCGATTCCCATCCCTTGACACTTTTTTTATTTTATCCATTCTGACCAAAATCTATCCGTGAACTTCACACAGACAGAATAAGGCAATTATATAAGTAGATTATTATTTGAATGATCCTATGGAAAATAAGAATATGGATTTGGAAATATGGATGGAAGAAGTGGAGAGCGAAAAGAAGAAAAAAAACAGGTATTTACATATGGAACATACATATAATGGAACAGTCAATTTAAGCTCTTCTGCTCACACAGCACAGGTGGACCATGGCTTTTTTCAAGAAATAATCCCTTGTATCAATATATTAAGTTAAACTATCAGGCTTCCAGAGAGAAGCTTCTTTGCAAAAGCTTTAGTCTCTAGCCTACGGGCAAGAACGCTCTTCTAAAGGAGATAAGACAATACAATCATTGTATAATTTTTTCTCCTGTAGAAGGGCATTCACATACCTGAAAGCTAGAGATTAAAGATTTTGTAAAGAAACTTCTTCCTGTAAATTAAGAAAAGGAAGGATATTGATCTATATAAATAAAGGTCACCTCTCCTGTCAAAATAGACGCCATCTATTGACTGTCGTAGGTGACAAAGCCACAACATCAGCTTTGGCAAACTGAGAACCGTTCACATAAAGACCAGTTCACATAAAGACCGAGGCCGCTAGTTTTCAGCGACAGTCTGGGGTCTAGTGTTGGCGTCTGGGAGGTGACCTTTATTTATATAGATCATCTCTTTTTAGGCCTCTAAGAACTTGGCCTGAATACGCTGCCGCTTTTAACATGGAGCTATATCTAGTTCTAGTTATCCAAATCTTTTCATTACTGCCAGTCCACATTATCGTCTTTCTGTAGCAGATATCAACAATAAATATGAACGCTCAAGTGATAATATATGATGATGAGGTAAATCCTAAATTCAAATAAATAATCATAATATTGTGATGTGTGGAAGACTAAGATGATATAATAATAATAAAACTTGGCATATAACAGTGATTTTGAAATATAAATGAAATTGGTTACTATGAAAATATTTAAACAAGTTGGGAACTGAAGGACTAAACTAAAGCAGTTGCTCACATTTTCATAGATGATATTGTGACGAAGAAATATTTTATTATTTAATTTAATATTATTCAATGAAAATATATTCAACAGATTAAAAATATATATATTAATCTGTATTTGTGAAATCATCTTTGAAATATTTCTTTGCTTGCTTGCTTAAGATTCTCTAGCTGTAAATAGTTTTTGGGGGTGACTTGTTAATAATTGTCGACTCGTCGCTGTGACGTCATCAATAAATATTTTTACATCTTAGGATATTTCAAGGCTTGATATCTACGCTACAACTGGTGGAGAGACTGGACCGATACCCATTAAGAAATAAAAGAAAAATTGATTCTGTTGAACCAGAAGAAACTTCTATGAATGTAAAGAAAGAAGGTACTCAGGTAAGCAACTACGTTGTTCAACATCTGCCAAGGAACCCTTCCATTTTCTCCGGGGAGGATGGTGAAGATCTCCAAAAATGGTTAAAAAGGTATGCACGTGTGGCAAGGTACAACCATTGGGACGAAACCCTTTGTCTTACTAAAGTTTATTTTTATCTGTCTGGAACTGCTCTCAAATGGTTTGAGAACAACGAAGAAAGCATACAGACTTGGAAGGAATTCACATCTCAATTAGAGAATGTGTTCGGAAAAAAAGAAAATTCAAAATTGCAAGCGGAGAAGAAACTTAAAACACGGGCACAATTAAAAGGTGAAAGTACCGAATGTTACATCCAGGATCTTCTGTGCTTGTGCAAAGAGGTTGATCCTCAAATGAGCGAGGAAGATAAAATCTCCCACCTCATGAAGGGGATAGCTGAGGAGCTTTATCAAGCACTCCTACCGAGGGATGTACAGAGCACCGAGCAATTTATTATAGAATGTCGCCGTGTCGAAGCGCTCCGTTGTAGGCGAGTTACCCCAACCAGGTACGAGCGTCTACCAAATGTAGCCTCTCTCTGTGACCAGGATGACGGAGAAGATCTGTCATCTATGATTAGGCAAATTGTTTGTGAGGAGGTACAGCGGGCATTAGGCTCTCCTCGGGAGGAACCAAAAAATGCTACAATCGAAGAAATTGTAAAGGAGGAGATTGGAAGAATCCTGGCGCCAATCTCAAAGTCTAGGAGAAGTCCCCCTCAGAAGGAAAAACCCCGACAGTTTTTAAATACCAGATATGAGGCCGAAACGATAAGACCGCACCCTGAACCTCGATACCCAAAACAAGGAGGAAGACGCGACACCAATGATTGGCGTACAACTGAGGGAAGGCCAATCTGTTTCTACTGCGGACGCCCAGGTCACGTCGTCCGCTTTTGCCGTGACAGGAAGAGACACAATGAGGAAAGGAGAAATGAATATTTCCAAAGAAAGCAAGACGCAATGGTATCCTACAACTCTCGAGCTGAATCTCAGGACACCAATGACGAATCATCGAGGAAAACTTTCACTCGCTACCGAAGCCCTACTTCATATCGCGGTCGAAACAGACAACATTTCTCACCTGCTAGAAGATCTAGCTGGACGCCCCGCCATTAAAACTAGATGATAGACCACATTGGAGGTGAGGCCGCAAAGTTATAAAATCCCCCCTTACCGACCACAGTAGAAATGAGAAAAGCTACCTTGACGTAAACATAGACCTACCAAGTCCTCATGAAGAAGATATCTCAACTGAAAGAAGACATCCACCGCAGTCACCTGAAAATATCCCTGGCCATAGTACTAGTTCTTAAGACTGGACGTAAGTTTCCTGCTGAGCATCGGGTCGATGCTCTCTTTAGGAGGAGGCTATGTGACGAAGAAATATTTTATTATTTAATTTAATATTATTCAATGAGAAAATATATTCAACAGATTAAAAATATATATATTAATCTGTATTTGTGAAATCATCTTTGAAATATTTCTTTGCTTGCTTGCTTAAGATTCTCTAGCTGTAAATAGTTTTGGGGCTGACCTGTTAATAATTCATATAAATATAGACATGAATCCTGCCAAGAAGAAAAAGAAGGCCTACAAGCCTACAACCCGCATCGTGAACGTCGCCGACCTGGAGAGGGAAGATGAGATGGTGATCTCACGCAACTGCAGCATCCTGAGCTCCATTGGCCATCCTGCCCTGAAATCCCTGCATGAGGACCTGATCCGCTACATCGCCTCGCGGACTGAAATGATCAAGGCCCTCGCTACCAATGTAGAGAACCTCACTGACTCCCTCGAGTCCTTCGCAGAGTTGGACGAAATTGAGGAGGCCAACAAGCCCAAGACTGCTTGCCGCGGCACTCAAACCTGCCCTGCTCCTTCCTGCAATGAAACCAGCTCCCAGACTGACCCAATCAAGCCCGCCACTCCTGCTCCTGCTGCTCTCCCTGCCAAGAAGCCTGCCTCCTCCCTGCCTGCTCCTGCTCCAACCAAAAGGAAGCAGTCTGAAGCTCCCAACCCGCCTGCAAAGAGGACAAACCTGAATGGTCCTTCAAAACCTGTGCCTTCCCACGTCTCCAAGCCTGCGGCCGCCCAAGTGATCCTTCATGGAGAAAAATCGGCGGCCCACACAGTGGTCATCTCAGATGACCCACAGGCTGACCCAAGGGAGATGCTGAAAACAGTCCGCGCTGCTCACACTCTCCCCCAAGGCGTTTGGGCCTCCCTGCGCACCAAGGAGAAGCTGGTCCTCCATTCCAGCAATCCTGACACCATCCCTGAGGTTACAACCTCCCTGGCCAGCAAGTTGAATGGAATGAAGGTCCGCCAGCAGAAGGAGATCCTGCCACGGATCTGCCTCTTCAAAGTGGATGAGGAGACATCCAACTCCACAATTGAGGAGACCTTCCTGGAAACCGCTGCTGTTAGAAAACTTCCTGGGGACAAGGTGGTGCGCGTGGCGCACCGTTCTGCACCCAGAAACGGGACCTGCACCGCCTTCATCGAGGTGGACCTCAAGACCTTTAGAGCCCTGGGCGTTCGCGGGAGGATCGTGGTGGATGGAGTAATCCTCAACTTCGAGGAGTCCATCCGCGCCCGCGTCTGCTTCCGCTGTTGTGGCTTCGGCCACAACTCTGCCCAATGCACCAGAGCTCCTAAGTGCTTCCACTGCGGTGAAGACGGCCATGAAGGCCGAACCTGCCCATCCATTGCTGACCAGCGCACCTCCAAATGTGCCAACTGCTGCTCCCAGGGCCTTCCTGACAAGCACGAGGCGAGAGCCTCAAGCTGCCCCATCCTGAAGTCTAGGGCCCTCAAGTTCTAGGCTTCAAGGACCTTCTGCCTCCATTTCCATCTGCCACTTCTCCTGGATTCCTGGCCTATTCAACGCACCCGCCTCACTGCACCCTGGCGCTATTCCCCTGCTTGCCCAACGTTTCCACCACCCCTGCGAGACATCTCCTGCTTCCACATCCTAGGGTCCCTTGCCACCTGACATCGATTCTGGGCTCAAAAATCATAACTTTTGGTTAGTAGCCCGTAAATAAAGATATTTTCTCTGTTAATAATTGTCGACTCGTCGCTGTGACGTCATCAATAAATACTTTTACACCTTAGGATATTTCAAGGCTTGATTTCTACGTTACAATATCATTAAACCAGATTTTTGTTAAATGGCAAATTTTTGACAAACCAACGGATGTGAGATTTCGTTTTATTAATGTTGTTTTTTTCCAACGAGTTGCTGCGCGCTGATTAAAAACAAATTATTCTCAGTTTAATGCTCGGAGATAATAATTCACAGTTATTTATTACTTTGGATGGCTGAGAAATAATTGAGCAATTTTATTTTTAAAATATCATAGCCTATTCTATAGCAATTAACACACACACACACACACACACACTCGGCCGTGCGGCCACGCGTCGCACGAGCTCCGCGTATTTCACCTCTGGCGAGCGATGAAATGTTTTTAAGCATGCCGAGTTCGGCATCGCCAGGGACCTCGGGATCTGCTGGACAAGAGCCTGGAAGGCCCAGCATCCCATCTCCTACTGGTGTGAAGAAATCAAACAAAAACGAAATTCAGAAAATAATCTTAAGAGAAAACTCTGAAAATCGTATTCATGCAAATCCGCCGGCAGGCGTTAAAGATGTAAATCTGGCCGCCGCGCGTGACGTCACGCTCGACTTGCCGGCCGGTACGTCATCCAATGGCGCTGCCCGTGCCCTGAGAAACTGGGCGGACTGCCCTGAAGATCAAGGCCCTGGAGCGGACGACGACTTTACCGTCGTGAGGACCAAAAAGAGGCGCCGCGAATCTGCGAACTCGCCTACAGCGGCTGCACCTTCCTCCAACATCGGGAGTGCAAGAACCAGTCGCCGACCGCAATCTTCGGCAGGATCTGTGCCCCGGGCACAGGAAGTAAGAACAACCAGGGCCCACATCACAGAGGCCCGGGCGCGGCAGGCATCCTCTTCTGAGGACCACTGCATCTACCTGGAGCACGGCCCCGAGCTACAGCCCTTCCACTACCTGAGGGCACTAGACAGGATGCTCGGGGGAACCGCCGGAGTTATCCAAGTCTCCAAGGTGAACGGCCACCAACTCCTGGGACTGGCGAACAGAGGCCTGGCCGAGCGCCTCATAAACGAGGGCCTCGAGGTTGAGGGCACACTCCTCAGGGCCTTTCCTTTCCGCAAAAGAGCGGAGAGGATTACAGTCGGCAATCTCCCCTTCTTCGTGGAGGACTCCGCCATCATCAGCGCCCTAAAACCTTATGGGCGCGTAACATCAATTGCGCCCAAACTGATGAAGGCCGGCCCATACACCTACAACGACGGCCGCCGCGAGGCATTCATTGTCCTCCGCGAGGGAATGACAACTGAGAGGCTCCCCACCCGCCTTGAGATCCCTATTAAAGGCGAGGCCTGGCCCGCATATTTGTCCTCGGGCATCAAGTGCTCCAGGTGCCACGGCCAAGGACATCGCAGGGCCAACTGCCCCCTGCTTGCAGGGCGAGCCAACAACTACAGATTGGCCCCACCAACCTCTCCTGCTGGCGTCCCATCAACGACCACCTCTGCCCCACCTCAGCGGTCAGCGGCCCAGCCTCCTGCACCGGCGCCCTCCAGTACAGCCATGGAGATCCCCGGCGCTTCTCACGCGGCCCGAGCTGAGACCCCATCTGCAGCACCTCGGCCATCTACACCAGTGGCCTCGGCCGTACCTATGGAGATGGCGCCTCCTGCCCCTCCACCTGTCGCCCCTGCTCCGTCCCTGCGGGCTCCTGGGAGTCACGGGCCTGCAGTCCCTACACTGGACGTTGAGATGTCCATCGAGGAGACATCGACATCTAGGGCGGCGCTCAAGACCTCGCCAGCCGCAGTGCCTCCAACACCCCCACTGCCCGCGCCTCAGCCTGCCGGGCCGATACCACCTGCTCCCGACGAGGAGGAGATGACGCCGATCATGAGGGAGGAGTGTATGGTTATTGATATCTTCAAGAAACTGAAGCACTTAACCTGCCTAAGGCCCTTATATCAATCAGGGATCCAACCGAATGACCTCAAGGATGCCATTCTCTTCATCGATGAAAGAGAGTCCCTCATGGCGAGACTGACACCTGCGATGAGGGGAGTCCTCGCTGAGTTCCTCAGCGCGGCCATAGAACCGGCTCGGGGCAACCATCCCGATGTTAGCTCCGATTTGGCCAGTCTTAGGCGGCGATGCCTTGATTCCTGACAACTGTCAATGTAAATATTTCTTTTTCACCCTCCTGGTTGAGTTGTTACATTGACTCCCAAGACTAGACGTCACCGCGGCCAGCGCTAACCTATTGTATTTACCCCTCTCTTCTCTCTTTCTCTTTGAGATGTAACATTGTCTAGAAGACAATAAATTATTTTCAATTGTCAAAAATTGTCACACACACACACACGCGAGCGAGCGGCCACGCTTTTTCGAGCTCCGTCGTTTTCGCCTCTGGCGTGCGTGTTGATGGCGGATGGTATGTCGAACTTGGTACCAAAAGATGGCCCAGGCTCTGCTGACCAAGTGCCTGAAAGGCCCAGCAACCTGTCGCAAGCGGGCGAGAAATTAGCCCCGAAAAACGGAAATTTGAAGAATTTCAATGAAAATTCTTCAGAATCTGAAAACTATGCAAATTCGCCGGCAGGCGACATGCATGCAAATCCGGCCGCCGCGCGTGGTGACGTCACGGCTCCGAAAACTGCTGCTGCTACCAGCGCAACTCCAGCTAGCCCGGCCTCGCTCAACTGGGCCGACAGCGAGATGGCGGAGGTCGACGCCAACGAGGATTTTACCGTTGTGAAGAGCAAGAAACGGCGCCGCACTTCAACAACGCCGGAGCACGTCGCCAAGCAGCCTAGCAGGCCTGCTGAGAAGCCCAGCTCTCAGCAGCTGAAGCGGCCAACAGGGCCGAGAACAGTGCCGCCTAAGGAGATCAAGGCGACACGCGCCAACATCGCCGACGCCAAGGCGAGGCAGGCCTCAACCAACCACGAGAATTACATCTTCGTGGAGCTGTGCCCTGACATCCCGGACTACTCCTACCTCCGGGCAATCGGCGACCTGGTCGGAGGGCCCAAAAACATCGCCCACTTTGGCAGGATGAACGGCCACTACATCGTGGGCCTCGCGAGCAAGAACCTTGCGAGCCGTTTGGTGGAGGAGGGCCTGAACATCGAGGGAACACTCCTCAAGGTCTTCCCCTTCCGCAAGAGGGCCGAAAGGATCATCGTGGCCAATCTCCCCGGCTTTGTAGAGGACGCCACCATCGTGCAGGCTCTGAGTCGATACGGAGACATCACCTCCATCGCCCCCATCATGATCAAAATGGGGGAGTTCGCCTTCAGCGACGGCCGCCGGGAGGCGTTCATCCTGCTCCACCAGGGCGTAAGGCTGGAGACCCTGCCCGCCCGACTGACCATCCAGTCCAAGGGAGACACCCTATCTGCCTTCCTCTCCTTCGGAATTAAATGTTCCAAATGCGGAAGGCAGGGCCACCGCAGAGCTAGCTGCCCATCGCTCGCCAGGCAAGGGAACGGCAGCCCCAGGCAAGCAGCGTCTCCCATCGGCGCAAGGCCTCCCCCCCTCCTCCTCCTCCTCCTCAGCAGCCAAGGAAGCCGGCACCGGCGCCCGCAACACCGGCGTCCCCTGTCCAACCGGCGAAAACATCAACAGAGTCTCCGGCGATCCCCTCGGCGTCCCATCCTGCCGAACCGATGGATCTCGCCCAGCCCGCCCATGCCGCCCTCCCTGCTCCCCTGGCTGTCCCGAGGCCCCTCGAGCCTCGCATCTCTCCGCTCGACCACGAGATGTCGGTGGAGAAGCTGACCTCACCTCCCTCCACGCCTGCCCGGGGAAAGGCCGCACTCGAACAGCTGCTGGAGCACCTCGGGAAGTCCCCTAACATCTCCATCGACTGGGACAAGTTGCCCGACCTAAACCGCGAGGAGGCTCAGAAGCTCCTCACCTCAGAGACCACCATGAAGAGGAGAGCGTCCACGCTGACCCCGGCACAGGTCAAAGCCCTCAACAAGCTGCACGATACCATCAAGCCCTTGTGCCCAGACTCCAACTCCACAATCCGCAAGACCCTCCAAAAGACCAGGAAGGTGCTGCGTGAAGGATCGACCCAATGAGTTACCGCGTCGCCACCATCAACGCGCGAGGGCTCGCCACTCGGAGGAGGAGCCTTGCCCTTTGTCATCTCCTCAGGCAACATCACGTGGACATCGCGTTTGTCCAGGGGACAAACGCATTTCATCTGGGCAGCGGCCAAGACCTCTGCCTCGGCTACAGTGCTGTTGTGTTGGCCCATCCCGTAGCCATCTCGGGATCCGGACTTGCCTGCGTCTTCGGACCAGGCGTAGCCGTGCTACATCAACGCATCCTGTGGCCGGGCCACATCGCCTTGGCAACCATAGATGTCCGCGGCGAGGAGATGACGGCCATCGCCGTTCATCTGGCGCATGAACCCCGGGAGAGAAACCGGCAACTGGAGCTCCTGGCGGCGACAGCGGCACAGGAGGAGGAGGGAGCCTGCTGGATCATAGGCGATTTTAACATCAGGGATCGGGGCCCCTCGTCATCATCATCATCGGATGCCCTCGCCGCTCTTCTGGACCTGGCCGCGCTGGTCGACGTGGCCACCCAGTTCGACGCCGCCCACCTGCCCACCAGAGTCGCCATGCACGGCGACCAAGTCGAATCGAACCGCCTGGACCGGATCCTCGTCCCTGCTGGAGTCCTGGATCGCGCGTCCATCTACGCGACCAGCCACTACCACCTCTCGGACCACCGCCTCGTGCTGCTCCAGGTGGGCCCGCCCACCACCGCCGTCTCCTCCCCCACCCAGCCTCGCTTGGCCGCGATGCTCCGCTCGGGCCTTGCGCTCGAACATCTGGCTGGCTACATCCGGGAGTTGGAGGAAGACACAGCGCACGATGACGACGACGGGACCTTCTGGGATAGGTGGACCTCCATCAAGGCGGGGCTGCTGGCGGAGGCCAGATCCCTGCACGACCCGCGCCACGCTGCCAGCGACAGCTACGTCTACAGGGCGAGACGTTACATCGCGGCGCAGCTCGAGGCCTCCTCCATCCGGGCAGACTACCCATCGCTGCCGGACCTGGCACGCGCCATCCGCCTCCGTCGCCCGGTCAGCGTCATCAGGGACGAGGAGGACAAGGTCATCGAGGGCCCAGAGCTTCGGCGGAGGGCGTTCGCGACCTTCCAGCCCCGCTTCGCCCGTCCCACCAGCGATCCAGCTACGGGAGCTGCCTTCATCGCCAGCAGCGCGCCCACCACCCGCGAGCTGAGTGAGGAGGACCCGCTCCACCGGCCAGACATCAGCCCTAGCGAGATAGCCCACGCCATCGAGCACCTCCCTCGCGGAAAGGCCCCCGGCTGGGACGGCTTGCCGTGCGAGCTCCTCGTCGCCTTCAACGAGGACTTCTTCGCGGAAGCTCTGGCCCGGGTGTTCGCGGCTTCACGGCTCCGCGGTGCACTACCTCCGTCGACGCGGCGCAGCTCCATCTGCCTCGTGCCCAAGGCCCGCGGAGGTCGCGGCCTTGATGGCTACAGGCCTGTCGCGCTGCCCTCGGCCGACTACAGGGTCCTGGCCGCCATCCTTCACCGGCGCCTCAAGCCCCACCTGCGGACCCTGGTGCCGGAATGCCAAACATACGCCGTCCCCGGGAGGTCCCCATCATGGAACATCGCCATGGTGACGGACGCCATCGAGGAGGCCACCGCCCTGGGCTCGCCGCTGGCCGTCATGGGCGTCGACCTAGAGTCCGCCTTTGACTCATTGGACCGCGGCTTCCTGGAGTCCCTTCTAACATCCCTCCGCCTCCCGCCGGCCTTCATGGCCTGGATCAACATCCTCTACGCCGGGGCGGACGCCACCATCCGGGCCGGAGGCTTTCATACAACAGCCTTCCCCCTTCTCAACGGCCTCAGGCAGGGTTGCGCCGTAAGCGCCGCACTCTTCAGCATCGCCACGGGGCCGCTGCTACGTCGCCTGGAGTTGACCCTCGGCGTGGGCAATGTCATCGCTTACGCCGACGACATCGTCCTCCTATTTCATCGCGACGGAGACTTCGAACGGGTGGCGACCGTCTTCGAAGAATACAAGCAGGCCTCCGGAGTTGGCGTGAACCTCCGGAAGAGCGCTGGCCTCTGGTGCGGCGCCTGGCGCAACCGCGGCGACTCCCCTCTCGGCGCCTCCTGGTCGACCACCTCCATCAGGGTCCTCGGGCTCGACATCGCCCCCAGGAGCACCGTCGCCCACCGGGAGCAGCATCTCCTGGCCCTCCTGGAGAATGCATGCCGCAAATGGACGCCCTTCACCCGCGGCCTCTCCCTCGTCGGGCGAGCAAGAGCGGCGAACACGCTGGTGGGCTCTGTCATCCAACACCACCTGCATGGCTACCTACCATCACCCCCAACCATCGCCAAGCTGCAGGCCCGACTGGCGAGATTCGTCTGGGGACAGGACCACACGGCGTGGCTTCCGGCCGATGTCATGGCGAGGCCAGTTGCCATCGGAGGCCTCGGCCTCCTCGACCTCGCGACCCAGCTCCAGCTCGCCTGCCTCAAGGGAGTGCAGGTCGCGCTCCGCGGGGGCAGAAATACCTTCAGCTGGCTGGTAGAAAGCGGTGAGGCCTGGATCCACCCTCCACCGGACGGCACCCGTCTCCAGCCCCGCCGTCTCCGGCTACTGAAGCTGTGGGAGGAGGCCTCCAACATCCTGGGCCTCAACCATCGGGCGGTCCCCACGGCTCAGCTACTGGACCTCAACATCATCGGCGGCTGCCGGTTCCTCCGCCCTCCCGACCTCCTGGCCCCTGCCCGCTGGCGCGGAGCCCGAGTCCGGGACCTTCTTGCGGAGGGCCACCTCACCGCCCGACCTACGCGCTCGGCCCTGGCTGACGCCGCGGCCCTGGGCGCCTTCTGTCGGAGGCTGACCTCCGAGAACGCCGTGGGCTTCGGGGCGGAGTCTGCACCCTTATCTAGCTCTTTAGCTGCGGCCGTGGTGCTGCGAGGGACGGCTACGCCGTTCCTCAACGGCCTCACGACCCGCTCGGCCCGACGGGCCCTGGATCGCCCGCGCCTCGCCGCCACGCCCATCTCAAGGTTCACCTCGAGATGGTCGCCCACCATCGGTCCACTTCCATCTAGGATCGACTGGGCCTCGCTGCGGCGCTGCGCCTACTCGGGCCACGAGGCCGACGCGGCCCTCAAGTTGGCCCTCCACGCCCTGCCCCATCCGGCCCATCCTGCCTCGGTCGGCCCCTCCTGTCCTGCCTGCGGGTCCATCGACCGCTCCCTCGGCCACCGTTACTGGTGCTGCCGTTCCATCAGGCCTCTCATCAGAGAGGCCTTCAACATCATAGGGCGGCCCCCTGACCTGCAGGCTTGGATCTTCGGCGGGTCCGGCCTTGAGGACGACGCCCTTTCCATCTTGGCGTCGGCAAAGTTGCAAATTTATCGCTACTTTGTACAGGTTGGGCTCGGAGAAGCAGTGGAAGACCCGCTCATCGCCTGGTCCAGGACCCTCCAGCGCCGAGGTTTTCTTCCTCCATCTCCCATCACCATCTTGTAAAATTTGTTTCATATATGTATATATTTTCTCTTCTCTTCTCTCTTCTTATTTTCTTTTTCTCTCCCTATGATTGAAAATATGTAATATTGTCTAAGATGACAATAAATATTTTTTAATTGTCAAAAATTGTCACACACACACACACACACACACACACACACACACACACACACACACACACACACACACACACACACACACACACACACACACACTATAAAGTAAACAACATTTTAATTCGCGTTTTTTGATGTTAAACTAAAAATGTGTTATGATTGATCCGGCAACACTGCCGACTCGACTGGTAAACACTCTTAGATATATAACGATGTTATAATAAAATAGTTGTTAATAAATAAATACTTAGTTCAGTTGCATTCTGCGTGATCAAATAGACACAAGAACAACATAAACAGCATGGTGGCAGCGGAAAAGTGAGTACTTTTTCAAATAAATATATTATTGAAAAATATTAGTGAAAAAAAGAAAACATGGACTTTGTTAGGCCTAGCGAACTCGCCTTGCACGGTAATGTAGCGGAAAATTGGCGAAGATTCAAACAGCGATTAATGCTTTATCTTGAAGCAACAGAAAAAGCCACAAAGCCTGATAAACTGAAAGTTGCCATTTTATTAAATTTTATTGGCGAAGAAGCCTTGGAAGTTTTCAACACATTTCATTTAAAAGAAGATGAAGCAGAAAATTTCGATCTTGTAATAAACAAATTTGATGATTTTTGCGAGCCTAAAAAGAACGTCATTTTTGAAAGATTCAAATTTTTTCAGCGACCCAGAAGGATGGTGAATCCATCGATAGTTTTATAACAGAACTAAAAGGATTATCCACATCATGTGAATTTGAATCCCAAAAGGATAGTTTAATAAGGGATCGCATTGTGTATTGTAGGCGCCATCCCGACCAGAGAGCCACAGATAAACAGATTATAAACGCACAGAATATAGAATCCGAGCTCCCCAGTAGAAGGAATACCCGGAAGACGACGGTACTCTCTGTTATATTTGTTGTTCACTATCATGATTTTGTTTTAATAAACACTACTAAATTATTTCATTGGATCCTCTCTTTCTTTTTCCCAGTAAGAAACGCCTACGGAAGCCAACAGAAATTCAGAAGTGGGATAGTCCTGAAGAAAATTGAAGATTCACTGGAATAATTTGGAAACGAGAAGGACGTGGCGCGGTGACCGATCAACGTAAGAGGAGTTGCATGGTATGTACGAAATTTAATTACCTATTCCTAAAAGTATTATTACAAGTCACCTCGGTAAAATATTATTGCAAAATCATCTCGATAAGAAAGTATTTTAAAGTAAGCATTTTAAAGTAAAGTGAAGTATTTTAAAGTAAGCATTTTAAAGTAAAGCGAAGTATTTTAAAGTGAAGTATTTTAAAGAAAGTATTTTAAAGTAAAGTGAAGTATTTTAAAGTAAGCATTTTAAAGTAAAGTGAAGTATTTTAAAGTGAAGTATTTTAAAGAAAGTATTTTAAAGTGAAGTGAAGTATTTTAAAGTAAGCATTTTAAAGTAAAGTGAAGTATTTTAAAGTGAAGTATTTTAAAGAAAGTATTTTAAAGAAAGCATTTTAAAGTAAAGTGAAGTATTTTAAAGAAAGTATTTTAAAGTAAAGTGAAGTATTTTAAAGTAAAGTACAGTATTCTAAAGAAAGTATTTTAAAGTAAAGTAAAGTATTCTAAAGAAAGTATTTTTAAAGTAAATCGAAGAAACAAATAAAAAGTATTATCGCAAAGTATCGCGGTAAAAAGAAAAAAAAAGTATTGTCTCAAAATTACCAAAGAAAAGTTGATTTCGTTTAAAGAAATAATTGAAACAGTACGTATCTGGTTTAGTCAGTTTATTTGTTTATTTAAAAAAAAACTTTGCCTTGTTTATTTTTCCTTTTGAAAAACATGACTTACTTAGCGAAAGTAAGGAAATGCGATTTGAGCAAGTTGGCGTATGAACTCGGCGAGGTAGTACCGCCAGAGAGCAGGATCGTCGACTTAAAACACCTTATTTTGAATAGCCAATCCTACGAAGAAGAATTCGCAAAACAACTGTTGGAGACTCTGATCGAGGAACGGGAACAAACAGCACAAACAGAGCAAGCAGAACGTATAGAACGGGAACGAAAAGAACAAATGGTAATGGAATTCGAGCTTGAGAAGCTGCGCATCCAGACTACACGCGGAAACAACGATACGTCTCGAAGTACCAGCAATGACGCACATTACGAGATACGTAAACTGATGCCCAAGTACGAGTCGAAGGACAATGATTTGAGTTTTTACCTAATTCTTTTCGAAAGACAGGCAAAGCGACTAGGATTGGATGAAGACCAATGGGCGTTCAGCCTCCTAGGATTGCTACCTTACGAAATGACTCAATTAATCGCTCGGGAAACAGAAGAACAAAGCGGCGATTATAGGTTCGTGAAAAGGTTGCTCCTAAAACGGTACAAGTTGAGCCCCGAACAATTCAGACAAAAATTCGAGAAGCACGAGAGATCTCAAAAGGGTTCCTGGAGAGACTTCGCTTTCGAATTGCGAGGATATTTCAACGAATGGATCGAAGGAATGAACGTGGAAAATTTCGACGCCCTAAAGGATTTGTCCGTCACTAACCAGCTAAAGAAAAAAGTTCCAAATGTGCTGCGTAATCATCTCATTGACGATTGGACCAAGTTAAACAACCCAGATGAGTTGGCGGATAAACTGGACGAGTACGAAAATGTTCGCACCGAGATGGAACCTCCGCATTGGAATGCGAAACACCTCATACCACCGTCGTTTCAGCAGAAATCTGCGAGATTCCCCAACCAAAGCGAAGTTAAAGAGACTAAACAAGGAACGAATGTTTCGAGTAGAGAGGCTGCAAGGAACGAAATCAGTGAAACGTACCCTAACACCTTGAGGAGAATGGTCAACCGTGCAATCAGAAACGACAAGGGAGAACCGAAGTGCTTCAACTGCAATCAGTTTGGACACATTGCCAGAGACTGCCCAGCACCCAGGACTACGTTGACATGCCGAGGATGCGGTCAAACGGGACACAAGGAAAGGAATTGCACAAGACCCAAAGAAGGACTAAAAGTAGCCAACCTGGAAGTCGAAGGACTGGAGACTGTCCCGCCAGATGTATATTTGAAGGATGTCAAGATCGACAACAAGGAAACCGTGAAGGCAATGATAGACACCGGGAGCAGCAGTTGTCTAATGAGAGAATCAGTCGCAAGGAGGATCAGCGTCGACATCGAACCAGACTCGACTAGTCTGTACGGCATCGGTAACCAGACTGCACCAGCTGCCAGGACCGTTGGGAAGACGACAGTCGACCTGGAGATTGATGGCATCGTCGGAAGGGAAATCACTGTATTCATTGTCAACGATGATGCCCAACCCTATGACCTATTAATTGGAAGAACATGGACAGATCTGCCCTACGTATCCTTCGCCAGAATTGGTAAAAACTTGCATATTGGCTATTCATCCGAATTTCCGTTTGCTAATCTGCAAGAAGAAATCAAGTCGCGTCGCATCGAACTGAGAGCAACCGAAACTGTTCAGTTGGAGAGCGACTCCATTAACTTTACAAGTGCAATCACAGACGAGGTAAAGGACGGATATGTATTGTTCACAGGAGTAGATGACGCCTGTATCGATTCCCTATTGGAAGTGGTCGACGGAAAGACGACCATACCCATCATCTCAGCTGGCAAGGGCAAGTTGAGAGTAAGGAAGAACCAATGTGTAGGGCGGGTTGAACTACTGAACCTTGATGATATTGTTGTTAACCTGGACGTCGCAGAGGATTCGTTTCAGACTAAAAGTGAAGAGAAGAGGGAAGGACAAGACCAAACGAAACGTAAGCGCCCCATACTGCCTGAGGACATCAACGTCAATCATTCTCTGACTTCGAAAGAGAGACAAGAAATCCTAGATGTAGTAAACGAGTATAGAGACTGTTTCGCTCTTGGCATGGAGGAATTAGGGTGCACCGATGTCACCAAGATGGACATTAAGGAGGTTGATGGAAGCAAGCCAGTCTGTCTGAGACCGTATAAGACGACTGCAAGTGAACGCGAAGCAATCAGGGAGATTGTCAGAGAGTGGAAGGACAATGGAATAGTCACGGAAACTAGATCACCCTACGCTAGTCCCGTCCTACTTGTGAGGAAGAAAACTGGAGATCATCGTCTGGTGGTAGATTATAGGAGACTCAACATTCAAACAGTTAAGGACAAGTTCCCATTACCAAGGATAGACGACCTTCTGGAAGGCCTAAGGAATGCGAAATTCTTCACCACTCTGGATCTGGCGCATGGATATCTGCAGATACCACTAACCGATAAGGCAAAATTAAAGACAGCATTCATCACCCCAGATGATACAGGTCAATTCGAAAGGATGATTTTTGGACTCGCCAACGCACCAGCTGAATTCCAAAGACTGATGCACACTGTCCTAGGTCCGCTGCTGAACAAGAAGGCATTCTGCTATCTCGACGACGTGATTATCCCGGCAAAGGATTGGCGGGAGATGATCGAAAGGTTGAGGGAAGTCCTCGAAAGAATAAGATCAGCGAAGTTGACACTGAAACCCTCCAAATGTGAGTTCGGAAGGAGGGAAGTTGAGTTCTTAGGGTATGTCATCAGTACAGGCGGACTTAAGCCAGGCCCAAGAAAGATCAAAGCGATAGAAGAATTTCCAGAACCCAAGAATGTCCACGACATACGACGCTTTCTGGGACTGACGAACTTCTTCAGACGATTTGTAAAGGACTTCGCGAGGAAAGCAGAACCGCTAAGCAGACTTACGAAGAAAGGTTCACAATTTGAATGGAAGGAAGAACAGCGAAGGTCATTTGGAGGACTACGAAAGGATCTGGTCGAATATCCGGTACTAGCTCATTACAACCCTGAACTCAAGACAGAAGTACATTGCGATGCGAGTGCTGAGGGATTAGCAGGAATGGTGCTACAGATGGACGAAGACTGCAAATGGCGCTTGGTCTACTGTGTGAGCAAGAAGACAACAGAGGCCGAGAAGATGTACCACTCAAGCAAATTGGAGCTGATGGCGATAGTGTGGACCTTGGATCGACTACGTCAGTTCCTCGTAGGAATCAAGTTTACAGTGGTTACAGATTGCCAAGCACTGGTCTACATGAACGCGAAGAAGACTACAAATCCTCAGATAGCGCGATGGTACAATCTGATTCAGGAATACGATTTCGAAATTCGACATAAACCAGGGGAGAAGATGGCCCACGTAGACGGAATGAGTAGAGCTCCAGTCGACGACCCTAGAGACACGATGGAGGAAATCGTGGAGAAAAACCTTGAAGTGTGCCTCACAATCACACTAGGAGAACAAAATAGAATTAACGATTCAGCTACAGAAGAAAGTCCGGACGAGGAGCCAGAAGTAGAAGATACCCCCCGACGCAACCCACGACGTTCCTGCAACGCAAGGTTCAATCGAGGACGATTGAAATCCAGGAATGGCCGAATGTAGGCGCCATCCCGACCAGAGAGCCACAGATAAACAGATTATAAACGCACAGAATATAGAATCCGAGCTCCCCAGTAGAAGGAATACCCGGAAGACGACGGTACTCTCTGTTATATTTGTTGTTCACTATCATGATTTTGTTTTAATAAACACTACTAAATTATTTCATTGGATCCTCTCTTTCTTTTTCCCAGTAAGAAACGCCTACGGAAGCCAACAGTATGGAATACAAGACAAGGCTTTGCAGGAACGCCTCTTAAGAGAGCCCAATTTAACTCTTCTAAAAGCCATTGAAATGTGCAAAACAGATGAAATAAGCAAGCAACAGATCAAGATCATGCAGAACAACCAGAACATCTGTCAAATAAGAAAATATGAAAAGAAACACAGTCCAAAACAAAATCAAGAATCTGAAAAAGAATTCAAATGCCAAAGGTGTGGGAAGTCTCACAGAGCAAAAAATTGTCCTGCATGGGGTAAAAGATGCTCCAAATGCAAAAAAATGAATCATTTTGCAGCTTTCTGTAAAAGTTCAGCTATCAGAAGTCTGAATGATGAAACAGAAGAAACTGTATGGTCAATACATGAAGCAAAAGTAGTTCATACTTTGGAATGGAAAAAATCCATCATAGTGAATGGAAAGGAAATATGTTTCAAGTTGGACTCTGGAGCAGAAGTAAATGTTTTGCCATACACATTCACCAGACAAATGAAAGGTTTGGAAATATTTCAGACTAACCGAAAGCTAACATCATATACAGGACATGAAATCAAGATAAAAGGAATTGCCACACTAAATTGCAAAACTAAAAATAAGACGGAAAGTCTAGAATTTTTCATTGCTGATGGATACTATCAACCAATTTTAGGAATAGAAGCTATTGAAAAGCTTTCACTAATTAAGAAATGTGATGCTGTCCAAATAGAGCAAAACAATTCAGCAAAAGAAATTTTGAACAGGCACAAAAATATATTTGAAGGCATAGGAAGACTGCCAATTGAACACAAGATTAGACTAAAAGAAAATGCAACTCCAGTTATTGCTCCAAGCAGAAAAATTCCTTTTTCCATTAGAGAAAAAGTTAAAGCAGAATTGGAACGGATGGAAAAACTTGACATTATTGAAAAAGTTGAAGAACCAAGCGAATGGACACACCCTATTGTAGTGGTACAAAAACCTTCTGGAGATGTCAGAATTTGCATGGACCCCAGGGAACTGAACAAATATGTTCAGAGAGAGCGCTATATTCTGCCAACAGCTGAAACAATATTTTCTGAACTGAAAGGTGCTACAGTTTTCTCTGTATTTGATGCATCATCAGCTTTCTGGCAAGTCCCATTAGACAAAGAAAGCACCAACCTGTGCACCATTGCGACTCCCTTTGGAAGATTCCGGTTCAAGCGACTTCCCTATGGATTGAACAGTGCATCGGAGATATTCCAGCGATGCATAAACAATATTCTTTCAGGTCTCCAGGGAACTGCTTGCTATATGGATGACATCTTAATCTATGGAAGCACAATGGAAGAGCACAACCGAAACCTTGAAACAGTTCTTCGAAGGTTGGAAGAAAATAATGTCAAGCTCAATGCTAAGAAGCAGCAGATAGCTGTCGACAAAGTAAATTTCTTAGGCCATATAATCAGTCGAGATGGAATAGCCATTCAAGCTTCAAGAGCAGAGGCAATACAAAAGTTGAAAAGACCTGAGAACAAGACTGAAGTCCAAAGATTCTTAGGTATGGTAACGTACCTTGGCAAATTCATTCCTAATCTGTCTGACAAGACTGCACCTCTAAGGAAATTGATAAGCAACAAGAGTGAATGGAAATTTGGAGGCGAAGAAAATGATTGTTTTGAAAAACTCAAGAATATGGTTTCGAATGCTCCAATATTGACATTTTTTGACCCAACCAAGCCAATTACCATTTCATCTGATGCAAGCCAATATGGTATTGGTACAGTGCTCATGCAAGGGGGACAAGCAATTGAGTATGCGTCCTTCAGCCTGAATGCAACTCAAAGAAAATACGCACAGATAGAGAAAGAACTTTTGGCTATAGTCTTTGGATGTGAACGCTTCCAGTATTATATTTGGGGAAATGATGTTATTGTGGAAACTGACCACAAACCTCTCCTGAGTATTGTTAAGAAACCTTTAGAAAAGCTTTCCCCAAGACTGCAAAGAATGGTCTTACGTCTCATGAGATTTCAAATATCTTTGAAGTTTACACCAGGAAAAAACATGTTTGTAGCTGACCATCTGTCTAGAGATCCATTAAAAGATGAGGTGGACACAAGCTATTTAGAAGGTCAAACTGAATCAGTGCACATGTTGCTGGTTACCACAGATGAAAAAATAAAGAGACTACAAAAGGAAATTCATGGGGACCACATCTTGATACAACTAATAGAGTATGCGAAGAATGGATGGCCGAAATATAAAACCATGGTCTGTGATGAAGCAAAACCCTACTGGCAATTTCAAGATGAAATTCATGTGAGTGACGGAATTGTTTACAAAGGAAATTGCATCATGGTGCCATCGACTCTTCGAAAAGAAATCCTGCAGGTTGTTCATTCATCACACCAGGGCATAGCAGCTTCCAAAGAAAAAGCAATATCAGCATTTTACTGGCCAGGCATGATAACACAAGTAGAAAATGAAGTGGAAAAGTGCAGAACATGTCAGGAATATTCAAGAAAGAATCCTGAGGAGTCAAGAATAGCTCATGAAATCCCTGAATTTCCATGGGAAAAAATTGCTGTAGATTTCATGGAGGTGAGTGGAACCAGTTCCATCTTGGTTGTCGATTACCACTCAAAGTTTGTTGAAATCCGGAAATTATCAAGCAAAAGAGAAACCGAAACCATCATGCAGTTGAAAACCATTTTCAGGACTCATGGAATTCCAAGAACTCTAGTTTCGGATAATGGACCCCCTTTTAACTCTACTGGATTCAAAAATTTTGCTCAGAAATATGAATTCAAACACCAAACCTCCAGTCCCAAATATCCAAGATCTAATGGACAAGTTGAGAGGACAATTCAAACCATCAAAGGACTGATAATTAAAGCTGTGAAGTCAGGAAGAGATCCCAATCTGGCTTTGATGGAGTTCAACAACACACCTAAGTATGACTTGCCATCTCCGACCCAAATGCTTATGGGAAGATCTGTGAGAACTCTTTCGACATACACCCGACAACAGTTGAAACCACTGTTTGACACAACAAAGAATTACCAAAAATTGAGAGACCATCAACAAAAGTATGCAGGAAGTCCAAAGAGAATTTTGAGACCTTTGGAAGTAGGAGACAACATCATGTTGCAGGAAAGGCATAGAAAATGGGTTCCGGCAACAGTGACCGCAAAGCATGAAACTCCACGCTCATATATGGTGAAAACACCAAGTGGGTCTGAATACCGCAGGAACAGGTCTCACCTTAGACCGAGAAAGTTCAGTGTAGAAGATTCTGCCCCAACAAGTCAGAGTCCAAGCCTTCCTGGATCTCAAGCAGGGACAGCCATAGATGACAACATACAAGATCACGGAAGACCCACTTCCGAAAACAGAAGAGCATATGATCCAAGGGAGGACATTGCCAAGAAAGGTGAAGAATCATCTACTTCTCCTAGTGTGCGAACCAGCAGTGGTAGAACAGTGAGAAAACCTTTGCGTTATAGAGACTAGGAGAACTGCAATCCTTTTTTATTTTTGTTTAAAGGAAACATGTTATGATTGATCCGGCAACACTGCCGACTCGACTGGTAAACACTCTTAGATATATAACGATGTTATAATAAAATAGATGTTAATAAATAAATACTTAGTTCAGTTGCATTCTGCGTGATCAAATAGACACAAGAACAACATGATTCTCTAGCTGTAAATAGTTTTGGGGCTGACCTGTTAATAATTGTCGACTCGTCGCTGTGACGTCATCAATAAATACTTTTACACCTTAGGATATTTCAAGGCTTGATTTCTACGTTACAATATCATTAAACCAGATTTTTGTTAAATGGCAAATTTTTGACAAACCAACGGATGTGAGATTTCGTTTTATTAATGTTGTTTTTTTCCAACGAGTTGCTGCTGATTAAAAACAAATTATTCTCAGTTTAATGCTCGGAGATAATAATTCACAGTTATTTATTACTTGGTACGGCTGAGAAATAATTGAGCAATTTTATTTTTAAAATATCATAGCCTATTCTATAGCAATTAACACACACACACACACACACACACACACACTCGGCCGTGCGGCCACGCGTCGCGCGAGCTCCGCGTATTTCACCTCTGGCGAGCGATGAAATGTTTTTAAGCGCCTTCTCGGGGCATGAGGCCGATGCCGCCTTCAAATTGGCCCTCCACGCTCTACCCCATCCGGCCTCGGCCGTCCCCTCGTGTCCTGCCTGTGGGTCCGTCGACCGCTCCCTCGGCCACCGCTACTGGAGCTGCTCTTCCATCAGGCCTCTCATCAGAGAGGCCTTCAACATCATCGGGCGGCCCCCTGACCTGCAGGCCTGGATCTTCGGCGGGTCCGGCTTTGAGGACGACGCCCTGACCATCCTGGCGTCGGCAAAGCTGCGCGTCTATCGCCACTTTGTCCAGGTTGGGCTCGGTGGGGTGGAGGACCCGCTCATCGCCTGGACGAGGACCCTCGTGCGCAGGGGATGCCTTCCTTCATTGTAAAATTGTCTAGATGACAATAAATGTTTTTCAATTGTCAATTGTCACACACACACACACACACACACACACACTCGAGCGTGCGGCCACGCTTTTGCGGGCTCCGCCATTTTCGCCTCTGGAGTGTGTGTAAAAGGCGCTTACCATCACGAGTTTGGTACCAGAAGAACCCTCTCGATCCGCTGAACAAGTGCCTGAAAGGCCCAGCACTGGATCTCAACCAGGCGAGGAGTTATCGCCGAAAAAAGGAATCATAGAGAATTCTTCTCTAGAATTTTCTATGGAATATCGAACACATGCAAGCCCGCCGGCGCGCGAGGCGCATGGAACGCTGGCTGCCGCGCGGGGTGACGTCACGGCGCCGCCGACTGCTGCTTCTTCCAGCGAGAATTTAGCCGACCCGGCCTCGCTCAACTGGGCCGACAGCGAGATGGCGGAGGTCGACGCCAACGACGACTACACCGTTGTGAAGAGCAAGAAAAGGCGCCTCTCTTCAACACCTGAGCAGGCCGCAAAGCAGGCAAGCAGGCCTGCTGAGAAACGCGGCCCCCAGCAGCAGAAGCGGACAACAGGGCCGAGGTCAATGCCGCCCCAGGAAATCAAGGCGACGCGCGCCAACATCGCCGACGCCAGGGCGAGGCAGGCCAATACCAACCATGAGAACTACGTCTTCGTGGAGCTGTGCCCAGACATCCCGGACTACTCCTACCTCCGGGCAATCGGCGACCTGGTCGGAGGGCCCAAAAACATCGCCCACTTTGGCAGGATGAACGGCCACTACATCGTGGGCCTCGCGAGCAAGAACCTTGCGAGCCGTTTGGTGGAGGAGGGCCTGAACATCGAGGGAACACTCCTCAAGGTCTTCCCCTTCCGCAAGAGGGCCGAAAGGATCATCGTGGCCAATCTCCCCGGCTTTGTAGAGGACGCCACCATCGTGCAGGCTCTGCGTGAATACGGAGACATCACCTCCATCGCCCCCATCATGATCAAAATGGGGGAGTTCGCCTTCAGCGACGGCCGCCGGGAGGCGTTCATCCTGCTCCGCGAGGGCGTAAGGCTGGAGACGCTGCCCACCCGTCTGACCATCCACTCCAAGGGAGACACCCTGTCGGCCTTCCTCTCCTTTGGAATCAAGTGTTCCAAATGCGGTAAACAGGGCCACCGCAGAGCCAACTGTCCAGCGCTCGCCAGGCAAGGGAACGGCAGCCCCAGGCAAGCAGCGTCTCCCACCGACGCAAGGCCCCCCCTCCCTCCTCCTCAGCGACCAAGGAAGCCGGCACCTGCGCCCGCAACACCGGCGTCCCCTGTCCAACCGGCGAAGACTTCGGCCGAGGCTCAGGCGATCCCCTCGGCACACCAGCCTGCCGAACAAATTGATCTCACCCACCCCGCCCCTGCTGCCCACCCTGCTCCCCTGGCTGCCCTGCGGCCCCCCGAGCCTCGCATCCCTCCGCTCGACCAGGAGATGTCGGTGGAGAAGCTGTCCTCACCTCCCGCCACGCCTGCCCGGGGAAAGGCCGCACTCGAACAGCTGCTGGAGCACCTCGGGAAGTCCCCCAACCCCTCCATCGACTGGGACAAGCTGCCCGACCTGAACTGCGAGGAGGCTCAGAAGCTCCTCACCTCTGAGACCACCATGAAGAGGCGAGCGCCCACGCTAACAGAGGAACAGTTCACCGCCCTCGAAAAATTGCACGAAACCATCAAGGCCTTGTGCCCAGACTCCAACTCCACCATCCGCAAAACCCTCCAGAAGACCAGGAAGGTGCTGCGTGAAGGACGGCCCCAATGAGTTACCGCGTCGCCACCATCAACGCGCGAGGGCTCGCCACTCGGAGGAGGAGCCTTGCCCTTTGTCATCTCCTCAGGCAACATCACGTGGACATCGCGTTTGTCCAGGAGACAAACGCATTTCATCCGGGCAGCGGCCAAGACCTCTGCCTCGGCTACAGTGCTGTTGTGTTGGCCCATCCCGTAGCCATCTCGGGATCCGGACTCGCCTGCGTCTTCGGACCAGGCGTAGCCGTGCTACAACAGTGTATCCTGTGGCCGGGCCACATCGCCTTGGCAACAATAGATGTCCACGGCGAGGAAATGACGGCCATCGCCGTTCATCTGGCGCATGAACCCCGGGAGAGAAACCGACAACTGGAGCTCCTGGCGGCGACAGCGGCACAGGAAGAGGAGGGGGCCTGTTGGATCATCGGCGACTTTAACATCAGGGATCGGGGCCCCTCATCATCATCATCATCGGATGCCCTCGCCGCTCTTCTGGACCTGGCCGCGCTGGTCGACGTGGCCACCCAGTTCGACGCCGCCCACCTGCCCACCAGAGTCTCCATGCACGGCGACCAAGTCGAATCCAACCGCCTGGACCGGATCCTCGTCCCTGCTGGAGTCCTGGATCGCGTGTCCATCTACGCGACCAGCCACTACCACCTCTCGGACCACCGCCTCGTGCTGCTCCAGGTGGGCCCGCCCACCACCGCCGTCTCCTCCCCCACCCAGCCTCGCTTGGCCGCGATGCTCCGCTCGGGCCTTGCTCTCGAACATCTGGCTGGTTACATCCGGGAGTTGGAGGAAGACACAGCGCACGATGACGACGACGGGACCTTCTGGGATAGGTGGACCTCCATCAAGGCGGGGCTGCTGGCGGAGGCCAGATCCCTGCACGACCCACGCCACGCTGCCAACGACAGCTACGTCTACAGGGCGAGACGTTACATCGCGGCGCAGCTCGAGGCCTCCTCCATCCGGGCCGACTACCCATCGCTGCCGGACCTAGCACGCGCCATCCGCCTCCGACGCCCGGTCAGCGTCATCAGGGACGAGCAGGATAACATCATCGAGGGCCCCGAGCTAGGGCGGAGGGCATTCGCGACCTTCCAGCCCCGCTTCGCCCGTCCCACCAGCGATCCAGCTGCGGGAGCTGCCTTCATCGCTAGCAGCGCGCCCACCACCACCCGCGAGCTGAGTGAGGAGGACCCGCTTCACCGGCCGGACATCAGCCCCAGCGAGATCGCCAACGCTATCGAGCACCTCCCTCGCGGAAAGGCCCCCGGCTGGGATGGCTTGCCGTGCGAGCTCCTCGTCGCCTTCAGCGAGGACTTCTTCGCGGAAGCTCTGGCCCGGGTGTTCGCCGCATCACGGCTCCGAGGTGCCCTGCCTCCGTCGACGCGGCGCAGCTCCATCTGCCTCGTGCCCAAGGCCCGCGGAGGTCGCGGCCTTGATGGCTACAGGCCCGTCGCGCTGCCCTCGGCCGACTACAGGGTCCTGGCCGCCATCCTTCACCGGCGCCTCAAGCCCCACCTGCGGACCCTTGTGCCGGAATGCCAGACCTACGCCGTCCCCGGGAGGTCCCCGTCATGGAACATCGCCATGGTGACGGACGCCATCGAGGAGGCCACCGCCCTGGGCTCGCCGCTGGCCGTCATGGGCGTCGACCTAGAGTCCGCCTTTGACTCATTGGACCGCGGCTTCCTGGAGTCCCTGCTAACATCCCTCCGCCTCCCGCCGGCCTTCATGGCCTGGATTAACATCCTCTACGCCGGGGCGGACGCCACCATCCGGGTCGGAGGCTTTCATACAACAGCCTTCCCCCTTCTCAACGGCCTCAGGCAGGGTTGCGCCGTAAGCGCCGCACTCTTCAGCATCGCCACGGGGCCGCTGCTACGTCGCCTGGAGTTGACCCTCGGCGTGGGCAATGTCATCGCCTACGCCGACGACATCGTCCTCCTATTCCATCGCGACGGAGACTTCGAGCGGGTGGCGACCGTTTTCGAAGATTACAGGCAGGCCTCCGGAATCGGCGTGAACCTCGGGAAGAGCGCTGGCCTCTGGTGCGGCGCCTGGCGCAACCGCGGCGACTCCCCTCTCGGCGCCTCCTGGTCGACCACCTCCATCAGGGTCCTCGGGCTCGACATCGCCCCCAGGAGCACCGTCATCCACCGGGAGCAGCATCTCCTGGCCCTCCTGGAGACTGCATGCCGCAAATGGACGCCCTTCACCCGCGGCCTCTCCCTCGTCGGGCGAGCAAGAGCGGCGAACACGCTGGTGGGGTCTGTCATCCAGCACCACCTGCATGGATACCTTCCATCACCCCCGACCATCGCCAAGCTGCAGGCCCGACTGGCGAGATTCGTCTGGGGACAGGACCACACGGCGTGGCTTCCCGCCGATGTCATGGCGAGGCCAGTTGCCATCGGAGGCCTCGGCCTCCTCGACCTCGCGACCCAGCTCCAGCTCGCCTGCCTCAAGGGGGTGCAGGTCGCGCTCCGCGGGGGCAGATTAGAAAATTCGGCTCACATAGCCAGGGACGATATAGGCAGCAATGCCCTTGCGTCCCCTCTAGCGTCACACAGCCCGAAGGAATGATGCATTCTCCATGCACCGAGCGGCCTTTGGTAGGCCCCTCGCGCCCGCCAGTATGGTCCGGCTACAATGGGGTTGACCACTCACCCACAGGCGTCTCCGAGAGTTCATTGGCAAGGTTACTGTCCGAGCCCTCTCGTTCGGACTTGGATCCACCCGTCCTACGCTCCTATAGGACTCCCCCCCCTTTAGCCCTCGCACCCTTACCCAGTCCTCCCTGAATCTGCCGTCGAATCAAGGACCTCTGAGGTGCCGAGGTTGACGCGGGGACACCGACGTGGAGGCGGGGGGGTGGTACTACTGTGTGCACCACTTGGTTTCTCATGGTGCGCACGGCAAGGACGCTCCCAATGGCGCACACACAGAGCGAAGACCCAAGAGTTTCAAGACACGTGCGCCTCGCTTTCGCGAGTGCAACACGTAGAGACGCCTCTCTACACTCACTCCCCTCTAGGGTGACCGTAGAGGGCAGCCCCACAGGGTCTTCCGCCCCCAAATGCCTTCAGCTGGCTGGTCGGCGGCAACAGCGGGGAAGCCTGGATCCACCCTCCACCGGACGGTACCCGTCTCCAGCCCCGCCGTCTCCGGTTGCTGAAGCTATGGGAGGAGGCCTCCAACATCCTGGGCCTCAACCACCGGGCGGTCCCCACGGCTCAGCTGCTGGACCTCCCCATCATCGGCGGCTGCCGGTTCCTCCGCCCTCCCGACCTCCTGGCCCCTGCCCGCTGGCGCGGAGCCCGAGTCCGGGATCTCATCGTGGAGGAAAATCTCATCGCCCGCCCAACGCGCTCGGCCCTGGCTGACGCCGCGACCCTGGGCGCCTTCTGCCGGAGGCTGACCTCCGAGAACGCCGTGGGCTTCGGGGCGGAGTCTACGCCCTCATCTAGCTCCTTAGCTGCGGCCGTGGTGCTGCGGGGGACGGCTACGCCGTTCCTCAACGGCCTCACGACCCGCTCAGCCCGACGGGCCCTGGATCGCCCGCGCCTCGCCGCCACGCCCATCTCCAGATTCCTGGCAAGATGGACGCCCACCATCAATCCACCATCCAGGATCGACTGGGCCTCATTGCGGCGTTGCGCCTACTCGGGCCACGAGGCTGACGCGGCCCTCAAGTTGGCCCTCCACGCCCTCCCCCATCCGGCCCATCCTGCCTCGGTCGGCCCCTCCTGTCCTGCCTGCGGGTCCATCGACCGCTCCCTCAGCCACCGTTACTGGTGCTGTCCCTCCATCAGGCCTCTAATTAGAGAGGCCTTCAACATCATAGGGCGGCCCCCTGACCTGCAGGCTTGGATCTTCGGCGGGTCCGGCCTTGAGGACGACGCCCTTTCCATCCTGGCCTCGGCAAAGTTGCGAATCTATCGCTGCTTTGTCCAGGTTGGGCTCGGAGAAGCGGTGGAGGACCCGCTCATCGCCTGGTCCAGGACCCTCCAGCGCCGCGGACTCCTACCTTTGTCCCTCTTGTAAATTTGTTTCATTTATGTATATATTTAATAATTTTCTTCTCTTCCTCTCTCTCTCATGTGAGATGTAATATTGTCTAAGATGACAATAAATATTGTTTAATTGTCAAAATTGTCACACACACACACACTCGGCCGTGCGGCCACGCGTCGCGCGAGCTCCGCGTATTTTGCCTCTGGCGGATGTATGAGTTCCGGCAATACGCCGAGTTTGGCACGGGCTGAAAGCCCTTCAAAAGCCGAGGAAAAGCCTGCAAGGCTCGGCTCAAAAGCACAGCCCAGTGCGGAGTTACCAGCGAGAAACGCTTTGAAGTTCAATTCTTCAATGAAATCGACGAAGAATCAAAGATATGCAAATCCGGCTACCGGCGGCAAGGATGCAAATCCGGCCGCGCCGACCGACTTTGCCGCTGCTTCTTCCTCTGAGGCTGCTGCCCAAGCCCATAGAAACTGGGCAGAATTATCGGAGGATAGCAACTCCGAATATGAGGGCAACTTCACCATTGTCCAGAAAAGAAAGAGACGTCGCGGCTCGGCGAATTCGTCTCCAGCGGCCGCACCTTCTTCCAATTTAGGAGGTGCCAGAACTAACCGCCGTCCGCAATCTTCGGCAGGATGGGCGCCGCGCGCCCAGGAAGTCAGGACTACCCGAGCGCACATCGTAGAGGCCAGGGCGCGGCAGGCGTCCTCAACAGAAGACCACTGCGTCTACGTAGAGCGCAGCCCTGAACTGGAGCCCTACCATTACATGAGGGCCATGGATCGAATGTTTGGGAGCACCAGGGAGGTCTTCCAAGTGACCAAGATGAACGGCCACTTCCTGGTGGGACTGGCAAACAGAGGCATGGCCGAGCGCCTCGTCAACGAAGGCCTCGAGGTGGAGGGGACACTCCACAGGGTCTTCCCGTTCCGCAAGAGGGCGGAGCGAATAACGGTGGGCAACCTCCCCTTCTTCGTGGGGGATGCAGCCGTCATCAGCGCCCTTACACCTCTTGGGCGAGTTACATCCATCGCCCCCAAGCTGATGAAAGCGGGCCCATACACCTATAACGACGGCCGCCGAGAGGCGTTCATCATCCTCCGCGAAGGAATGACCATCGAGGGACTGCCCACCCGTCTCAACATCACCATCAAAGGCGAGGCCTGGCCCGCATACCTATCCTCCGGGATTAGATGCTCCAGGTGCCGAGGCCAAGGACATCGCCGGGCCAACTGCCCCCTGCTTGCAGGGCGAACCAACGCTCCTGGACCGGCCACACCTACCTCTCCCACCAGCGTCTCTTCAGCGTCTGCGCCTGGCCTGCCTCAGCAGCCATCCGCCCAGCCTCCACCACCGGCGTCCCCCAGTCCAGCCATGGAGGTCTCCGAAGTGCCCTCCACAAGCCGAGCTGCGCTTCCACCTGCAGCACCCCGGCAATCACCACCAGTGGCCCCGGCCATACCTACGGAGATGGCGCCTCCTGCCCCTCCACCTGTCGCCCCTGCTCCGTCCCTGCGGGCTCCTGGGAGTCACGGGCCTGCAGTCCCTACACTGGATGTTGAGATGTCAATCGAGGAGACATCGACATCTAGGGCGGCGCTCAAGACCTCGCCAGCCGCAGTGCCTCCAACACCCCCACTGCCCGCGCCTCAGCCTGCCGGGCCGATACCACCTGCTCCCGACGAGGAGGAGATGACGCCGATCATGAGGGAGGAGTGTATGGTTATTGAAATCTTCAAGAAACTGAAGCACTTAACCTGCCTAAGGCCCTTATATCAATCAGGGATCCAACCGAATGACATCAAGGATGCCATTCTCTTCATCGATGAAAGAGAGTCCCTCATGGCGAGACTGACACCTGCGATGAGGGGAGTCCTCGCTGAGTTCCTCAGCGCGGCCATAGTTTTAGCTCCGCCGTTTTCGCCTCCGGCGAGCGGAAGAACATCGCGAAAAAATTTAAAATTCATACTGGCTGAAAGCCCTCAATCCGCTGTACAAGTGCCTGAAAGGCCCAGCGTTCAATCTCAACCAGGTGACAAGATATCACCGAAAGAACGAATTGAAAAGAATTCTTCCAAAGAATTTTCCATGGAATTCCAAAGGAACGCGGATCCGCCGGCGCGCGAGACGCATGCAAGCCCGGCCGCCGCGCGTGACGACGTCACGGCGCCGCTGATTGCTGCTTCTTGCAGCGCTTCAACAGCCAACCCGGCCCCGCTCATTTGGGGAGATAGCGAATTGGCGGAAATGGACGACAACGACGCTTTCACCGTCGTAAGAACCAAGAAAAGGCGCCGCGACTCGCCGGTTCTGCCTGCCATGGCCGCGCAGTCCAACAGCGCTGGAGCTTCTCGCCGACAGCGATCGTCGACGGGATGGATACCTCCGGTCCAGGAGATCAGGACCACGACGGCACATGTCATGGAGGCCAGGGCTCGCCAGGCATCCTGCACCGAGGAGCAGTGCCTATATCTCGAGTACTGCCCGGATTACCAGTCGTACCAATATCTTAGGGCTATCGAGAGAGTGGTCGGAGGACACAAAAACATCTTCCAGTTCTCAAAGATCAACGGCCACTACTTGTTGGGACTCGCCAGCAAATCTCTGGCGGAACACCTAGTCCGGGAAGGCCTCGAGATCGAGGGAACCCTCATCAGGACTTTCCCCTTCAGGAAGAGCTCAACCAGAATAACGGTTGGAAACCTGCCCTTCTTTGTGGCGGACGCCGCCATCATTGACGCCCTCTCCCGCTATGGGCGCATAACCTCCATCGCCCCCAAGCTGCTGAAGGCTGGAGAGTTTACATACACCGACGGCCGACGGGAGGCCTTCATCCTCCTCCACGACGGCATCACCATCAACAAACTGCCCACCCGATTTGAGATCAAGATCAAGGGTGAGGCCTGGCCAGCCTTCCTGTCTCATGGAATAAAATGCTCGAAGTGTCACGGCCAAGGGCACAGAAGAGCTAACTGCCCCCAACTCCATGGGCGCTCTGCCACCGCTAGACGGGCTTCACCGCCCCCTTCCACCGACCTCCCACCATCGACCGCGCCTGGGCTGCCTAGGCAGTCTTCGGCCGCGCCTCCCAGCCCATCTAATAAGGCTTCCCGCGCCCCATCTGATTCCTGCGCTGCATCTCTACCATCTGCGGCGCCATGGCCATCCACACCAGCGCCGCCGGCCTCACCCATGCAGGCGGTGACTCCAGCTCCTCCACCAATGACCCCTTCACCTGAAGATCCCATGGGCCCTCGCTCGGCGGCGTCGCGTCCTGAGTCGACGCCTCCCGCCCGGCCGGACTTCATTGCCCCGTGTGGCCCTCTGCCTGCACAGGGGACCCTCGGACCTGCGACCCACACACCGGATGTCGACATGACCACCACTGAGGAGCCCTCTGCTCCCTCACCAGCCGCAGTTTCAACACCCCCACTGCCTGCGCCTCAGCCTGCTGGGCCGACACCATCTGCTCCCTCACCAGCCGCAGTTTCAACACCCCCACTGCCTGCGCCTCAGCCTGCTGGGCCGACACCATCTGCTCCCCACAAAGAGGAACCGACACCGGCTATGACACCTCCGTCCCCACCACCTACCCCGATGGAGGAAGACCTGCCGCCGAACTCGGGTGATTGCATCCATAGAATTTTAACAGAGATCATCAGTTCCAAAATCGACGTTGGACCCTTGGTCGATGATGAAATCTCCTGGACCGACGCCATTGATGCCATCCTACATTCCCATTCTAGGGCGCCTTTCCTTGCGAGACTCTCGCCTATTTTGAAGAAAAACTACGCTGTCTTTCTCGAGGCGGCCATCGAGCGCGCTCGGGATTCCCATCCCAGGATCCTCAGCGGTTTGTCCGAGCTCTGGAGGGCCTTGGCTCCCAAGACTAGACGTCACCGCGGCAAGCGCTAACCTAATGTATATACCCCTCTCTTCTCTCTTTCTCTTTGAGATGTAACATTGTCTAGAAAACAATAAATAATTTTCAATTGTCAAAATTGTCACACACACACACACACTCGAGCGTGCGGCCACGCGTCGCGCGAGCTCCTGAGTTTTTCGCCTCTGGCGGGCGAAAAGTGTCGCGGATGGCGACAAACCTTATACGGGCTGAAAGCCCTTCAAACGCCAAGCAAAAGCCTGTAAGGCACGGCGCAAAAGCACAACCATGTGCTGAACTATCTGAGAAAGATGTTTTTCAGAAGAAAACTTCAAATCTCTACAACAAAAATCAAAACTATGCAAATCCGCCCGCCGGCGAACATCATGCAAATCCGGCCACGCCGACCGACTTCGTTACTGCCTCGTTTTCCGAGGCCGCTGCCCAAGCCAATAGAAGCTGGGCAGACTTAACGGAGGACAACAAGCACGAATCTGAGGACCCTTTCATCACTGTCCAAAGAAAGAAAAGACGCCGTGGCTCGGCGGAATCACCTGCGGCGGCTGCACCTTCCTCTGGCACCAGAGGCGCAGGAGCCACTCGCCGGCCACGATCATCTACGGGATGGGCACCGCGGGCGGAGGAGGTCAGGACCACTCAGGCGCATATCGCGGAGGCCAGGGCGCGGCAGGCGTCTTCAACAGAGGACCACTGCGTCTATGTAGAACGCAGCCCTGAACTGGAGCCCTACCATTACATCAGGGCCATAGACCGAATGTTTGGGAGCACCAGGGAGGTCTTCCAAGTGACCAAGATGAACGGCCACTTCCTGGTGGGACTGGCAAACAAAAGCATGGCCGAGCGCCTCGTCAACGAGGGCCTCGAGGTGGAGGGAACTCTCCACAGGGCCTTCCCGTTCCGCAAGAGGGCGGAGAGAATCACGGTGGGCAACCTCCCCTTCTTCGTGGGGGATGCAGCCGTCATCAGCGCCCTTTCATCCTTCGGGCGAGTAACATCCATCGCCCCCAAGCTGATGAAGGCAGGCCCTTATGTCTACAACGACGGCCGCCGAGAGGCGTTCATCATCTTCCGCGAAGGAATGACCATCGAGAGGCTGCCCACCCGCCTCGACATCACCATCAAAGGCGAGGCCTGGCCCGCATACCTGTCCACCGGGATTAGGTGCTCCAGGTGCCGTGGCCAAGGACATCGCAGGGCCAACTGCCCCCTGCTCGCAGGGCGAACCACGGAACCTGGACCGGCCACACCCAGCTCTACCACTAGCGTCCCACCAGCGACTGCGCCCAAGCTGCCTCAGCAGCCATCTGCCCAGCCTCCACCTCTGGCGTCCCACAGCCCAGCCATGGAGGTCTCCGACGTGCCTCCCGCGAGCCGAGCAGCGCTCCTTCCACCTGCTGCACTCCGGCCATCACCACCAGCGCCTTTGGCCTCACCTGCGGAGGCTGCGCCTCCTGCCCCTCCACCAGTGACCCCTGCTCCGTCCTTGCGAACACCTGGGAGTCGCGAGCCTGCAGCCCCTACACCGGACATTGAGATGTCCAACGTCGAGGAGTCTCCACCTCCACTGTCTCCCCCCGAACCGGCGGCAGTGCCTCTAACACCCCCACTGCCCGCGCCTCAGCCTGCCGGGCCGATACCACCTGCTCCCGACGAGGAGGAGATGACGCCGATCATGAGGGAGGAGTGTATGGTTATTGAAATCTTCAAGAAACTGAAGCACTTAACCTGCCTAAGGCCCTTATATCAATCAGGGATCCAACCGAATGACTTCAAGGATGCCACTCTCTTCATCGATGAAAGAGAGTCCCTCATGGCGAGACTGGCACCTGCGATGAGGGGAGTCCTCGCTGAGTTCCTCAGCGCGGCCATAGAACTGGCTCGGGGCAACCATCCCGATGTTAGCTCCGATTTGGCCAGTCTTAGGCGGCGATGCCTTGATTCCTGACAACTGTCAAATGTAAATATTTCTTTTTCACTCTCCTGGTTGAGTTTTTATATTGACTGACAGTCAATAAAATTATTTTAATTGTCAAATTGTCACACACACACACACACACACACACACACACACTCGGCCGTGCGGCCACGCGTCGCGCGAGCTCCGCGTATTTTGCCTCTGGCGGATGTATGAGTTCCGGCAATACGCCGAGTTTGGCACGGGCTGAAAGCCCTTCAAAAGCCGAGGAAAAGCCTGCAAGGCTCGGCTCAAAAGCACAGCCCAGTGCGGAGTTACCAGCGAGAAACGCTTTGAAGTTCAATTCTTCAATGAAATCGACGAAGAATCAAAGATATGCAAATCCGGCTACCGGCGGCAAGGATGCAAATCCGGCCGCGCCGACCGACTTTGCCGCTGCTTCTTCCTCTGAGGCTGCTGCCCAAGCCCATAGAAACTGGGCAGAATTATCGGAGGATAGCAACTCCGAATATGAGGGCAACTTCACCATTGTCCAGAAAAGAAAGAGACGTCGCGGCTCGGCGAATTCGTCTCCAGCGGCCGCACCTTCTTCCAATTTAGGAGGTGCCAGAACTAACCGCCGTCCGCAATCTTCGGCAGGATGGGCGCCGCGCGCCCAGGAAGTCAGGACTACCCGAGCGCACATCGTGGAGGCCAGGGCGCGGCAGGCGTCCTCAACAGAAGACCACTGCGTCTACGTAGAGCGCAGCCCTGAACTGGAGCCCTACCATTACATGAGGGCCATGGATCGAATGTTTGGGAGCACCAGGGAGGTCTTCCAAGTGACCAAGATGAACGGCCACTTCCTGGTGGGACTGGCAAACAGAGGCATGGCCGAGCGCCTCGTCAACGAAGGCCTCGAGGTGGAGGGGACACTCCACAGGGTCTTCCCGTTCCGCAAGAGGGCGGAGCGAATAACGGTGGGCAACCTCCCCTTCTTCGTGGGGGATGCAGCCGTCATCAGCGCCCTTACACCTCTTGGGCGAGTTACATCCATCGCCCCCAAGCTGATGAAGCGGGCCCATACACCTATAACGACGGCCGCCGAGAGGCGTTCATCATCCTCCGCGAAGGAATGACCATCGAGGGACTGCCCACCCGTCTCAACATCACCATCAAAGGCGAGGCCTGGCCCGCATACCTATCCTCCGGGATTAGATGCTCCAGGTGCCGAGGCCAAGGACATCGCCGGGCCAACTGCCCCCTGCTTGCAGGGCGAACCAACGCTCCTGGACCGGCCACACCTACCTCTCCCACCAGCGTCCCTTCAGCGTCTGCGCCTGGCCTGCCTCAGCAGCCATCCGCCCAGCCTCCACCACCGGCGTCCCCCAGTCCAGCCATGGAGGTCTCCGAAGTGCCCTCCACAAGCCGAGCTGCGCTTCCACCTGCAGCACCCCGGCAATCACCACCAGTGGCCCCGGCCATACCTACGGAGATGGCGCCTCCTGCCCCTCCACCTGTCGCCCCTGCTCCGCCTCTGCGAGCTCCTGGGAGTCACGGGCCTGCAGTCCCTACACTGGACGTTGAGATGTCCATCGAGGAGACATCGACATTTAGGGCGGCGCTCAAGACCTCGCCAGCCGCAGTGCCTCCAACACCCCCACTGCCCGCGCCTCAGCCTGCCGGGCCGATACCACCTGCTCCCGACGAGGAGGAGATGACGCCGATCATGAGGGAGGAGTGCATGGTTATTGAAATCCTCAAGAAACTGAAGCACTTAACCTGCCTAAGGCCCTTATATCAATCAGGGATCCAACCGAATGACCTCAAGGATGCCATTCTCTTCATCGATGAAAGAGAGTCCCTCATGGCGAGACTGACACCTGCGATGAGGGGAGTCCTCGTTGAGTTCCTCAGCGCGGCCATAGAACCGGCTCGGGGCAACCATCCCGATGTTAGCGCCGATTTGGCCAGTCTTAGGCGGCGATGCCTTGATTCCTGACAACTGTCAAATGTAAATATTTCTTTTCACCCTCCTGGTTGAGATGTAACATTGTCTAGAAGACAATAAACTATTTTCAATTGTCAAAAAAAATTGTCACACACACACACACTCGAGCGTGCGGCCACGCTTTCGCGAGCTCCGCCGTTTTCGCCTTTAGAGTGCGTGTGAAGGGCGTTTAACCTGGCAAGTGTGGTACTGGCAGAGAGCCCAGGATGTACTGAAAAAGTGCCTGAAAGGCCCAGCATCCTGCTACAAACAGGCGAGGAATTATCGCCAAAAAACGAGAATATGAAGAAAACAATTGAAATTTCTTCTAATTATCAAAAAGATGCAAATCCGCCGGCAGGCGATATGCATGTAAATCCGGCCGCCGCGCGTGGTGACGTCACGGCGCCGAAGACTGCTGCTACGACCAGCGCAACTGCAGCCAGCCCGACCTCGCTCAACTGGGCCGACAGCGAGATGACGGAGGTGGGCGCCAACGACGACTTCATCGTCGTGAAGGGCAAGAAGAGGCGCCGCGGCTCAACATCACCTGAGCACGCTGCAAGGCAGCCCAACAAGCCTGGAGAGGCAGCGCAGCTCCCAGCAGCGGAAGCGGCCAGCAGGGCCGAGAGCAGTGCCGCCTCAGGAGATCAAGGCGACGCGCGCCAACATCGCCGACGCCAGGGCGAGGCAGGCCACAACCAACCACGAAAACTACATCTTCGTGGAGCTGTGCCCTGACATCCCGGACTACTCCTACCTCCGGGCAATCGGCGACCTGGTCGGAGGGCCCAAAAAACATCGCCCACTTTGGCAGGATGAACGGCCACTACATCGTGGGCCTCGCGAGCAAGAACCTTGCGAGCCTTTTGGTGGAGGAGGGCCTGAACATCGAGGGAACACTCCTCAAGGTCTTCCCCTTCCGCAAGAGGGCCGAAAGGATCATCGTGGCCAATCTCCCCGGCTTTGTAGAGGACGCCACCATCGTGCA
>CP092884.1:53407923-53460700 GCA_030710605.1 Cordylochernes scorpioides
TCATAGCATAGATATGTGTGACATTTCGGTAGCAGCGTTGTTACCATCTTCGGACAAATGTACCGAATAAAGATTTTTAATCACAATTTATATATTCATTTGTATTCATTATATATATATATATATATCAAACCATTTTTTTTTATAGTAAATACCCATTTTAATATTTCTTATTTTATCTAACATCGCGTATATCCATATTGTTCCAATATTTCTTTTTGCATGCATCGCATTCGTGCAGCTCTAATATGTATATTTTTTTTCGTTTCTGTTTTATACTATTATTTTAATGTCATCGATAAGAGTTGCAACTTTGGATTTTTTTTTTTTTTTATCATTGCCATTTTGAACATGTATAGCCATTCCTTCGCTGCCATATGTATCGTATAGAACTAATAAAGATTTTTTTTTTAGATGTGTTTTAGGAATTGGGCATGTCTACCATACTAACACAATTCCTTGGCGCCCATAATTATTATGTTAACCTGAATGGCATAAGAATCTGTTTTGCACAGAACCTGTGTATAGACCACCCCTTCTCCACCCACTGGGACTGCGGTCGGGGATGTGTGGACTCGACTCACATCTGGGTCAAGACTCCCTGGAATACAGACAGCAAAGGGATGGGCTCAGTATATTGCCCATAGAATGGTAGGGTAGAACTTCCTTCTGTAATCACGATGAATTAACCTGCCCCAGGTTCCATGGCCCGTCTGTTCCCCCTTTGCCGGAGTGACAGTGATTGCATAATGGTATCGTAAAAGAATGCATTTTTACCAATTTCATATTTTCTCATGGAATATATGATCAGATATGAATTGAAATAAACTCATTCTTTCACTCTGGCAGGGGAGGAATTGTTGGGTCACATTTCACCAAACAGACCCAACAAAGATGTAAACACTCTTTTACATCCTATGTACATACACGCAGTGTCTCGCCGAAAGTGTTTGGTGTACAGATGGATGTCTTACGGGAATGGCCGACGGTGGTTCAAAGACCAAGCCGGGGGGGAGACGCAGCCCTGGACACGATTCCAAGATCTACTGGAGGAGGATGATATCGGCCCCTGATTAAGATGGATACAGATGGATGTCCCACGGCAATGGCCGACGGTGGTTTAAAGATCAAGCCGGGAGGGAGAAGCAGCACTGGACGCGGATACCCGTGGATACTAAGATATATCAAGGAAGGCACAGCCCTGGCCAGGAGCCCGACTGTAGAATAGTGTGAAATATATAAGTGATGTGAATTTAAGAAGAGGAATTAAGAACAATAGACTGACTGTGTTTTGTAAATAGAGAATTAATCTTTACTAAATTTAAATGTGTGTGATAAATAAATAATTATAATTAAATAATAAATATATAAGTTGTAGTTTATAAAAGATAAACAACACAACATATTTGGCGACGAGGATTAAAAAAAAGAAAATAATAATTAAATAAGCGTAACAGAAGATGGCAAATAATTTGACGTCTCCATTACCGTTGAACCTTAATGCTACAGATTTGTATTCCGAGTACAAACATTGGATGAATTCATATTTAATTTATGAATTAGCAAGCGGTGTTTCAACAAAGAAAGATGACGTTAAAAGGGCAACACTTTTGCATTGCCTTGGACCACAAGTCCAAAGAATTTTCTTTAATTTGCCAGAAGAAAAAGATACGTATGAAAAAGCAAAAGAAGCTTTAACTAAATATTTCACACCACAAAAAAATATTGTATCAGAACGATTTAAATTTAGGCAAAGAAAACAAAATACAGATGAAAATATTGATTCATATGTCATTGCCCTAAGAGAATTAGTCAAATCCTGTGAATTTGGAAATTTAGAAGAAGACATGATCAGAGATCAGATAATAGAAAAATGCTATAATAGGCAATTAAAAGAAAAGTTGTTGCAACAAGATAATTTGAATCTTCAAAGAACAATTGAGATATCAAGAATGTTTGAAACAGCCAAAGAAGAATTTAGAGTATTGACAAATGAAGATATGACCTCAATAAATAGAGTAAACTATAAAAATAATTTCCAAGCAGCTAATGAATCAACTGTTAAAGGACAAAAAGCTCATAATGTGTACCATCAAAAAGGAAGCACCTCCAAGGTAAGTGTACCTAATTTGGAAGAATGCTATAGATGTGGCTTAACTACACATCCTCCATATAAATGTGGAGCTAGAAATATGAAATGCACATTTTGTAACAAGATGGGTCATCTTAATAGAGTTTGTAGAAATAAAAATAAATATAAAAATATTGAAGGAAAGAAAAGAAATATTCAAAATATTTCAGAAAATAATGAAGACTCAGATGAATACACTTTCTTTTTAGGCTCTGATAACAAAGAAAGTATCTATATAGATGGAAAGGAAATAAAAATGACTATTGATACAGGTAGTGATACAACATTCATAGGACTTGAAAATTTGAAAAATATTTTTCCTAAGTCTCAAATGCCAACTTTAAATGGTACAGAAAGGAAATTTTATGCCTATGGACAAACTTCACCTCTTCCATGTTGTGGATATTTCTTTGCAGATGTTTCATGGGGTGAAAGGTCTATAAAGGAACAGATTTTTGTGATTGAAGGTAAAGCAGAACCTATTTTAGGAAAGAAAGCAAGTTTCGAATTAGAAATTATAAAGCGTGGAACAAAAATAAGGAATATTCAACAGGAAGTTATTCCGAAGGATATATTGCTAAACTTGTTGCGAAGAAAGGCTTTTGGCAAATTGAACTTGATGAAAAGTCCAGGCCATTGACCACCTTTATTACACCCAGAGGATGCTACAGATTTTGCAAAATTCCTTTTGGACTTTGCAGCGCACCTGAAGCTTTTCAAAAAGCTATGAACTCAATATTGTCTCATTTAGAAGGAGTGTTATGCTACATAGACGATGTGATTGTATATGCGCAATCTATAGAACAATTGGATCAAAGACTGAAAAAAGTATTTGAAAGATTTCAACAAGTTGGACTCAAACTAAACAAAAGTAAATGTAAATTTTCTCTAAATGAATTGGAAATATTAGGCCATATTGTTAGTAAAGATGGAATTAGACCTGATCCAAAGAAAATAGAAAGTGTTCTAAGTTTTTCAAAACCTGAAAATGTAGATTCTCTAAAATCATTTTTAGGTACATGCGGATTTTTAAGAAAATTCATTCCAGACTTTTCAAAGTTAGCCGAACCACTTAATAATTTGACAAGAAAGGACATAAAATGGAAGTGGAGCAAGAAAGAAGAGGACTCATTCAGAAAATTGAAAGAAGCTCTTACAAAAAATCCATGTTTAGCCTATTTTGACATGAATGCACCTACCGAAGTAATTGCTGATGCTAGTCCTGTAGGTTTAGGAGCTGTTTTACTACAAAGACAAAATGATGGAAGCAAAAAGCCAGTGGCCTATGCAAGTAGATCATTGACTAATGTTGAGAGAAGATACTCACAAATAGAGAAAGAAGCTCTTGGGTGTGTGTGGGCTGTTGAGCATTTCAATGACTATTTATGGGGAAATAAATTTGTACTTAAGACAGATCATAAACCATTGATTTATATGCTTAATCCCAAGAAGGCAACAGTCTTGCCACCAAGAATTGAAAGACTTAGTTGGAGACTTCAACCTTATGATTATGAAATAGAGTATCTTAAGGGCAACCAAAATATTGCAGATATATTTTCAAGAAAACCTTTAACAAATATTTCATGTGAAAATATTGTTGATGATTATGTAGAAAAAGTACTTTCCATATTTTCAGAAGAAATGAAGGCAATTTCCCTCAATGATATCAAGAAGCAAAGTGAAGCAGATCCATTTTTCAAAATTCTAACTAAAATAATTCAAACTGGAAATTGGCCATATCAAATTGATGATGATGAACTTAAAATTTTGCACAAATTTAAGGAAGAACTTTCAGTTTATGATAATCTCATTTTAAAAGGAAAGAGAATTGTTATACCAACAGATCTTAGAAGAAATATTTTAGACTTAGCTCATGAAACTCATCAAAGGAATTGATTTGAATACCACTTTGATTAAGACTCCAGAAATTAGAATGGAACTTCCTAGTACTTCAAGGTATCTACCAGAACAAGAAGCAACCTTAGAAGATATTGTACCAGAAGAGCAGATTGCTATATCTGATATGGACTGTTTATACCCAAATGAATCACCTAATGAGAATGAAAACAAGACTGTCATCACTAGAAGTGGAAGACAAATACATGTTCCTTCTAGATTTAAGGACATGATTAGATACTAACTAAACAAGGGAGGAATATGTAGAATAGTGTGAAATATATAAGTGATGTGAATTTAAGAAGAGGAATTAAGAACAATAGACTGACTGTGTTTTGTAAATAGAGAATTAATCTTTACTAAATTTAAATGTGTGTGATAAATAAATAATTATAATTAAATAATAAATATATAAGTTGTAGTTTATAAAAGATAAACAACACAACACCGACAAAAACAGGAGCAGGAGTCCAACCACAACATAAGCAGAGAGCTGACGGGCAGTGGAGAAACCACCTCAACAAGAAGAAACGGACATCCAGCATGCGACTTTGTAAAACCTACCTTTTAATTCTTGTATATATGACCTGTGACATGACATTTTGATAGATGGGGACCATTTATTAATACTCTTGGGATTTCTTAAAGAAGAAATTAGCGTATAGGTCTCTCAGAGGGGTAGCATCCTAGATGGGATTTTAATTCCATTGATTAATTTAAATTTATCTCTCAATAAGACAGATAAATTCCGAATTTGGGTTAATATTTAGTTTAAATTGGTCTTTCATAAGTCGTGTAAGAATATTTCTAATTCATAATTTCCTTAAAAAAATAAAAATTTAATAAAATAATATTTTATCTCAATAAGACAGATAAATTCTGAATTTTGGTTAATATTTAGTTTAAATTGATCTTTCATAAGCCGTGAATAAGAATATTTCTAATTCATAATTTTCCTTAAAAATAAAAATTTAATAAAATAATATTTCTCTCAATGAGACAGATAAATTATAAATTTGGTTAATATTTATATTAAATTGATCTTTTCATAAGCTGAGTTAGAATATTTCTAATTCATAATATTTTCTAATAAAATATTATTTTTATTCCTTAAATTTTAACCTTAATAATATTATTTTCTATTTAATATTTCGAGAATTTGGTATATTTATTATTCTGTGGGATTGAGAGCGCTAAAAAAAAAAGGGATAGGGGGCCAGAATTTTGGGGAACTGGACCAAGGGACCAGTCAGTTTGGACGCGGCTTTCGAAGGGGGCGGACGAAAATTTCCCACCGGGCGAGAAGTAAGTAGCTGAGATGTTTAGGTAAGTTTCACTCTAAGAAAAATTTTTATAGTGAAGACATATTTTTATACATGACGAAGTCATGGTAGGTAGAAAGTATTTTTTTTTTGATAAAGACGTCTTGCCATTTATAGCGAGTTCATAGTGAGAGAGGGACTTATTCATATATTAACAGATAGATTATTTCGCCCAAGCATGATCGCCTTGAATGAGGTGTTATAGATTCATATTTTGCTTAACTATGTCATGTCATAGTAAATACAATTTGTTTTACATTTATTTTATATATCCCTTATTTGTCGAATAAAAGTTGATGTGGTAAATTTTAATGTGTACTAATGTCTATATAAAATCACAGATCACACATGAACTTTGGTGCGTATGCTGTGGATATTGAGTGTATTATAAGAGGTTCATTGCCTTATCATAAACGGAGAATATGTATACACCTGAATTTCTTTATATGCTAAAGGAGATCAAGATATAAATGTTTTTATAATCGAAGCTCAATTACAAGACGAATGTTAATTCGAGTGTATACAATATTTACTGTGTATGATGTAATGTAAGAGCGTATCTTACGTCCCAAAATGTCATCTTAAACAAACCACATATTTTAACTATTAATATGAGTTCCTGTGTTCGTCATACAATATCGAGTGTATACCTGAGTGTAAATTTGGTTATTATATATACTGGTGCAAGTATTTGGCGAGTGTTACATTTGTATGTCTAAGTTAAAGGATGGAGTTTAGTCATCTAGATGTAGAAGGTCCTGGCTTTAGGGCCCAACAAAACCTTCATAGAATCCAAAGGAATTAAACATGAACTAACTACACCGTACACCCCAAGAAGCAATGGGAGAGTTGAAAGAGCTAACAGAACACTATTAGACAAAGGCCGAACACTTCTTGCAGACTCCCAATTACCCCTACACTTCTGGGCAGAAGCTGTGAATACAGCTGCATATCTGTACAATCTAACTCCCACAACCAATGACCCAGACACTACCCCTATGGAAAAATGGAAAGGTAAAAAGCCATCCGTCTCTCACATCATGAGATTTGGTTGTGAAGTCTTCTATAAACTCGAGAATCATCAAAGACACAAACTAGAAGCTAAATCTAAGAAAGGAATATTTGTAGGCTATTCAAGATGCAGAAGAGCTTATCGAGTATTTGATATCACAGCGAGAGTCATTTTTGAAACCGCAGACATTCACTTCAGAGAGAACAATAATGTCATCTCGGAAGAAAAACAAAGTGATAATAATACGGACACTGACACATATTTCTTCATTCAGGAGGATGAACAACTGGACAATCATGTTCTATCAGATGTTGATATTGAAGAGCCAGCACCAGATACCATGAACAACAGACAGACAGAGTCAAGTGTATCAGACAGACCACAAAGAACTCGAACAATACCTAAAAGATTCGATGACTACGTTCTGGCTACTACGAATGAAACCATTCCGAAAGACTATGAAGAAGCCATCGCATGCGAAGACAAGAAACATTGGGAGAACGCAATGCTTGAGGAAATACAGAACATGTACTCGCATCAAGTATGGGAACTGGTACCTAGACCTGTAAACGCTAAAGTTGTCAAAAGTAAATGGGTGTTCAAAATATCTAAAGACCAAGAAAACAAAACTTACAAAGCTAGACTTGTTGCAATGGGATACAACCAAATCCCAGGAAGAGATTACAACGAAAGTTTCAGCCCTGTAATTAAAAATGCCACCCTCAGGACTATTTTGTCAATGGCAGCAACAAAAGATTCAGTCATTAAACTATTTGATGTAAAAGCAGCCTATCTAAATGGAAACATTGAAAATACAATATTCATGGAACAACCTGCTGGATTTGTCCAAGACAGAAACAAAGTTTGCAAACTCAACAAAAGTATTTATGGTCTACCTCAATCCGGAAGATCGTGGTATGAGAAATTCAGTCAAGTACTTCATGACTGTGGACTGAAAAAACTTAAATCTGATCCTTGCCTATTTAAATGGAAGAATGAAGACAAATACTTCTGTGTAGGGATATATGTTGATGACTTTATCACTGTCTCAGATTCTGAAGATACCTCAAACAGATTCATCAATAAATTGAGACATCACCTGGAAATAAAGGATGTAACATGTAAAGGCATGTTTTTGGGAATCAAGATCATACAAGACAAGGAGGGAATTTCGCTACAGCAAAGCCACTATGTACGACAAATATTGCAGAAATATGGACTGGAAAATTGTAAGGAAGTTCCAACACCAGGTTCCAAAGAAATCGATTTGGACAATCATATTGAAGATGACAATTGTGAACAGCACACTTACCAGGAAGCCCTTGGAATGCTAATGTTTCTAGCTGTTAACACCAGACCCGACATTGCTTACATCACTAGCAAACTTTCACAGTACTCCAGACAACCAAAACAGATGCACTGGACAGCAATCAAAAGAGTTATGAGATACCTACGAGGAACAATTGACCTAGGAGTGAAATTTGAAAGAGGGAAGACTGGAATCCTGAAGTCCTACGCCGATGCCAGCTGGTCGACCACTCATGACGGAAAATCTTACGGCGGATATGTATTGAAGCTCGGCGAAGCAACTATAGACTGGAAAAGTAGTAAACAACCACTCGTCGCCCTCTCCACAATGGAAGCGGAAATGATAGCTGCTTGTGAAAGCTGCTGTCAAATCAAGTGGATAATAAACCTGCTATGAGAGCTGGAAGAATGGAATTTCATGGAAAAACCAACTGCGATCTATACAGACAGTCAGTCATTGATCAACTGGATCTCCAGCCCTAAACAAAGCAGTCGCTGTAGACATATCAACAGAAAGTACCACTTCTTGAGAGACTGTTATGAATCCAGAGACATCTGCCTTCTGTACAAGCCATCTCAGGACCTGGAGGCGGATATCTTCACAAAGGACCTATCCCGAGACCAGATGAAGAAACACCTGGAGAGCCTCAGCATCGTGGGAATAAAGCCAAAGTAAGGAGGGAATTGTTACACAGACTTTGACTTTAATCATCATAGATGCTGACGTCACTACTATGACGTAACTTCCAACTACTACCTTCAACCTTACTGTTATTGTTTACCGCTAACTTGTCTTAACAATATATGTAATGGAACAAGTCGTTCCTTAAATAAATATATATTTGTTTTTATCAGAAGGGATGTCCTCGTAACTACAACATACGTGAGTACAAACAAAACAACCAGAAATCCTCAAAAAGAATAACAATATTTTGCTAAGCCTATATCACTAGCTCATTTCCTATAATATCCTTTTTACCCAATAGAATTGTGCAAGGTGTAAGATGTAGGTTATAGATGATTTCTGAATGAACTGAGTCATTTTCAATGAAAATTTTAAAGAGTGACTCGCTGTGATATTAAATACAGTAATAATCTGTACAAAAAGTCCAAAGGCTTTTACTTTCTATAGACTACCGACATAAAAAAAATGCAATTCATTTCAAACTCAATCAGGCTCTTTCAAGACGATTCAAGGTTATAGTTCTCGAAAGGTAAAAAGATGTTGTTTTGGTTTTCCCTTCAGGTGCTTTAAAAATGTCATTCACTGAGAATTGTCGTCGAAAACATAATTTGGTGAGCAGGCATAAAGTGTCCAACAAAAAAAGTTTTTATTAGGCATAAAATAATCGTGAAATATTTAGAATAATGTATATAACGATTTATTTTAAATATAAATATATATAAAAACGCCTATAAATTTTAAAGAAGTTAGATTTTAAACTTTTACAAAGTTTAACAAAAATCTGGCCACATATAAATATTTACAAATCTTTTTGCGATAAAATAGTGTTTTACGTGGACATTTAATTCAATTACCTCAACCTTTGATCTTTAGCTCTTTCTTTTCAAAATTGAAAATGGTAATGTATTACAAACAACTCACTTCCATAAAATTAATCACTTTTGTGACTAAATGAAGTACCGAATTGTATGATTTAGTTGCGAGTACATCTAATTTGATTCAATATTTGATTTTTTTTATAGACGTGACAATTACCACCTTTTGTTATATGATAAAATAATATTTTAAATCGCCATATTAAGTACAAGAAACTATATAGAAATTTTTGAAGTGTATGAAAAATATAACGGACCTTTCATATATAGTATATACAGGATAAATACAAAATAACCAAAAACCACAGGAATAAGTTCTACACATAAAAAACAGTAGAAAATGTAGTTCTATAATGATTTTTTCTAAAAATGAGTAACATTAGAGTTAAACCATTTTAAAAATATTTATTAAAATTTGATTCCTTAATTCTAGTTCTGTTGAAATTGAAAAGGTATTTGAAAATTTTAAAAAATATTTTGAATTCCCATTTGAACCCACATTTAAAAAAAAAGTATGTACAATTTTATAATACAGTAAAACCTCGCTATAACGAACCCTGGATATAACGAACCTTCCCTTATAACGAACCCACGCCGATTCCCAATTCCATTCCATTGAAAATACCATCGTTATAACGAACTTTGCGATTTTTAGAATAACGAACTACCCCTATAACGAACCTATTTCGGGTCCCAAAATGATAAAATCTATTAAAAATACTATGCTTATAACGAACTTAGAATTGTAATTTAAAAAAAAAAATTAAAAAACAAAATTTTGAGCATGTTTAAAGCTCGCGGATCGCGATTTCAAAACAATAAATTTAGCGGCATTGTTTGTTTGATTTTTGCACTTTATTTTTGCTGTATGTTGTATAAATTTTTACACATTATACTTTTTATTAATTAGAATATCTTTGCATCCATTAAATTTGAAATATAAAAAATGCAAATGGCTTCCAAAATGAAGAAAACAAAGGCATTTTAAAAACAAAAGCATTATTTCTTTAAAAAAAAAAAAGGCCATTTTCAGAACTTTTCAAAGTGAAACAACATAGGCAAAATGTTAAGAACATATTAAAATAAGAGAATATAACTTTTCTATTATAAAAGATAAAATATAAAGTTATTAAAAATTGTTACAAAGAGGAATCAACTTCAACTTTTGCCGCGATCGCGATCGTACGTTTTAGGGCTAAAAAAAAAGTCCAAATAAACGGTCCCGTGATGAAACAAAAATTATTTTTATGCCATTAACTATGGTGATTTTAAAGTCAGCAATGTTTTGCATGGCAGGTTAAAAAAAAAAAAACGAAATCTAGACCTAGAAGAATATGGGGAAACATGAAATGGAAGAAAAACACTAACTTTATTTGAATGGTGCAATGCTTGGAAGAATGCTTTGAAACAACAAGGTATTAGAGCCATTTTTTCAAGTAAAAATTGTATTATATAATGTGATAATGATGTTTTAAAATCATTTCATATCTTTGAATATATATTTAATAAAACTTTGCCTAGGATTTGTCTTGATTTTTAACTTAGACGTAGAGGTACATTATATATTAGTAAATTAAATTTTATTGCCCTCTATCGTTAAAATTTTACACAAATAAATTTACTGGCAATGCGTTTCTTTTTTAAATCTCTACAGACCTTACTGCAATGATATGATTTAATGAATGAGAGGGCTTGGCTCATCAGTAGTGAACCCTCTCAGCGGTTTCGCCAAATTAACGATAGAGGTACATGTATGTTAATCATAAGAAGAACCTATTATCTAATGATTTCTATTATTATTCAGTATTAATATAAGGAAATTAGTCAATTAAGGGAATTAAAATAAAGTGACCACTATTAAGAGGCAGCCTCTACTTGTGTGTATGGCTGTTTTTTAATTATACAGTCTAAAATTTTTGAAAAGTAAAAAAAAATAGCCAAACCGTGGCTATAGTGAACCGTGGCTATAGTGAACCAAAAGCTCTGTCCCATTGGGGTTCACTATAGAGGGGTTTTACTGTAATTGCTTCAGAAGTGTAATTATTATCTAGTTTAATAAATTAATTTAATAATCATTTTCCACAAAACCCTAGAATATTAGGTATATTATTAGAAGATTATAATTACCTATTCCGGATTTAGAACTTTAAAAAGGTTTTCTTTCATATATATCTAACTCAATATTATGGCAAAATTTTTCCTTTAGATGGGTCAAATAGATAAGAAATTTATGGGATTCTCTGCCAAATGGTCAAACGAAAGGCTGCTTGCAACAACAGTTCCTGCTAGTTTTTTTCCACCTTTCTCCATTCTTTGAAAATTTTAAGTAAATTTTGCTTTAACGAAAGTATTATTTCGATAATTCTATATCTTTATATAGAATTGGATGAAGATAAAATATTTATCATCATTATTTCCTGACTTTTTTTTTTTTTTTTTAAAGGGTCTATTATATTAAAAATACAATATTTTACAAAATATTCACAGATAATTTTCAGATGAAATACTCATTTTTGCAGACTGTGAGAACATGTCTGTGATTGTATTATTCCACGCTTTAGCCTATTGGCTATAAAAAAAAGTTATATTATTAAAAAATAGCCTAATCAAATCTAACCCATCTGAGCCTAACCTAGTGTATCAATATATTTGGCACCAGGGATTCACAGAAATTAGGACAAAACAGGATTACAGTGCATCCATGTCCCCAGTATCATTGTCTAATGTCCATCATACTCTGCTCCAGGCCCTGTCCCAGGAAGATAGAGACCATAAGCTGAAGCCCCTGCTCTCAGCAGGATGGTCCCTGGTGGACAACAGAGACGCCATCATTAAAGAGTTCCTCTTCAAGAACTTCAACGAGGTAAACCTCCTCATTCCTTAATTTCTTCTAGTTGTTGTTGTTGTTGTCCTTGTTTCTTTTTTGAGAATGGTGAAACTGAGTCAATTTGAACTGCAGCACATCAACATTTCTCCTACAGTACACTAGAATCTCTAGGGATAAAAAAAAGAGTATGATTTTATTATATCGACACTTTTAATTCCTCTTGAAATGTTCTGCCTCAAACCATTTTGAAATTGATAGATCATTTACAATATATAAGTAGAAAAATCCCTACACACTCGGTTTATCATGGCCATTAATACTTGGCATGAGTAATACACTCATGGACAAAACTTAAGGAAGTTGTACCTTTTAGCATGTATATCGGGATTCAGACCATAACTCTGAAAGATATTACAATGACCTTTATTGAAGACACACGAGATAACCAATATACACTCATGGACAAAACTTAAGGAAGTTGTACCTTTTACCGTGTATATTGGGATTGAGACAATAACTCTGAAAGATATTACAGTGACCTTTATTGAAGACACACAAGATAACCAGTTGTGAACAAAATTGCCTTTGTCTCCTTAAAAAAAAATAGACAACCGGTTAATAGACAACCGGACTCTCCACTTCCTTAAGTTTTGTCCGTGAGTGTAGATTAGAAACACAAGGTAATAAGACCAAATCCAAATAAATAAATAGTGTGTGATGATTCAGTAACAGCATTGTTAGAATGACACAATGAGTGAAAATATCGCAGCATGTTTTAAAACAGCACTGTTAGCTACAGAACAGGAGGGACAAGCACCGGTTCTGTCCTCCCAAGAGAACAAGTCTTTGATTTCCAGACTTAAGTCTGGTCATCTACGGACAATGACTTTCCAGAATGGTTGCAAGGTTTTCCCACTATGTACTAAGTGCAATTCTCAGCCTGCAACCCCAAGACATATTATTGACTGTATTGACTCATCCATTGATGAGCTCTACTCTTCCCCGGTAGACACCATCAACAAACTCTACAAGCTTGATACCTTAATATGAGTGGAGATAAGAAAGAAGAAGAAGACTGTTATCAGTTGTGTAAACAAGATAATAGTACTAACTATTTAGAAATATGGTAATTTTTCTCATTCAGTATCTTTGTCTGATGATGGTAACAACACTGTTACAGAAATGTCTCACACTATTTATATGGATTTTGTCTTATTACCTTGTGTTTATGGTTATTTTTGCATTGGTATGTTATAAGACATTTGGACCAATTTTTGACGCTATTGATTCTTTTTAAAAGTAAGGACAGTAGAAAATATTGATTTTAATTAAAAAAAAAAAAAGAAAGAATCATACGCGTCAAAAATAGAGTTCAAATTTTCTTTGAATATTTTTTGTCGGAGTTTTTCCCCCACATTGAGATTGTGTGAATCCCTAGTGATGCCATAGCTTTGTTTTGGCCTCCCATGCTTACCCCTCTGTAACTGGCCTGTGGTGCCGTGGACATTGTTGGGAGGTACAGTAAACCCTCTACACGATCGTTTCAAGTCTTGTTCTGGTAGACTTGATGCTGTAACCAGGAGGGACACTCCCTCTTTAGAAATCTTGAGTTCAACTGACCCAGTTGATAGACCTCAGCAAGGGTCCCACTCCAGGGATACTGTGTCTGTACTCATGTTAGAGTCAGCAGCAAAAGCTTCCATGTTAGGAACAGCCTCAAATAACAGGCAAAGTCAGACTTTTACCAAAGTGTGCCTGGATCATGGTGCCATGATCAACGAAAGCTGTACCCCTATACCCCATTCCATGAGATCATGAACTCATGGAATTCGTGTAATCTTTACCCAAGGGGATAAGAAACAACAACAACATAGCTTTGTTTATCTCTCATCTGAGAAAGAATGATGATGTTTCAGGCTTTCGGCTTCATGACCCGAGTGGCCATGCAAGCGGAGAAGATGGATCACCATCCTGAGTGGTTCAATGTCTACAACCGCGTCAAGATCACCCTCAGTACTCACGATGTTCAAGGCTTATCCTCTCGAGATATCCAGATGGCCAGCTTCATAGAGTCCTGCGCTTTAGTTGCCTCCTGTATCAAGACTCCATTTATCTGACCACGTGGAAGTCGCTAAACCACATGCGCGGGTGCTGTTCAAGCTTCTACTCTGTTCTCCTTCTTTGCTGCAAGTTCCTTAATTTTCTCATCTTATGCGCTTCTTGAGCTTCTTTGTTGAATTGTTATTATCTATTTTTTTTTACGCAATGGTAGTTATCTTTTTAACCTTTTTTTCCAGTCTTGTTGAGATTTTTGTTCAGCTATCTTCTATTTTACATATTGGTATCTTGAACTCTTTATTTTTTATTCATATTTGAACTTTTTACATTTTTCTTTTAGTTTTTATTGAATCTTTTTTTCTTAAAGTTTTAAGATATCTATTTTTATCTTGTCTACACTTTATTGTAATTTAAAAAAAAATGTACCTTTTTTTAGATTTATACTTGAGTTTTTTATATATTTTTTATTCTTTATTTGAAAATGTTTTCTTTTCAAAAATTTATCCCTTTGTAAGCAGCTATTTTTCTTTTTTAAAATTTTTTTTTCTTTTTGTTTCCTTTACCTTTTAAAAACCAATTCCCCCCAAATCTTATATTGACATCCTATTTTAATACCTATTGATATATATACATATATAAGCTTATTTACATATGCTTTATATATATATATGCTTATTTACATATTGTTAAAGTATAATTTAGAATATAGATATGGGGATCTCTGAATCATAACAAGAAGACCAAATTTTAATTAATTACCAATTTAGTTTGGTCTTTGTTTACCTTTTAAGTGCTTGTTTTTTATTATATTTTTTGTTCGTAAATATATATTTATATATAACTATACACTGAATCGTGTTATAACTTGGTTATAACAGCATAATTTATACAAGTACCAACTTTTAAGTTCCAATTGTTTTACCGTTGGTTATAACAATAAAAAAATCTTTTTATTCCAAGTGATGATATTATAACAAGGAGGTTTAACTAAATGATTATAACATTCCTGTGTGTGTTAAAGTTTTTTTAAATTTTTTTTAAAGAGAGTTAATCTATGTTAGATCTGATGTTATGGTTTAGATTTCTTTACCATTCTTTATGTTTGGGGCAATCTCTCTTTTTTTTTTTCTATTATTATTATTCTTTTTTTTAAATACATTTTTTGGGGCTACAATATAATAAAAAAAAAGATCATGCAACTTTTTCAAAATTACATATTGGACTGTTTATATAACTGAAATATATATATATTAAGACTACTATATGCTGATGGAAGAAAGTATAATTCCTCCCCCCTTTTTACATATTTACTGATCATGCAACACATGATGCTGGACCATCTTTAAGAAGCCAATCAGGAACCAGCGTATGCTGTGGGGTGGTTTTCCAATTGCCAATCATGCGCTTGCGTGTATAGAGCTAAATCCAAACGTTAATTCTCCTGGATATCAAATATAGTATATTTGATAGGTTTAGCACTATTGGTTTGAGAATTGAGTAGGATGGGAGATTGATACAAAAATTGTCCTCTTTGTTCTATTCCAAACTTTAAAAAAGCATTAAAACTTATTTACCAAGCCTCAATATGGCACAATTTGGATTATAGATTAAAAACATAAGGTAATAAGACAAAATCCAAAAATATTTTTGGATTTGGTATTACAGTAGAACAACCTCCATGAGAAGATACTCGCGCTAGAGGACACCTCTCTCTACAAAGGACAGTTTTTATTGTCCAAATGATCATTTTTACTCTTGAGCAACTTTCCAGTAAGAGGACATTTCTCCATAAAGGACGCTTTGGATCTGTAATTAGGTGTTGTCTTTTACAGGGAGGTAGTTCTACTGTAGTACCTTGTGTCACTAAGCCCCATTTGGAATCCTACAAGAGTATTGTTCATGTTTATTACCATACACGAAAAGAGAATGAGTAAATAATATACACACAAGGTAATAAGATCAAATATAAATAAATAAATAGTGTGTTTATTTATTACCTTGTGTTTATAATCTATAATCCAAATTGTGCCTTATCATAAATAATATACAGCAATACTTCGCTAAAATGAACTGAGATAATATTGTGAAACATGGCTATAGTGAACTAGAAAGATCAGTCCTATTTGGTGTTTGCTATAGTTGGATTTTACCCTAATTAAGGATTTGCGAAGATGTTCACACATAAGGATGTTCGCACATGGATTCCTGTGGAGTTTATAAATTTTAAGATGCATTTCTTATATATTAAAGGATATGCAATGTCCTATGTGCATAACTCTCTTCTTTATTACTTTATTGGAGAAATTGTTCTTGGCATTCCCTCCTACATCTTTGCATATAAGCCATGGCATTCCCTCCTACATCTTTGCATATAAGCCATGGCATTCCCTCCTACATCTTTGCATATAAGCCATGGCATTCCCTTCTACATCTTTGCATTTAAACATGGCATTCCCTCCTACATCTTTGCATATAAGCCATGGCATACCCTCCTACATCTTTGCATATTAGCCAGCTGGTGCGTTTTGAAGAGATTGTCTGACAATTGGTGTTGATTGGCTTAAGAAAGATATCTCTCCATCCAGATATTTATTATTGTTATCTATTTGTTAGCATTTTTATCTAGATATAAAAAAAAACTGTTTATTTATATTTTTGTTATAAAATTATTGATTGTTATTATTATACCAATTGTTTAAAAGGTATTTTATCTAGGTAATATATTCAAATTTTTTGTTATATAGACATATTTAAAAAAATATTTTTGCTCATTTTATACATTTTTTTTCAAATATTAATTTTCTTTATTTATATATTTTTTGCATTTATTTTGAAATAGAAATGTCTTCAGCACTCCCCCCCCACATGAATAATGACTCATCTTTAAAATTCTATTTACATAATATTGCATATGCAAATAAAATTATTTCTCTAAACCTTTTTTTTTTTTCCAATCTAGGATTTTAAAAAATATAATGTATTTGATGTCTTATTTTTTTATAAATTTTAAATGTATTCTTGAATTTTTACAAATTATTATTCTCTCAATATCAGTATTAATCTTTGCAGTTGTTAAAAAAAAACTCAATTTTTCTATTATTGCATTTTGTTACATACTTTCTATATGTAAATAATATATATATATATAAGTAGATGGGTTGATATATATATACACTCATGGACAAGGCTTAAGGAAATGGAAAGTCTTTGTATGTCGCCGGTCGTCTCATTTTAAAGGAGACAAAGGCTGTTCACACTTGGTTATCTCGTGTATCTTCAATAAAGGTCACTGTAATATCTTTCGGAGTTATTGTTCCGATATACATGGTAAAACAACAGTCTTTGAAATCCAGACTTAAGTCTGGTCATCTACGGACAATGACTTTCCAGAATGGTTGCAAGGTTTTCCCACTATGTACTAAGTGTCAACCTGCAACCCCAAGACACATTATTAACTGTATTGACTCATCCATTGATGAGCTCTACTCTTCCCCGGCAGACACCATCAAAAGTCTCAAGCTTTACAAGCTTGATACCTTAGTGTGATTGAGTGTAGATAAGAAAAAAGAAGAAGAGACATGGTAAAAGGTACAACTTGCTTAAGTTTTGTCCATGAGTGTATTATAATCAATTCTCCCTTTTTCTCCCTCTTGTCTCTCGATGTTGCATGTATTGATGTTGCTCATGTTGTCTATTTGATATCTTATTGAATGTTGTTGATGTTGTTTAAGGACCAATGTTTCCGCAAGTAGATTATAGCATTTCTCCCTTTTTTCCTATGTAGTCAAATGCTTTCTCCATTGTCCCAAGCTGGTTTTATCTTTTATTGGTTATAACTTGGATGTTCAATTATTTCTAATTAATTAATTAATTTCCACTTGAAAATTAATTATATTTTTTATTGAAATCTTGTTGAAAGAAGATGTTTTTTTTATATTTATTTTTGGTTATGAAAAAGATTATTTTTTTCTCCATATATTTTTATTCTTGAAAATTGCGTATATTTTAAAAAGCTTACAAGGGGTTTGAATTCTAGAAGAGGATAAGCGAACAGCCTCGTTGAAATATTGAATTTTGTTTTTTAATAAATAAGATTGATCCAAGAGTGATAGATCTAACATTGATGTTGGTATGTCATGATTTTCATTGGCAATTATCAGTCAATACTTTTTTTGTGACATTTTAGGATGGTTAATGAGGAAAAAGAAAAGTGCTAAGCAAAAAAGCCTCTGCCAAAAAAAAAATAAAAGATTGTTAAAAGTTTAATGTGAAAAACGTTGGAAGGCATTTTAAAGTTTAATGTTTTTCATTTTTCTTTATTATTATTATTATTTTTTTTTTTGTTATTGATGATTTTTAACCTTATATGGGTCAAAATTTATTATTGTAATTTTTTTTATTGTGTTATATATATTTTTAAGACCCCCAATATATTTAAAATTATAAGACAACTTCCACAATAAGGTAAAAAAATAAAGGTGGCAGCATATTCATACGCGATGAGAAAACATTATAAAATTTGTAAAAATGTAAGTTTATCAAGTAATTTTACTGATAGTTTTGTCTTGTTAGCCTTTGTTTTCAAATGTAGCAAATTTGTAAGGCCTAACCATTTAGGCCTATAGTGTGAAATTTTGTTCACATTTGTAATCTGTGTTTAAAATTTGCATGCATAATGGTTGTATTTAGGCAGCTTGGCAATGGATAAGCTTTGTATTATCCCAACTTGTTGTAATCAATGTTGTTGTGCTTGTTCCTACCCCTCCCCCTTCTACCCTTTGATGTTGTATTTCTACCAGTTTTAGAGGCCGTCGCCCTCTCTTATCAAAACCAGTGTGGTTACTGTACTGTTGTTACAGTGTACCACTTTGTGTGTATCGCAAACATATCATTTAATTAAAAATAAAACAACCAAGACCAAGATAGCTCACATATCTCAAAACATTTTAACAATTTTCCAACTTTTTTCCTCAACTCTTTCATTCTCTCTATCTCTCTCTTTTTTTTCTCTTTTTATTATTTTTATTATTCTATGAATATATAACGCAGCTATTTCTCTCTCTATATATCTCTCAATGTTTATGTGCCAAATGTGTATGTGTGTTTTTTTTTTGCTGTCTTCTCAAATAAAAATGAATGTTTGTGGCGACATATTCTTGTGTGTATTATTTATTTATTTTTTAAAATAAAATAATTACAGTTAAACCTGTCTTTAGTTCCCCCCTCTAAATAGCGCCTCCCTCTCTATAGCGCCCCCGATTATGTAGTACATTATGTAGTACGATGCGATTTAAATTAAAAGTGACCTGTCTATAGCACCCCCTCTCTATAATGTTTTAGAATTTTGATAACATGGTGCGCTAGTGCATCAAATTATAGGTTGTTGTTGTTTCTTATCCCCTTGTGTAAAGATTACACGAATCCCATGAGTTCATGATCTCATGGAATGGGGTATAGGGGTGCAGCTTTCGTTGATCATGGCACCATGATCCAGGCACACTTTGGTGAAAGTCTGACTTTGCCTGTAGTTTGAGGCTGTTCCTAACATGGAAGCCTTTGCTGCACTCTAACATGAGTATGGACACAGCTCCTCCGTATTCTTGAAGTGGGACCCTTGGGTCAGTTGAACTCAGGATTTTTAAAGGGGGAGTGCCCCTCCTGGTTACAGCATCAAGTCTACCAGAACAAGACTTGATACGATCGTGTAGAGGGTTTACTGTACCTCACAACAATGTCCACTGCACCAGAGGCCAGGTATAGAGGAAATTATAGGTTTAAATGTATTAACAATTTCGAGTACTAGGGATAACCAAAAAATAATAATTTTGAGATTAGATATAAAGAATTAATACAATAAAATATAATCCCTTGTATCACATACACACAAAAACCTTTATTAAGACACACTGGTCTTACAGAGGATTCTCCTTGGGGTTACAAGACTAGGAGAAACCTATGAAAGTGGGAAGTATACAAAAGGGTAAAAATGGAGAAAGATTATATACACATGATAAATATATACAGACTAGCCGAATGACCCGAAACAACCCGTGTTTGTTTTACCCAATTGAATGTTTTGATTCAAATACTATTTGTTACAATTATAAATTGTGGTCATGTAGCCTAGTGGTCATGGCATCTGCCTGGTAAGCGGAAGGTCGTGGGTTCGATTCCCATCCCTTGACACTTTTTTTATTTTATCCATTCTGACCAAAATCTATCCGTGAACTTCACACAGACAGAATAAGGCAATTATATAAGTAGATTATTATTTGAATGATCCTATGGAAAATAAGAATATGGATTTGGAAATATGGATGGAAGAAGTGGAGAGCGAAAAGAAGAAAAAAAAAAACAGGTATTTACGTATGGAACATACATATAATGGAACAGTCAATTTAAGCTCTTCTGCTCACACAGCACAGGTGGACCATGGCTTTTTTCAAGAAATAATCCCTTGTATCAATATATTAAGTTAAACTATCAGGCTTCCAGAGAGAAGCTTCTTTGCAAAAGCTTTAGTCTCTAGCCTACCGGCAAGAAGGCTCTTCTAAAGGAGATAAGACAATACAATCATTGTATAATTTTTTTCTCTTGTAGAAGGGCATTCACATACCTGAAAGCGAGAGATTAAAGATTTTGTAAAGAAACTTCTTCCTGTAAATTAAGAAAAGGAAGGATATTGATCTATATAAATAAAGGTCACCTCTCCTGTCAAAATAGACGCCATCTATTGACTGTCACCGCGTAGGTGACAAAGCCACAACATCAGCTTTGGCAAACTGAGAACCGTTCACATAAAGACCGAGGCCGCTAGTTTTCAGCGACTGTCAATAGATGGGGTCTAGTGTTGGCGTCTGAGAGGTGACCTTTATTTATATAGATCATCTCTTTTTAGGCCTCTAAGAACTTGGCCTGAATACGCTGGCGCTTTTAACATGGAGTTATATCTAGTGCTAGTTATCCAAATATTTTCATTGTTGCCAGTCCACATTATCGTCTGTCTGTAGCAGATATCAACAATCAAATATGAACGCTCAAGTGATAATATATGATGATGAGGTAAATCCTAAATTCAAATAAATAATCATAATGTGATGTGTGGAAGACTAAGATGATATAATAATAATAAAACTTGTCATATAGCAGTGATTTTGAAATATAAATGAAATTGGTTACTATGAAAATATTTAAACAAGTTGGGAACTGAAGGACTAAACTAAAGCAGTTGCCCACATTTTCGTGATGATATCATTAAAACCAGATTTCTGTTAAATGGAACATTTTTGACAAACCAACAGATATGAAATTTATGTCCATTATTGTTTTTTTTCCATCGAGTTGCTGTGCTGATTAAAACAAATTATTCTCAGTTTTGCTCGGAGATAATCATTCACAGTTATCTAACATGTTGAGAAATAATCGAGCAATTTTATTTTAAAATATCTGAGCCTATTCTATAGTCATTAAATACAAAGTGAACAACATTTTAGTTCGCGTTTTTGGTGTTAAAATAAAAATGTAAACGAAGCTTTTGCAGAATAAATTCAGAGTGCATGAAATACTTCTTAAAGGTGGGCAACCAAGGCTAAATTTCAATTCTTCTTTTTAGCTTTCTAATTGGTAACAAAAATATTCCTATATTCTTTCAACAGCACAAATATTTTCTTCTTTTAATTTACAGATAACGCAGCGTCATTTTAGAGGTAATAGAAATATAAATCCAAAATTACATTTAGGAAAATGGAATTTCTGTGATTTTTAAATTAACATATATTGTGAAAGAGAGAGAGAAAGAATATATATAGAATTTATATTTAAACAAAGGTGTTAATTTCAAGCATTTTGAAATAAACTTAATGAGGCAAAAATAAAAGTTTTTTTAAACAGAAAAAAAAAAAAAAAAAAATTATCAGAGGGCGCAGTGTGCCTCAGCTATCAAAACAAACAACCGACTAGTGTTTTTTTGTTTATATTTTGACTAAAAAGAAACCTAATTGAGCATATTTAGGCCTTTTAAATATTGCGCTTTTCATATTAACCAGAAAATGAAAGTTTAATTTCATTTTTAAAATATTATATTCGCACACCACTCAATATAATGAGCAACAAAAGCAGCAGTAATAACAATAATAATAAAGACTTCGTTTTTGATTATTCTTCATACACAGAATTTTCGTCAATTTTGGATTCACAGGAAGAAAATACAATGGATAAATACAGATCTCCTTTTACTTATAGCAACTCGTCAAAATATTCAAATATCACAAGTAAGTAGTAAAAGTTATGAATAATATCTATTATAAGAGTAATTTAAAATTTTGCTGAAACATTAAGTCTTTTCATACTAACAATCCTTCTGAAGAAAGAAATGGCTTTTTCTTAACATTCATATTGTTTTAAAGAAGACATTTTAGTGAGAGTGAATATTTCATTTAGACCCCAGGTCAAATAATCTATGATGCTGTGTTGGGATTTGTATCGTCTGCAATTAAAAAGAATGTAAATAAAGTAGGAAAAATATGTCATATTTGAATTATTTATTATAAATATATATATATGATTTTCAATAAAATAATCCTCTTTTATCAATATTGAGTAAATATATCAGGCCTCCAGGTAAAAGTATCTTTTTAAAAACTTTTTCCTGGAGGTTCGATATTTTTACTCTATATAATATATTTAATAATTTAAATAATAATAAATTAAAAGATAAAGGTGAACATTTTGTGAGGACTCATTTCAACAGACCATTGAAGATTGTATTTTTCTCCGCTAAGCCTACTCATGGTAAACAAAAATAGTTCCATTTCTAAATATCAACCAAAAAATAACCTAACTTCAAATAACGTTTTTGTTAGCTGAAGAAAGGTTTGCCTGAATGTTTCCTTTAATCAAGTAAATAAAAAAGTTTTGCAGCATCTTTTGTAAAAAAACTATACCTAACCCTAAACTAACCTAACCTCACCTAACCTAATAGATTGATATACTCAATGGTACCTCACCACTAGTGGTTCACAGAAATGACTATCTTACTAGAAAATTTCACAATACTAAGAAAAAAGGCATCACCTGATCGTGCAACTAAAAGTTGCTGATGGCCTGCACCACCTATTGGAATAAATATCAACTATTCTCATTGATTTTTAATTATTCCAGAATTGGCCAAATACCCATTCTTGATTAATCAAGAAAAACTAACCACGGACGTGTTTCAGGCTGTTGGTCCTTGTCAGTGTAATGCAAGCTGCATCTAAACGACACATACGTGGTTAGCTTTTCTTGAATAATCAAGAAACAGTATTTGGCCAATTCTGGAATAATTAAAAAAAATCAATGATTAGTTGATATTTATTCCGATAGATGGCGCAAGCTATCAACATTTCTTAGTTGCACGATCAGATGCCTTTTTTCTTAATTTATACTCCTGATACAAGTACAATTTCATTTTTGTACTGTTTTTTCTTAACAACAATACTGTTAACCAAACATCAGTGATATACAAATCAAGACGATGGAAGGTAATATAAACCTTCGATTTCCAACAGCCATGAACCGGGATCGAATCCCTCATTGTACACTTTTTATATATGTGAAGAACCTGTACAATATTACACAAGGTAATAAGACCAAATCCAAATAAATCAATAGTGTGTTTCAAAAATGAACACATTTGAACACACTATTTATTTATTTGGATTAGGTCTTATTACCTTGTGTTTATAATCTATAATCCAAATTGTACCTTATCTGTACAATATTATTTATTGTAAATAACATAAGCTAGGTTGCTCTTTTTGAGTGGTACGTAATAAAGTTATTTTGGAACCAAAACATTAGTTGACCTATCTATCACTAGTTATGCATTTTTAGTTATAGACTTCTTCTTCTTTCTTATCTCCACTCAATCATATTAGGGTATCAAGTTGTGACCCTTAATGGTGTCTGTTTGACAACCATCATGACTGGGTGAAATAAAATGCATCTGCCTTTGTCATTAAGACTGGGAGCACTACTCAGTGGCAGGCCGACTTAGCTCCAAAAGAAATGTCCGCCTCTGACATGAGGAACAGACGCCATGTGCAGCCGCTCCTAACATGGAGTACAAACACTGCTCATCCTGTATCCCTGGATTAGGAGCCTTTACAGTGTACTATCAGCCGGGCCAGCTGAGCCCAGATTTTTTACTGAGCTTGTTACTGCTCCCCCTCCTCCTTTTTCATTCGGGCTTGGGACCGACAAAGGCGGAGTTACACTTGTAAGTGTAAAGAACGAACTGCTCTTCACATTTATAGACATGTGGTACACTTACAGTAAAAGCCAACTTCTACCCACAATGATTATCATGGCACTCTACCACATGTACTAGGGAGTATAATAAAAAAATAAATAAAGTTTACAATTTTAAAAAATAAAATAAAAATGTAAGTCTTAGTTTGTCATTTTAAACATGTCTTATATGGATAGTTATAGTTATATATATATATTGCGCACATGCTATATATTATATATATATATATATATATGTGGTAATAAGAGGTGGTGAAAATAAACAAGGACATCACAAGTTGAAAGAGGGACCCAGGCAACCAGAGAGAGATGGGACCGGCACAGATGGGCGGCCGTTCGTGTTGCACACAATCCCCAACTGTCTTAATAGTCCTGAGGTGTTAACTAACGGACCCCAGTGGTCGCCCCTTGGAATGTCGCCGGTGTTTCAAGTGACCGGACTTTTCCCTCCCGTTTCTCTCTGGGTTGTCTGTAGGTTGACTTTATTTGTTGAATACAATGTTCATGTGAAAGGGGAGGTTTTTATACTACATATATATAGTTATAAGAACTGAAAGTAATTAAAGCATGAATGTTTCTTCTATATATAAAATAAAATTCTCCTTACTAGGATGAAAAAATATTAGGAGGTCTCGGCTTATCAGAGAAGTTTGTTTTATGTGTAGAAGAAACATCCATGCTTTAATGCTTTAATTTCTTATATATAGATGGCGTGTTATTTGCTTATATTTAGTTCTAGTTTTGTATTGCAAGTTCTAGCTACAAGAAAATAACACCTAATCCAAATAAATTAATAGTTGCATGACGTTTCGGTAACATCGTTGTTACCATCATCAGACAAAAGAATAAATGACAAAACGTAACAACGCTGTTACATAAATGTCACACACTATTAATTTTGCAAAATATTTTCTCACAATGGGTTTCTTTTTATTTTAAAATGCTATCTTTCAAGTGATAATCGCTCTTCAACGGGATTAATATCGACTATATCTTACAAGAAATATTTACAAATATTTGTAGCTATCCTTCTCTTCAAGTCTGGTTAGAGGATTATACCAATATAAACTCTGCCTTTGCCGGTCCCAAACCCGGATGAAAAAGGAGGAGGGGGAGCAGTAGCAAGCTCACTAAAAAACCTGGGTTCAGCTGGCCCGGCTGATAGTACCTTGTAAGGGCTTCTATTCTAATCCAGGAATACAGGATGAGCAGCATTTGTACTCCATGTTAGGAGTGGCTGCACATGGCATCTGTTCCTCATGTCAGAGGCGGCCATTTCTTTTAGAGCTAAGTCGGCCTGCCACTGAGTAGTGCTCCCAGTCTTAATGACAAAGGCATTCTGCTTCACCCAATCATGATGGTTGTCAACTTTACATGCTTGATACCCTAATATGATTGAGTGGAGATAAGAAAGAAGGAGACCAATTGTATATATTTAAATTCTCACGTAATTAATCACCTTAGGACATTGTTTAAATATTTGCATTATTTTTTTTTGCATACAAAAGCAATCCTCTGACTTTCCCCCAACAGCAATTAGTAATCTGTTAAGAAAAATGCTTTTTGTCATACTCAAGTAATACTTGATCGATTAATGATAAAATTTGTGATAAAATTTTTAGTAATTTTAAACATTTTTCACAATTTTTTTAATCATATTCTTCTTTCTTATCTCCACTCAATCATATTAGGGTGTTAAGCTTGTAAAGTTTATCATGAATAGACACTATTAATTTATTTTGGATTAGGTATTCTTTTCTTGTAGCTATAAATCTATGGCCCAAACTGTACTTTATCATTGTAAGTTCTATGATAAGGTATAATTTGGATTATAGATTATAAACACAAGATAATAAGACCAAATCCAAATAAATAATTTCATAATTGACTGGGGATATCTGTTTTAAAATTGTAAATGGTCCAGACATTGGAGGCATTAATTTTCGGTTATCTGGATGGTAAAAGGTTTGCAACCAAACTTTATCGCCTACTTTAAAAGTGGAAGGTTGATAATGTTGATCATATCTAATTTTATTTATCTGATGAAATTTTAATGTATTATTTTAGGCATTTGTTCTGGCAGTGTCTATAGGGGGGTAAAATTCTGATTCTTTTAAGGGGGGATCATAAGGGAGCTTACCATACAAAAGGTAAGAAGGAGCCTGTTATGGAATGGGGAGTATTATTATATTCATTTAGTACTGAATCTAACAATTTCGTCCATGGTATAGATTTTCCTTTCAAGTTATTAAATTTACATCTTAACCTGGTCATTATGGTTTGGTTAAGTCGTTCATTTAACCCATTACACTGTTCTAAAATTAACAACGCTGTTACCGAAACGTCACACACTATTTATTTATTTGGATTTGGACTTATTACCTTGTGTTTGTAAGTTCTAGTTGTTGTATTTGCCAGTTCCATCCACAAACACTCCATAGGAACCAAGACAGTGATGTTGTAGACAGTAACGAGGACCCACAGCCTGAAGGTCCGTTGTTCAGCTGGCTACGAGTGATCATCACCCGGCTGTGTTTCACTGCAGTGATGCTCACCTTCCCCATCTCTGCATTCTTTTGTCTCAAGGTAAGTCACTGTCGCTTCCCTTCATCTCGCAGACAACATGGCTGCTGTCTAGAGGGTCTCTCCGCTACAGAGGATGGTTGTCATGAGATTGGGCCGTCTTCAACCAATCAGAGGTCCCGGTGAGTGTTCAACATCCTATAAAACACAACGACAAGGTAATAAGACCAAATCCAAATAAATTATTAGTGTGTGACGTTTCAGCAACAACATTGTCACCATCATCAGACAAAAGATTTTTTTTTCTTCATTCTTTTGTTTGATGATGGTGACAATGTTGTTGCTGAAATGTCACACACTAATAATTTATTTGGATTATGTCTTATTTTCTTTTATTATAATCTATAATCCAAATTATGCTTTATTATAATTGTTACTGAAATGTCATAAACTATTTATTTATTCGGATTTACTCTTATTATCTTGTAGTTATAATCTATAATCCGAATTGTGCCTTATGATATATAAAATACAGTAAAATATTGCTAAAATGAATTGGGGATATAGCAAACCTTCCTTTATAATGAACCTGAAATAATCCCCAATACAGTAGAACAGCCTATGTGAGAAGACACTCCCGCTAGAGGATACCTCTCCACAAAAAAAAAAAAAAAAAAAAAGACAGTTTTTATCCATTTTTTACTATTTAGCTACTCTCCTGTAAGAGAACACCTTTCCTTAAAGGACATTTTTCCTCTGCAACTAGGTGTCCTTCTTTACAGAGAGGTAGTTCTACTGTATTAACAGTACCTTAAAGTAAAAACTATGTTTATAATGAACAAAAAGTTCAGACCCATTGAGTTTCGCTATAGTAAGGTTTTATTGTAGATACTCCTGATAGATGGTGCCAGCCATCAGCAACATTCAGTTTCCCATTCAATAGATGCCTCTGTACTTAAATTTTACAAACCATTTCTTAGATCCAACCCCACCAGTGAGTGCCAAGTTGTGTATCCATGAGTGTAATCCTACTTTCTCTTTCTTGTTTCTTATTTTATTTTTTATTTTTTATTTTTCTTCTGTCTATATCGTTATTTCCTTTGTCTCACTGCTTTGTTCTTATGCATACCTCTGGTGAATCCTGTATAGGGTCAGTGACCCTAAATAAAGGCTTTTTGTTGTTGTTGAGTGTAATCCTAAAATAGGAGGACTTGAGGACAAGCACCGGTTTCTGTCCTCCCAAGATAACAACAGTCTTTGATTTCCAGACTTAAGTCTGGTCATCTACTGACAATGACTTTCCAGAATGGTTGCAAGGTTTCCCCCACTATGTACTAAGTGCAATTCTCAACCTGCAACCCCAAAACACATTACAGTAGAACCTCCATGAGAGGACACTCGCGCTAGAAGACGCCTCTCTACAAAGGACACAGTTTTCATTAGTAAAATTACCATTTTTACTATTTAGAAACTCTTCGGTAAGAAGACACCTCTCTCTAAAGGACACTTCCCCTTGAGATATGGACTCTGGACCTGATCATCTCTGGGATCATTGTTGCTGCTGTTGGAGCGTGAAGCTGAAACTCAGCAGAATGCAATCTTTATAAGAAAACGGTTAAAACGGTTTTATTATAAAATAAATGAAGTTTCCAGGGTTAAGTTTCTTGTACAACCTTTTATTTTCAAGCTTTCAGACTTGTTAGTCCTTCAACAGGATTATCAATTAACAATTTAATAATAAATACATTTTTATATACATGTTATCTTATACATATTTTAAATACCTACTTAAATTACACTTATCAAAAACATAAAATTCTAGGAAGGTTTAAAGGACACTTTAGCTCTGCAATTAGGTGTTGTCCTTTACAGGGAGGTAGTTCTACTGTATTGACTCATCCATTGATGAGCTCTAAAGTCTCAAGTTCTACAAGATTGATACCCTAATATGATTGAATGGAGATAAGAAAGAAGAAGAAGGAGAACTTTATTTATTAAGTAATGAAGATGGCCGTTAAGTCTGTGTGGTCTCCAGGACTGGTGGTGATCCTCCCCGGACTGGACAAGTGTTTCATGGTGGACTTGGCCCCCAAGACTCTCCAGATTGAACCCATGCAGGTAGGTCCGCAGAAATCCTTTGCCCTCTTCCCCATAAACCAGCCCTGGCCAACCTAAATGATGCCACGGGCCGCACGGAATCGTAAACAAGATCTAAAAACTTTAACTATATCAAAATTTTAACTTTAAAATGTATTAAAATATTTTAAATAAAAGAATATTATAATTATTTCAATATATATTTTTGAATATACAGAGGAGAAATGAAAGTTACAAAAGAAATATAAAGTTAAATGGCGAGCCGCAAAATTTTTTACGGCGGGCCGCATGCGGCCCGAGGTCTGCGGGTTGGCCAGGCCTGCCATAAACCATAGTTGTTGGATCCCAATGTTTCTATAAATTCATATCTTTTTACAGGGGGGTTGGTGGAAGGATGGTTTAAACCATTGGTTTTTGACTGATACGACCCAGGATCAACACATTATTGACTGTATTGGTACATCCATTAATGAGCTCTACTCATCCCCAGCAGACACCATCAAAAATCTCAAGCTCTACAAGCTTGATACCCAGATATGATTGTTGAGTGGAGATTAAAAAAGAAGAAGAAGACAACCCGGGATCGAATCTCTCATTAGTCACTTTTTTCTAATTAAAAAAAAAAAATGCTCCAATAGCCCCTGATTCTTGCAAAAGTCTAACCCCCACCAGTGAGTGCAAGTAACCAAATGGGGGCTCTGTCACATTTGTAAGTGCAAAAGTTGAACTACTTTTCATATGTGTAGACATGTGGTGTACTTAGAGTAGAAGCAGTAACCATCTTCCACCCATCATAGTTATCATGGCCTGCACCACGTGTAAATATGGATAATAATAAAAAAAAATATTTTTTTTTACAATTGTAAGAATCACAGGATATCATAATTAGAGATTCTTTTAATAAAGAAAGGCTGTTTAGCTGGCAAAGTGGCTAGGCCATGGCCAAAATATAGATGGAAATTTTGCTGGGAGGAAATTGATCAAAAAGATAAAGGTCACCTCTCCCATCAAAATAGATGTCAAAACTAGACACACCTTCAATTGACTGTCACTGTAAACTAGCAGTCTCTGGTCGGTGACAAAGCCACAACACCAGCTTTGGAAAACTGAGAAGCGTCCACCTGGAGGTTTTGGGCTAATTTGGGCTTCAGTCAGTCTAGGGCTGACTTTGATTTACTGAGATCTACAAGGGGATCAAATGAAATCTTCACAATCTGCCAAAGAGGTGTTTAGCTGGCAAAGTGGCTGGGCCAAACTATAGATGGAAATTTTGATGGGAGGAGACTGAGCTATAGAGGTCACCTCTCCCATCAAAAAAACCTGATGCAAATAATTTATGACTCAATGTAGTGATTTTGTTATCTTCATTATATGACATAGGTAGTTAGAAAGAACAAATACTGTAAAACCTTTCTGTAAAGGACACCTAATTGCAGAGCAAAAGTGTCCTTTATGGAGAGGTGTCCTCTTACTAAAGAGTTGTTATATAGTAAAAATGGTCTTCTTCTTCTTCTTTCTTATCTCCACTCAATCATATTAGGGTATCAAGTTGTGACCCTTGATGGTGTCTGTTTGACAACCATCATGACTGGGTGAAGTAGAATGCGTCTGCCTTTGTCATTAAGACTGGGAGCACTATTCAGTGGCAGGCCGACTTAGCTCTAAAAGAAATGGCTGCCTCTGACATGAGGAACAGACACCATGTGCAGCTGCTCCTAACATGGAGTACAAACGCAGCTCATCCTGTATACTTGGATTAGGAGCCCTTACAGGATACTATCAGCCGGGCCAGCTGAGCCCAGGTTTTTTAGCGAGCTTGTTACTGCTCCCCTTCCTCCTTTTTCATCCGGGCTTGGGACCGGCAAAGACAGAGTTTCAAATACAGTAAAACCTTGCTGTAAAGGATACCTAGTTGCAGAGCAAAAGTGTCCTTTATAGAGAGGTGTCCTCTTACCGGAGAGTTGTTACATAGTAAAAATGGTAATTTTGACAATGAAAACTGTCTAGAGGTGGCCTCTAACTGGAGTGTCCTCTCATAGAGGTTGTTCTACTGTACTGACAAGGTATGTTGGCAGGTGCTGACATCGGACGGAGCCATTCTAAACGTGGCTGGAGTGGCGGAGTACCGGGTGGCTGATGTAGCTGGCTACGTGACGCGGTCACGCCACCTGGAGACCACCTTGGCACAGCTACTGAAGACCTCATTGGTCAGTAAGGCAGCATCAGCGGAGCAGAGTGATCTTCTGGAACGTAGAGACCGTCTCCTGCATGATGTCAAGGTACTGAACCGTGTTTGTACAGCTGTTGTTGGTTGCTACAGGTTGTGGGTGTGTGTAAGGTGGATGTCAACAGCTTGGTACAGCTGTGGGGGGGAGAGGTACTGGATTGTCATCTGTGAGTATACCATCCATCAACACAACAGTTATTGTCATCACTACAACCCAGGATCCAATCCCGTATTCAACACTTTTTTTTTCTTTAATTAATTGATAAGACACAATTTGGATTATAGATTTTAAACACAAGGTAATAAGACCAAATCCAAATAAATAAATAGTGTTTGACGTTTTGGTAACAATGTTGTTACCATCTTCAGACAAAAGTTTAGATAGTTACTGTTATCAAGTGTGTAAACAAGATAGCAGATAAGAAGAACGTTATTAACGAAAATTATAATCTATAATCCAAATTGTGCCTTATCATTGAATCAAAATATCATTTATTTTACCAATATTTCAGTTGGCTGAACACCAACCTTTTTCAAGGTATTATAACATATTAATGTGTGTCAACTACAAAATAAGTGCCACATAACGTTTGTTGAGTTTTAGTTCGTAGTTGATACACATTAATATGTTATAATACCTTGATAAAGGTTGGCATTCAGCCAACTGAAATATTGGTAAAATAAATGATATTTTGATCCAATATATGCCTTTTTAATTAAAGATTTATTTATGGATTGCTCTATTTTCAAAAGTTTTTTTCTAATTAACTTTTTATTTTTGCAAAAATTGAACCTCACCAGCTAGTACAAGTAACCAAACGGGCAACTCTGGCATATTTGTAAGTGCAAAAGACAAACTGCTTTTCACATTTGTAGACATGTGGTGCACTTACAGTAAAAAGCAATCGCTAACTACCCACCATGATTATCATGGCCTGTACCACATGTACTAGGGATAATAAACAAAAAAACACAAGGTAATAAGACCAAATCCAAATAAATAAATAGTGTGTGACGTTTCGGTAACAGCGTTGTTACCAAAATGTCAAACACTATTTATTTGGATTTGGTCTTATTAACCTGTGTTTATAATCTATAATCCAAATTGTGCCTTATCATAAATAAATTTAAAAAAAAGTCATTTTCTCAGTTTGTTGGTTTCTTGTTAGATATACTCAAATTTTTACTGTTGATTGTAGGATTGACAATGGAGTTCTTGTGTCACCCAGGACTTCAGTCCAGATCCTCCAAGCTGCCCAGCCCAAGGACCCCCTCTCTCCCATTATCAATTCCCTCACCTCCATGTTTAAGCCTAACGCCGGAACCTTCGCTGCCACTGCAGCTGGACCTACTCCCAATCCTGTCGGTACGTTTTATACTCCTTTCAACATCTCAATTATACACCATTCATGTTATGATACAGTAGAACCTCCCTGTAAAGGACAACACCTAATTGCAGAGTCAAAGTGTCCTCTAGGGAGAGGTGTCCTCTTACTGGAGAGTTGCTACAGTAGAACTATCTCCCTGTAAAGAACAACACCTAATTACAGAGCCAAAGTGTCCTTTAGGGAGAGGTGTCCTCTTACTGGAGAGTTGCTACAGTAGAACTACCTCCCTGTAAAGGACAACACCTAATTGCAGAGTCAAAGTGTCCTCTAGGGAGAGGTGTCCTCTTACTGGAAAATTGCTACAGTAGAACTACCTCTCTGTAAAGGACAACACCTAATTACAGAGCCAAAGTGTCCTTTAGGGAGAGGTGTCCTCTTACTGAAGAATTGCTACAGTAGAACTACCTCTCTGTAAAGGACAACACCTAATTGTAGAGCCAAAGTGTCCTTAAGGGAGAGTTGTCCTCTTACCGGAGAGTTTCTAAATAGTAAAAATGGTACTTTTTCAAATGAAAACTGTCCTTTGTGGAGAGGTGTCTGCTAAAGGGAGGTTCTATTGTATTATGAAATAACACAAGGTAATAAGACCAAATGAATAAATAGTGTTTGACGTTTCTCTGTAACAATATTGTTACCATCATCCGACAAAGTACTGAACGTTGTACTAAAAAGTATGTGATGGTAATTTATTAATTATCAAATAAGATGCGATATCTTCACAAAGAATGCTTACGTCAAGAAACAACACTAAGATACTATATTACATAAACAATTGAATAATTACAAGGTTTGAGTAGAGTTTAAAGAAGAAAGGAAAGGACATTGAAAGCATGCTTGAATTTACAGCCAATTAATGAAATAAATACAAACAAATATACCTAGTTTGGCAATTACAGTTTTTTTAACCAAGAGAGAAAATCAGATATATATTTACAGAATTTTCTAAATTTAAAATATGAGTCCTTACTATTTATAAACATGAAAAGATCCTTGTATTCAATGTTTTCCCGATTTCTGTAGTTCTGGAAGATTGGACATTCAATAAGCAGGTGACTGGAATCCTGCCTTCTCTCTCCACATAAACACCATGGATTGTCTATAGCTCCTATTCAAAACAGAAAAATCTTGATTTATAATCTATATTTAAAATTGTACTTTAAAAATGTGGCATACTGTACACAATGTTTGCCATATTTTTAAAATAGAAAGCTAGGCTGATATAGTGTAGCCACATATTCATCCTGACAGCCGCTGTGATATCCAGGCCTGATGGTTAGCCAGGACCACCTAGCCAGCTGGCTCCAAGAAAAAGTCCGGGATAAGCCACAGCTGGACCAGGTTACAGCTATGTTCCATCTGGATCTCACACCTGATCCTGGATTCCTGGTTCAACTGGATCATGGTTTGTTCATATACTTTTGTTTCTTCTCCCTGGTTTGACTATCATAGTAGAACATCCTCTTTGTAATACACTAAAACCTGTTGTAATGTCAAGGTGTCCTTTAGAAAGAGGTGTTCTCTTACTGAAGAGTTGCTAATTGGTAAAAATGGTGTTTTGATGATGAAAACCCTATATTTTGTAGAGAGGCATCCTCTAGTGGGAGTGTCCTCTCATGGAGGTTGTTCTACTCTATTGGTGATGAACACTGTCCTTTATAGAGAAAGGTGTCCTCTCCCAGTTTCTACTGTATTGGTGATGAAACCTGTCCTTTGTAGAGAAAGGTGTCCTCTCCCAGTTTCTACTGTATTGGTGATGAAACCTGTCCTTTGTAGAGAAAGGTGTCCTCTCCCAGTTTCTACTGTATTGGTGATGAAACCTGTCCTTTGTAGAGAAAGGTGTCCTCTCCCAGTTTCTACTGTATTGGTGATGAACACTGTCCTTTATAGAGAAAGGTGTCCTCTCCCAGTTTCTACTGTATTGGTGATGAAACCTGTCCTTTGTAGAGAAAGGTGTCCTCTCCCAGTTTCTACTGTATTGGTGATGAAACCTGTCCTTTGTAGAGAAATGTCCTCTAGTGGGAGTGTCCTCTCCCAGTTTCCACTGTATTGGTGATGAAACCTGTCCTTTGTAGAGAAAGGTGTCCTCTCCCAGTTTCTACTGTATTGGTGATGAAACCTGTCCTTTGTAGAGAAAGGTGTCCTCTCCCAGTTTCTACTGTATTGGTGATGAAACCTGTCCTTTGTAGAGAAATGTCCTCTAGTGGGAGTGTCCTCTCCCAGTTTCTACTGTATCGGTGATGAACACTGTCCTTTATAGAGAAAGGTGTCCTCTCCCAGTTTCTACTGTATTGGTGATGAAACCTGTCCTTTGTAGAGAAAGGTGTCCTCTCCCAGTTTCTACTGTATTGGTGATGAAACCTGTCCTTTGTAGAGAAAGGTGTCCTCTCCCAGTTTCTACTGTATTGGTGATGAAACCTGTCCTTTGTAGAGAAAGGTGTCCTCTCCCAGTTTCTACTGTATTGGTGATGAAACCTGTCCTTTATAGAGAAAGGTGTCCTCTCCCAGTTTCTACTGTATTGGTGATGAAACCTGTCCTTTGTAGAGAAAGGTGTCCTCTCCCAGTTTCTACTGTATTGGTGATGAAACCTGTCCTTTGTAGAGAAAGGTGTCCTCTCCCAGTTTCTACTGTATCGGTGATGAAACCTGTCCTTTGTAGAGAAAGGTGTCCTCTCCCAGTTTCTACTGTATTGGTGATGAAACCTGTCCTTTGTAGAGAAAGGTGTCCTCTCCCAGTTTCTACTGTATTGGTGATGAAACCTGTCCTTTGTAGAGAAAGGTGTCCTCTCCCAGTTTCTACTGTATTGGTGATGAAACCTGTCCTTTGTAGAGAAAGGTGTCCTCTCCCAGTTTCTACTGTATCGGTGATGAAACCTGTCCTTTGTAGAGAAAGGTGTCCTCTCCCAGTTTCTACTGTATCGGTGATGAAACCTGTCCTTTGTAGAGAAATGTCCTCTAGTGGGAGTGTCCTCTCCCAGTTTCTACTGTATTGGTGATGAAACCTGTCCTTTGTAGAGAAAGGTGTCCTCTCCCAGTTTCTACTGTATCGGTGATGAAACCTGTCCTTTGTAGAGAAAGGTGTCCTCTCCCAGTTTCTACTGTATCGGTGATGAAACCTGTCCTTTGTAGAGAAAGGTGTCCTCTCCCAGTTTCTACTGTATTGGTGATGAAACCTGTCCTTTGTAGAGAAAGGTGTCCTCTCCCAGTTTCTACTGTATTGGTGATGAAACCTGTCCTTTGTAGAGAAAGGTGTCCTCTCCCAGTTTCTACTGTATCGGTGATGAAACCTGTCCTTTGTAGAGAAAGGTGTCCTCTCCCAGTTTCTACTGTATTGGTGATGAAACCTGTCCTTTGTAGAGAAATGTCCTCTAGTGGGAGTGTCCTCTCCCAGTTTCTACTGTATCGGTGATGAAACCTGTCCTTTGTAGAGAAAGGTGTCCTCTCCCAGTTTCTACTGTATTGGTGATGAAACCTGTCCTTTGTAGAGAAAGGTGTCCTCTCCCAGTTTCTACTGTATTGGTGATGAAACCTGTCCTTTGTAGAGAAAGGTGTCCTCTCCCAGTTTCTACTGTATTGGTGATGAAACCTGTCCTTTGTAGAGAAAGGTGTCCTCTCCCAGTTTCTACTGTATCGGTGATGAAACCTGTCCTTTGTAGAGAAAGGTGTCCTCTCCCAGTTTCTACTGTATCGGTGATGAAACCTGTCCTTTGTAGAGAAAGGTGTCCTCTCCCAGTTTCTACTGTATTGGTGATGAAACCTGTCCTTTGTAGAGAAAGGTGTCCTCTCCCAGTTTCTACTGTATTGGTGATGAAACCTGTCCTTTGTAGAGAAAGGTGTCCTCTCCCAGTTTCTACTGTATTGGTGATGAAACCTGTCCTTTGTAGAGAAAGGTGTCCTCTCCCAGTTTCTACTGTATTGGTGATGAAACCTGTCCTTTGTAGAGAAAGGTGTCCTCTCCCAGTTTCTACTGTATCGGTGATGAAACCTGTCCTTTGTAGAGAAAGGTGTCCTCTCCCAGTTTCTACTGTATCGGTGATGAAACCTGTCCTTTGTAGAGAAAGGTGTCCTCTCCCAGTTTCTACTGTATCGGTGATGAAACCTGTCCTTTGTAGAGAAAGGTGTCCTCTAGTGGGAGTGTCCTCTCATGGAGGTTGTTCTACTGTATTGGTGATGAAAATTTCTTTGTAGAAAGAGGTGTCTTCTAGTGGGAGTGTCCTCTAATGGAGGTTGTTCTACTGTATTGGTGATGAAAATTTCTTTGTAGAAAGAGGTGTCTTCTAGTGGGAGTGTCCTCTAATGGAGGTTGTTCTACTGTATTGGTGATGAAAATTTCTTTGTAGAAAGAGGTGTCTTCTAGTGGGAGTGTCCTCTAATGGAGGTTGTTCTACTGTATTGGTGATGAAAAAGCCTGTCTTTTGTAAAGAGAGGTATCCTCTAGCGGCAGTGTGTCCGCTCATGGAGTATGTTCTGCTGTAGAGAGGTGTCCTCAAGTAGGAGTGTGACTTCTCATGGAGGTTGTTCTACTGTACTCTGTGTTTTTGTTAATGGGATTAAGTAGCCTTTATATAAAATTAAGATCAACTGGACTGAAGAGATATAGGAAGGTATAGCTGCTTTCTAATAGAAATAATCAAATGTGGAAGTTTGAGGGACTCCCAGGACCATTGGGAGATTGAACATACTGGACCATATTGATCTTGACCCTCGGCAGAGCTGACTGCTACAGAGCGCGTCTCCAGGTGGCAGATAGGGGAATGACCTTCAGATATGAAGGCCAGCTGAGAAACAAGCAGAATAACTCTGACGAATAAGTATTCGCAGAACAACAGCAGTATTATTAGAAGAGGAGAAAGGCTTCTTTAAAAAGTCCTGAGTTCAACTGACCTGGTTGATAGACCTCAGAGAAAGGGTTCCTCTCCAGGGATACGGAGGAGCTGTGTCTGTACTCATGTTAGAGGCAGCAGCAAAGGCTTCCATGTTAGGAATGGCCTTAATTACAGGCAAAGTCAGACTTTCACCAAAGTGTGCCTGGATCATGGTGCCATGATTAACGTAAGCTACAGCCCTACACCCCATTCCATGAGATCATAAGGTGGACCAAGGAAGGATTGGTAATCTGATAGAATGGTCTGGAATTAGAAGATATGGAGAAAGGTGAAGGGAATAACTTAGAACAGGTTGAATTGGAGTTTCAATAATGGCTGACTTCTATATCGGAGAGAGATGGCTGTACTGCATGATTAAGATGATTTAGAATGAGATTCAAATGTATCACACTTATGGACAAACTTAAGGAAGTGGAAAGTCTTTGATGTTGCTGGTCATCTTTTTTTTTTTTTGAAGGAGACAGAGGTAATTTTGTTCACACTTGGTTATCTCGTGTATCTTCAAAAAAGGTCACTGTAATATCTTGCAGAGTTATTGTCTGATAAAAGGTACAACTTCCTAAAGCTTTGTCTCCATGAGTGTATATATATAATTTAACACCAACTTTAATTCAACCAACTATATTTCAAGACTGGGAGATGGGAAGATCAAGGTGTGGGATCTGGCAGCTGCACTAGACCCCTGGGCCTCACCTGGTACTTTGTGCCTACGCACCCTTGTGAAGGCTAATGAAGACGTCCTTCTTTTGTGATATTTTTCCCTTTTTGGATGAGGTAGCGCGTCAACTTGGAAATTAGTATAAAGTAACTCGTCTAACAAGGAATATTTCGAATTTTTTCGGTTATGATCTCCTTTGGCTATACTTGTTGATACTTCCCTGGGGGATTCCCTAGAAAATGGCGATTTATCTCTACTTTGGTTTTGAAGCGAATAGAAATATTGTTCATCATCTTGGAATTTGGGCATATTCTGTATGGAGTTGGACTTTGGAATACTGCTGTCCCATGTTAAGGTTTTGCGACTTGTGGCTTTACCAGAATGGTGGTGATGGTGGTGTGTCGGGGACCTATGACTCCCAGTTGGCTTAATAATAGGTACAAGATTGCGTGGCTTGATTTCGACGTTGCACTTTTTTTCCATAACATGTTGGCATTCTCCTTTGGTAAGTTTTGCTAATTCCATTAACGATTCTTTTTTAATTTCATCCTTTAGAACGGAAAATTTGTGGTATTCGTAAATGGATGTTGAAAGCTTTACCAGTAGAAGTAGAAATACACCTGCTCCAATGAAAGCAAGCAAAAATTGAATTCGATACAAAAGTTTTTCAGGTATTTGTGGCGAGTTGCTCTTGCTATTCTCTTCTGCATTCATCCTCGTTTTCTTAGATGATTCCCTAAAAATATTTTTTCTTTTATGCTGAAGAATTTCCTGAAGTGTTTTAAGAAGTTTGCTGTCTTCATTGTGACTTGTGTTAGCTTGAATTGGAATTTTGATAATTTTTATTAGATGACTTGGATGTTCTCCATTTTCTGGTATTATAGGTACGTTCGGGGTTGTCTTTTCCATGTTAAATGTTTTGTCGATTGAATTTTTATTGTCGACGGATCTAACACTGTTGGAAAAATCGAGGCGAAGAGTGTTGGATGGTACTTTTACCAACTTGTATTTAAACATATCAAGGTGAGTATTTTTAAGGTTATTCTTCGGAATGGTCAATTTGGTATGCATTTTTGGTTTAAACACTAAATATCTTTGGTTTGAAGACTTCTGTTCGTTTAAATAAGAAAATAAATCCCTCGATGAAATTTGAAATCTCTTTTTCTGTATTGTGTTTGGATTTTGAAGAAGGGGACTTCTTTTGTTAGGAAGAGAGGAATTTTTGTCAAAGAAGTCGTCACTGATATCTGAAACGATGTCAAATATGAACCTATTGTTATCCCAGCTGCTCGGTTTGCTCCTGGCAGATGTACAAAGCTCGAGTAAGATCATCATGGCCAACATGAGCATGGTAAAGTTCAATGCATAGCTAGGTGAGAATGTGAACAAATCTGGTACATTCTTGAACCATTCCTCAGAACTAATCTTATAAATTTCCAATTCTTCACCAGATTCCTTTGAATAATATACTCATTGTTCTTTCACCTTGGTTTCAGACCTTTTCCATGATGATATATGAAATAATCATCTGATATTGCATTCTGATAATGGCTTATAGTTGTGATGGCTGCTTAATTTTGATTCTAGTTTTCTTTTCTTTTTTTTTTTACATAAAAGAATAAATATAATTCAGAGCTCTCTCTCTCTATTGAAGTTGAAAATATTTATATTGTAGCGTAGAAATCAAGCCTTGAAATATCCTAAGATGCAAAAGTACTTATTGATGACGTCACAGCGACGAGTCGACAATTATTCACAGGTCAGCCCCAAAACTATCTACAGCTAGAGAATCTTAAGCAAGTGTAAGCAAAGAAATATTTTAAGATGATTTCACAAAAACAGATTAAAATATATATATTATAATCTGGTGAATATATTTTCATTGAATAATATTAAATTAAATAATAAAATATTTCTTCGCCACATAGCCTCCTCCTATAAAGAGCATCGACCCGATGCTCAGAAGGAGCCTTACGTCGTCAGTCTTAAGAACTAGTACTATGGCCAGGGATATTTTCAGGTGACTGCGGTGGATGTCTTCTTTCAGTTGAGATATCTTCTTCATGAGGGCTTGGTAGGTCTATGTTTACGTCAATGTAGCTTTTTCTAATTTCTACTGTGGTCGGCAAGGGGGGATTTTTTAACTTTACGGCCTCACCTCCAATGTGGTCTATCATCTAGTTTTAAATATATTCTCAATGGATTGGTTTTTGACTGAAAAAAACTGAATGTTGGTTTATCTAGAAATTAGTCCGATTCTTGAATTAACAAGAAGAGCCAATAGCTGACTGCTATAGGGCGCGTCCCCAGGTGGCGGATAGGGGAACGACCTTCAGATATGAAGGCCAGCTGCGAAACAAGCAGAATAACTCTGACAAATAAGCAGTCGCGGACCAACAGCAGCATTGTTAGAAGAGGAGTAGACCTCTTTAAAAATCCTGACTTCAACTGACCCGGGTTGATGGACCTCAGCAAGGGTCCCACTCCAGGGATACGGAGGAGCTGTGTCTGTACTCATGTTAGAGTCGGCAGCAAAGGCGTCTGCTTCCATGTTAGGAACGGCCTCAAACTACAGGCAAAGTCAGACTTTCACCAAAGTGTGCCTGGATCATGGTGCCATGATCAACGAAAGCTGCACCCCTATACCCCATTCCATGAGATCAGATGTTGATTTGCATGCTGCATCGCCCGTCGCGCAGAATAAACAGGGGCGCGTTCAGGACTTAGGTAGAGGGTTCTGTCCGATAAGTATAATACAGTCTCCACAAACTTCTAACTTTGCAGCTTCCAAGCAATTGAGCATTCTGCAGTGCAACATCAATGGATTGTGCTCAACAGCAACAAAAATAAAATTAGAAGAAATAATGGAAATAGCTGAAAAACAAAAGATACAAATTATAGCCCTACAGGAAACCAAATTAAATGAAAAGTACAATCTCAAATATAAAAACTACAATATCCTCAGAAAAGACAGAAATAAAGTAGGGGGTGGCCTTGCATTTTTAATCAATAATTTGTACTATGAAGACATAGCCATTAATATTCCAAACACATCAGACCTCGAAGCCCAAGGTATCACAGTCTACCTCAATCAAAACAAAACCATCAACATATTCAATATGTATCACCCACCAAACAATAAACTTATTGACGATGGAACAATGGCTCAATTTCTTACAGACAACACTATTATTGTAGGTGACCTTAATGCCAAACATCAACTATGGGGATGTTCCACGCCAAACCCAAGAGGCAAAATACTTTCAAACTTATTTGACGACAATGCCTTCATGTGCTTAAATGATGGGAATCCTACCCACCATTCCTACAGTTATAATACCGCACAAGCCCTTGATATAAGTTTCTCCAGTCCTGACATTTTCCACAAATGCAAATGGCAAATATTAAAAAGTATTGGAAGTGATCATTTGCCTATTTTGATAGAAATTAGCACCAAGACCAAAACCAGCTCAATTAAAGAAAAATTCTGGAACTTCAAAAAGGCTAATTGGAATCTTTACCAGCAAAACACCAATGAAGACTTTAGAAAAGCACCCACTAGAATGAAAGATCTGGAACAAAATTGGATATCTTTCAAAAACACCATTATTAAAGCAGCCAAAGTTTCAATACCAAGAGGTAATATTAAGAAATGGATTCCAAATTATACACACCAGGCAAAAGATATTCAAACACTTATAACTAAAAGAAATGAACTACAAAAAAAGTGCACCCAAAACCAAACAAATTGTAGAACTGAACTGAACATTGTGAATGCAAAAATAAAAAGATTATACGTAAATATGAAAAGGGAAAAATGGAAACAAACTTGTGAAAACCTGAACCCAAGAAACCCAAATACAAAACTTTGGCATTTGGCAAAACAAATTGACAGAGCCCAGCCACAAACTGAAAACACAAATATGATTAAGAATACAGATGGTACCCCAGCAACTAATGACAAAAATGCTGCTAATCTTTTAGGTAATTCATATCAAATAAGTAGTAAAATCAAATTTGAAATAAAAGATAAGAAAGTTGAAAAAAGGCCCGAAAGATTATCCATGACTGTAAAAACGTCACTAGCACTCATAATATTTTCCATGAAAAAATCAATATGAAAGAGCTAGATTATGCATTAGAAAACACTGACCTAAACAAGACTCCTGGGCCAGATGGAATCCATGGCCAAATGATATCAAACTTGGGCAAAAATGGCAAAGAAAAGCTTCTTGATATTTTCAATAACTCCTGGAAAACTGGAAAATTGCCTCAAGACTGGAAAACTGCAACAATAATTCCTATTAAAAAACTTGACAAATCTGCTGATGACCCAAAAAACTACCGACCTATCTCCCTCACAAGTATTTGCTGCAAATTAATGGAAAAAATTATACTCAGACGACTTACCTACCATCTTGACACAAGAAATCTCTTACCAAAAGAACAATATGGATTTAGGAAAGGACATGGGACAATAGACCAACTCTTATTTTTCACACAAAAGGTAAAAGATGCACAAAACAGAAAACCAACTAACCACACAATAGCTGCTTTTTTAGACCTTACACAAGCTTTCGATAAGGTATGGAAAAACAAGTTAATTACAAAATTATACAAACATTTCAAAATTGATGGAAAAGCTATCACTTGGATAAATGATTTCCTTAAAAATAGATACATCAGGGTCAAATATAATGACACTCTATCTAAAACCTTCAAATTGTACCAAGGATTACCACAAGGATCAGTCCTTAGCCCAACTCTCTTCACCCTATTTATTGCAGGCATAGAAGAAAAAATTTCTCATAAAACCAATATTGGACTTTTCGCTGATGACATTATTCTATGGAGCAGCAATAATAACTGGAAAAAAGCTGAAAGAGATTTGAACAAGACTCTTTTCCACCTAGAAAAATTTGCTAATAAACATAAATTAGAATTTAACCCCCAAAAATCTGAAACCTGTCTTTTTACTACCGATAAGAAACTATACAAAATAAGACCAAAAATTATTCTGAAAGAACAACAATTGCAATATAATAAACATCCTAAATATCTTGGCTACACCCTGGATCCAGAAATTAACTCCAGTAAACACATTGAAGAAGTTATTAGAAAAGGAAGAGACCGACTAAAAATCCTGAAATATATTTCAGGAAGAGAGTGGGGAGCCGATGCAACCACACTAAAATTAACTTACACATCTCTAATTAGACCTATCCTGGAATATGGATATCAAATCTATGGTACAGCATCTGAAACAAATCTAAAATCACTGGAAAGGATACAACTAAGTGCAGCTAGAATTATTACAGGTCTTCGTAATACCTGCCCTAATGATATTGTACTTTACGAGGCAGACATTATGCCCTTAAAGGATAGAAGAAGCTACTATCTGCCAAAATATATAAACAAAATCAAGAGTTATGGAAACAAACACAGAACTTCCAAGTACATACTTAATTGGGAATCCAATTTAAGACTCAAAAAAGAAGGCCCTCTACACCTGGCCAAAAGAAATGAATTTTTAAAATATAAAGTGGAAAAAAATTATTTAGCAGAAAAAATTTCTCCATGCAAACCACTACAAAATGTTATTTTTAATGCCACTTTAAATGAACCCACCAACAAACAATACCAAAATCCAGAATACTTAAAACAATTATCATTAGAAATAATTAATAACATTCCTAAAAATGCAATAACTATCTATACCGATGGTAGCAGAGACGAGCTAGGACACACTGGCAGTGGCTGTCTCATCAAAACCACAAATGGCATTGAGAAAATGAACAGAAGAAACCCAGATTTTTGCTCAGTCTTCAAATCAGAACTTATAGCCATCTATGAAGCCTTAAAATCCATCAGAAACACTAAACATCACGATATCTGGATTCTTACTGATAGTAGAAGTGCCATACAACACTTGAGTCACACAGGGGAACTCAGAGACAAAGTAAGCAGGAACATAATTGGTTATCTCCAAAAACTCTCAAAAATCTCAAAAATTCACCTTCAATGGATACCCTCACACATTGGCATTGAAGGCAATGAAGCTGCTGATGTGCTAGCAAAAAAAGGCACAAAAGAACCCTTGCCACAGAAAAATAAACTTACTTTTAAAGAAATAGAAACAATAGCCAAAACAAAAATAAATAAGAACTGGAGGATCCCACCTAAGCACAGTTGGTACAGTGGAGTGAACCCAGGAGGAGCTCTGAAGATCAAAAATAGACAGCATCAAACAACACTAACAAGATTTAGAATGGGCCATCTCAAGCCATTGAAGATAGAAAATAATAACAAAATTTATCCCACTTGCCCAAAATGTAGTTTGGTACCTGCAGCTCCAGAACACATTTTGGCTTGCATTAGATGCACTAAACAGGACCTTTGGGAGAGGCCGCTGCTCATCATAAAACAGCTCGAGGAGCATGAACTCATGGAATTCGTGTAATCTTTACACAAGGGGATAAGAAACAACAACAACAACATATTTCAAGACTGATAAGGGGAGGTCCTTTATAAACTTGTCTTCTTCACAGACTTTGGTGTCAAGCAGTCGAAGATAAAAAATATAAATAATTTAATTTCATTTAAGGCTCTCAGTTTCATTTATTAAATTATCCTTGGCTATCTTTTTTTTTGGATCAAGCTCCTGCCTTCAACAGTTGCCGTAGAATAACAAACAATTTGACCTGACAGCTAGCCAAGATTATTTCAATAAAGAACTATTGCTTTTTAAATGGTATTAAACCATTGATATTTTGATTTTTGAATGGAAATTTATTTTGAGATAAAATTTTTGTAATATTTTTTAATGGAGACATTTATTTCTCACAATGCCATCCCAGAGAGATTGCGCATGCATCTTGCTTACCAATAGAAACAGACAGTGTACCTTACTGTTAGTGGTTGACCAATAGATGCAGACAATGTACCTTACTATTAATGGTTGACCAATAGAAGCAGACAATGTACCTTACTGTTAGTGGTTGACCAATAGAAGCAGACAATGTACCTTACTGTTAGTGGTTGACCAATAGAAACAGACAATGTACCTTACTGTTAGTGGTTGACCAATAGAAGCAGACAATGTATCTTACTGTTAGTGGTTGACCAATAGATGCAGACAATGTACCTTACTATTAGTGGTTGACCAATAGAAGCAGACAGTGTACCTTACTGTTAGTTGTTGTCAGCTGTACCTCTCACAACAGGGGAAAAAAAAAAGGCGTATGTGTGATCCACCATGTTATTGCTGCCTGCGCAGGAGACATCAAAGTAATGCCACTGGATGATACGGCTCCTGCTGCCGACGCCACTCTATCCCTCTCCGCAGACACACTGAACCGCGTAGTTGCGGGAAATCTCTCTGTGAAGGAAGCCTACCTCGATAACAGGCTGCGAATGGATGGCGCTTCTTCTTTGAACTCCAGTCTGGTCACCCTGTTTCTTTGAACATTACTGTGATTGTTCACCTTACCTAGTCGGCCATCTTGTTTATTATGTTTCTTCTAGCTCTATGCACACACAATCCTTCTTAAAAAACTAATAGTAGGTTTGCCTTTTCATCAACATTGTTAGATTTTTCGTTCCCTAGATGTTAATTTTATTTGTTTATATATATATGTGCTTGACAAACAGATCTTTTCTTAAAATCAAGTCATCTTGTTTCTCCGATGTGTTGTAGTGATTGTTTGCTAGATGTTCAGCTATCTTTGTTTGTTTGTATTTTTTATCAACACATAAGTGGTTCAGGAGCCAATAAGTCCAGAAAATACAAAAAAATTGAGAAAATGATTGATAAGACACAATTTGGATCATAAATTCAGTACTTTTATATGAAGATTTCTATTATTATTATTCAGTATTAATGTAAGGATTTTGGTCAATTAAGGAAATTAAAACAAAGTGACCACTATTAAGAGGAAGCCTCTTCTTGGGTGTATGGCTGTTTTTAATTATAAAGTCTAAAAATTTTGAAAAGTAAAAAAAAAAAAAATAGCCAAACCGTGGCTATAGTGAACCAAAAGCTCTGTCCCATTGGGATTCACTATAGAGGGGTTTTACTGTATTTAGATTTGGTCTTATTACCTTGTGAGATAATGATTGTTTTTTTCAATACATTCTTGAGATTATTCAAAACCACTTTCTGATACAGATTTTATATATGTCTGAACTAGATAAAGAAATGAGCAAATCCTATAATAAATAAGAATAATTTTTTAAATATTCCATTGGCCATTTGCAAAAATCACACCAAAATGAAATTGCTTTTTCATTACAAAAATGGATGTAACCACATTGGCTTTGAAAGACTCGCGTAATATTCCTTAAATTTGGCCCGGTCATCTTGTTTCTCTAATGCTGCTGCATCGATTGCTTACTTATAAAATCAGCCATCTTGTTTCTTTGTGTTTTTAATTCGACATAGAGTTCATCTTTAAATCTAGTTGGATCTCACTGTGTTTCTCTCCTTGACATTGCTAGGATTATTTGCTAAACAGTCGGCCATCTTGTTTGTTTATCGTAGATTTATATACAATCGTTTTTCCTTGAATCTGGTCTAATCACCTTATGGTATCACCGCCATATTGTTTGTTTATACTTGTTTAGTTCAAGATTTTATTAGTTAATATACATAAGATTTCAGCATTAATTTTCTCTGGTATGGAAGCCAAAATGGATCAAAACTCACAAATCCAAATAAAGCTTTGTAAAATTTTGAAACTTTTCAACTTGAAAAAAAAAAAAAAATCAAAACCTTCCCCCCCTATTTGTACAGACCCTACTGGTGTTTGCAGTAAGCAATTCTTTTGTAAGTGCAAAAGTCGAACTCCTTTTCACTTATGTAGACATGTGGTGGACTTACAGTAAAAGCTGTTGCCTAAAATTCTACCCACCATAATTTTCATGGCATGTACCATGTGTAGTAGGGATAAGCAAAAAAAAAAATCTTATAAAACATAAATAATAATGCATAACACACCCGTAATATAAAAATGGGGAAAAAAAAACATTTATATTTTTACTGCAAATATATAAATCATAATGAGAAGGCATGGCTCATCGGTGGTGAACTCTCCCAGTGGTTTTGGCAGTTTAATAATAAGACTGATGATTCTCTTTTAAAATAATTTTAAAATGAATAAAGAAAAACTTGTTGTAATTATCCTGATTAACAAGGCTAATGTAGATATTGTATTTAGCTGATTGGTTGGCCGTGTAGTCTGTGGAAATAGGTTTTTTAATTATTTGATTTGGTACAATTTGTATTATAGATTAGAAACACAAAGTAATAAGACTAAATCTAAATAAATACATAAATAGTATGTGACATTTTAGTAACAACATCTTTTGTCTGATGATGGTAATAATGCTGTTACTAAATTGTCACACACACACACACTATTTATTTATTTATTTAGATTTGTTTTTATTATATTATTATTATTATTTTAATAAAGGTCAATTTTGAAAAGTTTTTCACACAATGGGGAAGATTTTGGGAGAGGAATGAGGCCTGTTGAAAAGGGTGATTAGAAAAAGACAGAAGAATTGGATGAGACATATTATATAAAGAGGAAATGGATTAATGAAGAAAGTTCTGAAAGGTAAAAATGAATGGAAAGAGAACAGCAGGAAGAATTGGACTGATGGACTGGATGGGAAGTTATGAAAAGAATAAGTCAAGATAGAGAAGTATAGTGTCACTGGAGACCTGGGCCTGCTCAAGAACAGAGAAACTGAAGAAATGGACTGATGGACTGTATGGGAAGTTATGAAGAAATAAAGAGAAAAACTCAAGATAGAGAAGTATGGCGTTACTGGATACTAGGATATTTTCAAGAACAGAGAAACTGAATAAAGGAAGAATTAGAAAGATGGATTGGATGGGGGAAGCTATGAATAAATAAAGAGAAACAAGATAAACAAGAGTATGGCTCCATTAGAGACCAAGACCTGCTCAAGAGCAGAGAAACTGAAGAAGAATTGGACTGATGGACTGGATCACGGAAGCTATAAAAAAATAAAGAGAAGAACTCAAGATAGAGAAGTCACTGAAGACCAGGATATTTTCAAGAACAGAGAAACTGAATAAAGGAAGAATTAGAAAGATGCACTGGATGAGAGGTTATGAAGAAATAAAGAGAAGAACTTGAGATAGAGAAGTATGGCTCCATACAAGAAACCAAAACCTACTCAAGAACAGAGGAACTGAAGAACTGGACTCATGGACTGGATGGGAAGTTATAAAGAAATAAAGAGAAAACTCAAGATAGAGAAGTATGGTATCACTGGAGACCAGAACCTTAGAAAGAGCAAGGAAACTGAAAAATAATTATAATTTATCCACTTTTTATTCACTCTTTTTATGGTTAGAGTTATTTGTAGTTTTCACAAATTGCCCTTTATTAGCAATAATAATTCTTTATCCTAAAAGTTCTCCCTGTTTCACAAGTTTCTATAAGGTTGAAACCCCAAAGATCTAAAATCTGTGACTTCTTATTATTGTCTAAATATAAAATATTGTAATTTTTTATCGGAGGCCTTGCAAAGTTTTGTTAAATTTATTATGTGTTACAAATTTTGGCCTTTGTGTGTTATTATTGCTGTCAAAAATTTTCGGATATTGTTTTTATTTATTGAAAAAAATAATAAATTGTTTTTTAAACAACCCTTTTGTGTGTGTGTGTCTTTCCTCTTTATTGTGTGTAGTTTTCTGTTTTTTTTACATACAATTATCTTATAAGTGTGTTTATTTCTATAAAAAACTACTTTGAAATAAATTGAGACAGTAGCCAAAACAAAAATAAACAAGAACTGGAGGATCCCACCTAAGCATAGCTGGTACAGTGGAATGGACCCAGGAGGAGCTCTGAACCTCAGACAGCATCAAACAACACTAACAATATTTAAAACAGGCCATCTAAAGCCATTGAAGATAGAAAATAATAACAAAATCTACCCCACTTGCCCAAACTGTAGCTTGGCACCTGCATCTCCAGAACACATTTTGGCTTGCATTAGATGCACTAAACAGGACCTTTGGGAGAGGCTGCTGATAAAATCCAGTTTGAGGAGCATGAACTCGTGGAATTTGTATAATCTTTACACAAGGGGATAAGAAACAACAACCACAACATTAAACTTTTTAAAAGCAATTAGAACAACAAGAGTAAACTAATAAAATAAAGATTCTTTCCTGCTTTTACACATTGACAAATTACTAAGGAATCTAGGGCATGGTTTCTTTTAAATTTTTTATTTCTTGATCTTTTGGGCTATCATGTCCTTCAATATGGAGCCCGAAAGCTCGAGAAATAAAAAAAAATGTAAAAAGAAACCTAGTCCTAGATTTCTTTTTGATTTTGTCAAAAAGTAAACTACTGTTTAAAAACATTGATAAAGAAAATCCTATTGGGGCAGAATTATTGGTTCACTTTGGCCATGGATTCATAATATCCAGGGCTCACTACACTCATGGTGACAAAACTTTAAAGAAGTTGTACCTTTCGAAATGTATATCGGGATTGAGACAATAACTCTGAAATATATTAGTGACCTTTATTGAAGACACACGAGATAACCAATATACACTCTCATAGACAAAACTTAAGGAAGTTGTACCTTTTAGCATGTATATCGGGATTGAGACAATAACTCTGAAATATATTAGTGACCTTTATTGAAGACACACGAGATAACCAATATACACTCATGGACAAAACTTAAGGAAGTTATACCTTTTAGCATGTATATCGGGATTGAGACAATAACTCTGAAAGATATTACAGTGACCTTTGTTGAAGACACACGAGATAACCAATATACACTCATGGACAAAACTTAAGGAAGTTGTACCTTTCAACATGTATATCGGGATTCAGACAATAACTCTGAAAGATATTACAGTGACCTTTATTGAAGACACACGAGATAACCAATATACACTCATGGACAAAACTTAAGGAAGTTGTACCTTTTAGCATGTATATCGGGATTGAGACAATAACTCTGAAAGATATTACAGTGACCTTTATTGAAGACACACGAGATAACCAAGTGTGAACAGCCTCTGTCTTCTTAAAAAAAAAAAATAGACGACTGGCGACATCAAAGACTTTCAACTTCCTTAAGTTTTGTTCATAAGTGTATTTTTTTTTTCAGAAGAAAAAATAGCTTCAATGACCAACGATTCTTGCAAAAGTCCAACCCTACCAGTGAGTGAAAGTAACCAAATCAGGATATGTATTTTTTTTTTGTTTTTAATCAAATCTATATACAGTTAAACCTGTTTATAACCCCTTCTCTTGGGACTCACCAAAATAGGGTGCTATATACATGTCACTTTTAATGTAAAATGTTTACATTTTAATGTTTAAAATCAGGCGCTATAGAGAGGGAGCGCTATAGTCAGGTTTAACTGTAATTTAAAATAAAAGCGGCTGGGGAAAATAAATAATCATCAATTTCAAGCTTTAAAGGATTTAATATCGAGAAACTAATAAACACGTTTTTTACTGAATATTTTATCTCTTCACTCAATACACGATGATCGTCCCCCGCCACTTTTGTTTTGACACAAATAAAACTAATTTTTCTTTATTATTGTAGATGTAATAGTTTAATAGGGGAAACTGGAATATTTAATTTATACTTGTACTAAATTTTATGAAAAACTGAAAAAAATAACATTAATTATTACACTTTATATCTTAAGAAAACTTTTTCCCTTAATATTAAAGAACATTATTTTTTTTTAATAGAAAAATCCAACGAATCAGCATGTTGATTTTGTATTGAAATATATATATAAATAGTTGAATAACATATAAACTTTATTTTAAATATCCTTTTGATTCCCTCTCTGTAGTACGCTGAAGTCGCCTCCCGTAGTACGCTGAATCGCCTCCCGTAGTACGCTGAAGTCGCTCTCCGTAGTACGCTGAAGTCGCCTCCCGTAGTACGCTGAAGTCGCCTCCCGTAGTACGCTGAAGTCGCCTCCCGTAGTACGCTGAAGTCGCTCTCCGTAGTACGCTGAAGTCGCCTCCCGTAGTAGGCTGGATGGCTTCTCCGTAGTACGCTGAAGTCGCCTCCCGTAGTACGCTGAAGTCGCTCTCCGTAGTACGCTGAAGTCGCCTCCCGTAGTAGGCTGGATGGCTTCTCCGTAGTACGCTGAAGTCGCTTCCCGTAGTACGCTGAAGTCACCTCCCGTGGTACGCTGAAGTCGCCTCCCGTAGTACGCTGAAGTCGCCTCCCGTAGCACGCTGAAGTCGCTTCCCGTAGCACGCTGAAGTCGCCTCCCGTAGTACGCTGAAGTCGCCTCCCGTAGTACGCTGAAGTCGCTTCCCGTAGTACGCTGAAGTCGCCTCCCGTAGTGCGCTGAAGTCGCCTCCCGTAGTGCGCTGAAGTCGCCTCCCGTAGTACGCTGAAGTCGCTTCCCGTAGTACGCTGAAGTCGCCTCCCGTAGCACGCTGAAGTCGCCTCCCGTAGTACGCTGAAGTCGCTTCCCGTAGTACGCTGAAGTCGCTTCCCGTAGTACGCTGAAGTCGCCTCCCGTAGCACGCTGAAGTCGCCTCCCGTAGTACGCTGAAGTCGCTTCCCGTAGTACGCTGAAGTTGCCTCCCGTAGTACGCTGAAGTCGCTTCCCGTAGTACGCTGAAGTCGCTTCCCGTAGTACGCTGAGTTGCCTCCCGTAGTACGCTGAAGTCGCCTCCCGTAGTACGCTGAAGTCGCTTCCCGTAGTACGCTGAAGTCGCTTCCCGTAGTACGCTGAAGTCGCTTCCCGTAGTACGCTGAAGTTGCCTCCCGTAGTACGCTGAAGTCGCTTCCCGTAGTACGCTGAAGTCGCTTCCCGTAGTGCGCTGAAGTTGCCTTCTCCGTAGTACGCTGAAGTCGCCTCCCGAAGTACGGTGAAGTCGCTCTCCGTAGTACGCTGAAGTCGCTCCCCGTAGTACGCTGGTTCCCTTCTCCGTGGTACGCTGAAGTCGCTCCCCGTAGTACGCTGGGTCCCATCTCTAGAGCCGATTGTTGTAGTCATAGTTACTAAAAAAAAAAAAAAGAAAATGAACGTGCCTGCTACAATTAAAAACCATTGAACCCATAAGAACTACACGAGGCTTCTATATACGGGAGAGAGTTGACGATTATTTTTATACATCAATTCTCTCCCGGAAAAATGTCCTTCCATGAGAAAGATGTACTCGTCAAAGCAGAGTGAGGTGAATGTGATAGCTATCTACACACATTTTATTAAATTATTCTTATCTGAGTAGATGGGCTCCGTTACCATAAACTCTGCAGGAATCTCTGTCTTGGTGTTAAGTTGGAACTGAAGACTGTTTTGGTGGTTTGTATTGAGGTAGTTCTCCCTGGTCTCCAGATATCGTCCATTCTTTTATGAATAGCTTTGTTTGAGAGTCAACCTTGATATGCTCTGTTAATAGTAGATATACACTCACAGCGAAATTGAAATTTGTGCATCAAGAAGGAGCCACATCGGATTGAAATACATTTTTACCTATTTACTCATACAATGGAAGCAAAAATATCATCAAAGAAAGAACCACAAAAAGTACAGATTGATT
>CP092884.1:53460800-53514974 GCA_030710605.1 Cordylochernes scorpioides
TCCCTCGTCGGACGAGCAAGAGCGGCGAACACGCTGGTGGGGTCCACGATCCAGCACCACCTGCATGGATACCTCCCATCACCCCCGACCATCGCCAAGCTGCAGGCCCGACTGGCGCGGTTCGTCTGGGGGCCAGACCACACGGCGTGGCTTCCCGCCAACGTCATGGCGAGGCCGGTCACCATCAGAGGCCTCGGCCTCCACGACCTCGCGACCCAGCTCCAGCTCGCCTGCCTCAAGGGGGTGCAGGTCGCGCTCCCGCGGAGGCAGAAATGCTTTCAGCTGGCTGGTAGAAATCGGTGAGGCCTGGATCCACCCTCCACCGGACGGCACCCGTCTCCAGCCCCGCCGTCTACGGCTGCTGAAGCTCTGGGAGGAGGCCTCCAACATCCTGAGCCTCAACCACCGGGCGCTCCCCACGGCTCAGCTGCTGGACCTCCCCATCATCGGCGGCTGCCGGTTCCTCCGCCCTCCCGACCTCCTGGCCCCCGCCCGCTGGAGCGGATCCCGAGTCCGGGACCTGATCGAGGAGGAAAACCTCATCGCCCGCCCTACGCGCTCGGTCCTGGCTGACGCCACGGCCCTGGGCGCCTTCTGTCGGAGGCTGACCTCCGAGAACGCCGTGGGCTTCGGGGCGGAGTCCACGCCTTCATCCAGTTCCCTTGCTGCGGCCGTGGTGCTGCGTGGGACGGCTACGCCGTACCTCAACGGCCTCACGACGCGCTCGGCCCCGACGGGCCCTGGATCGTCCGCGACTCGCCGCCACGCCCATCTCCAGATTCCTGGCGAGATGGACGCCCACCATCAATCCACCATCCAGGATCGACTGGGCCTCGCTGCGGCGCTGCGCCTATTTGGGTCACGAGGCCGACGCAGCTCTCAAGCTAGCCCTCCACGCCCTGCCCCATCCGGCCCATCCTGCCTCGGTCGGCCCCTCCTGTCCTGCCTGCGGGTCCATCGACCGCTCCCTCGGCCACCGTTACTGGTGCTGCTGCTCCATCAGGCCGCTCATCAGAGAGGCCTTCAACATCATAGGGCGGCCCCCTGACCTGCAGGCTTGGATCTTCGGCGGGTCCGGCCTTGAGGACGACGCCCTTTCCATCCTGGCATCGGCAAAGTTGCGAATTTATCGCTACTTTGTACAGGTTGGGCTCGGAGAAGCAGTGGAAGACCCGCTTATCGCCTGGTCCAGGACCCTCCAGCGCCGAGGTTTTCTTCCTCCATCTCCCATCACCATCTTGTAAAATATGTTTCATATTTGTATATATTTCTCTCCTATGATTGAAAATGTATAATATTGTCTAAGATGACAATAAATATTTTTAATTGTCAATTGTCACACACACACACACACACACTCGAGCGTGCGGCCACGCTTTTGCGGGCTCCGCCATTTTCGCCTCTGGAGTGTGTGTAAAAGGCGCTTACCATCACGAGTTTGGTACCAGAAGAACCCTCTCGATCCGCTGAACAAGTGCCTGAAAGGCCCAGCACTGGATCTCAACCAGGCGAGGAGTTATCGCCGAAAAAAGGAATCATAGAGAATTCTTCTCTAGAATTTTCTATGGAATATCGAACACATGCAAGCCCGCCGGCGCGCGAGGCGCATGGAACGCTGGCTGCCGCGCGGGGTGACGTCACGGCGCCGCCGACTGCTGCTTCTTCCAGCGAGAATTTAGCCGACCCGGCCTCGCTCAACTGGGCCGACAGCGAGATGGCGGAGGTCGACGCCAACGACGACTACACCGTTGTGAAGAGCAAGAAAAGGCGCCTCTCTTCAACACCTGAGCAGGCCGCAAAGCAGGCAAGCAGGCCTGCTGAGAAACGCGGCCCCCAGCAGCAGAAGCGGACAACAGGGCCGAGGTCAATGCCGCCCCAGGAAATCAAGGCGACGCGCGCCAACATCGCCGACGCCAGGGCGAGGCAGGCCAATACCAACCATGAGAACTACGTCTTCGTGGAGCTGTGCCCAGACATCCCGGACTACTCCTACCTCCGGGCAATCGGCGACCTGGTCGGAGGGCCCAAAAACATCGCCCACTTTGGCAGGATGAACGGCCACTACATCGTGGGCCTCGCGAGCAAGAACCTTGCGAGCCGTTTGGTGGAGGAGGGCCTGAACATCGAGGGAACACTCCTCAAGGTCTTCCCCTTCCGCAAGAGGGCCGAAAGGATCATCGTGGCCAATCTCCCCGGCTTTGTAGAGGACGCCACCATCGTGCAGGCTCTGCGTGAATACGGAGACATCACCTCCATCGCCCCCATCATGATCAAAATGGGGGAGTTCGCCTTCAGCGACGGCCGCCGGGAGGCGTTCATCCTGCTCCGCGAGGGCGTAAGGCTGGAGACGCTGCCCACCCGTCTGACCATCCACTCCAAGGGAGACACCCTGTCGGCCTTCCTCTCCTTTGGAATCAAGTGTTCCAAATGCGGTAAACAGGGCCACCGCAGAGCCAACTGTCCAGCGCTCGCCAGGCAAGGGAACGGCAGCCCCAGGCAAGCAGCGTCTCCCACCGACGCAAGGCCCCCCCTCCCTCCTCCTCAGCGACCAAGGAAGCCGGCACCTGCGCCCGCAACACCGGCGTCCCCTGTCCAACCGGCGAAGACTTCGGCCGAGGCTCAGGCGATCCCCTCGGCACACCAGCCTGCCGAACAAATTGATCTCACCCACCCCGCCCCTGCTGCCCACCCTGCTCCCCTGGCTGCCCTGCGGCCCCCCGAGCCTCGCATCCCTCCGCTCGACCAGGAGATGTCGGTGGAGAAGCTGTCCTCACCTCCCGCCACGCCTGCCCGGGGAAAGGCCGCACTCGAACAGCTGCTGGAGCACCTCGGGAAGTCCCCCAACCCCTCCATCGACTGGGACAAGCTGCCCGACCTGAACTGCGAGGAGGCTCAGAAGCTCCTCAACTCTGAGACCACCATGAAGAGGCGAGCGCCCACGCTAACAGAGGAACAGTTCACCGCCCTCGAAAAATTGCACGAAACCATCAAGGCCTTGTGCCCAGACTCCAACTCCACCATCCGCAAAACCCTCCAGAAGACCAGGAAGGTGCTGCGTGAAGGACGGCCCCAATGAGTTACCGCGTCGCCACCATCAACGCGCGAGGGCTCGCCACTCGGAGGAGGAGCCTTGCCCTTTGTCATCTCCTCAGGCAACATCACGTGGACATCGCGTTTGTCCAGGAGACAAACGCATTTCATCCGGGCAGCGGCCAAGACCTCTGCCTCGGCTACAGTGCTGTTGTGTTGGCCCATCCCGTAGCCATCTCGGGATCCGGACTCGCCTGCGTCTTCGGACCAGGCGTAGCCGTGCTACAACAGTGTATCCTGTGGCCGGGCCACATCGCCTTGGCAACAATAGATGTCCACGGCGAGGAAATGACGGCCATCGCCGTTCATCTGGCGCATGAACCCCGGGAGAGAAACCGACAACTGGAGCTCCTGGCGGCGACAGCGGCACAGGAAGAGGAGGGGGCCTGTTGGATCATCGGCGACTTTAACATCAGGGATCGGGGCCCCTCATCATCATCATCATCGGATGCCCTCGCCGCTCTTCTGGACCTGGCCGCGCTGGTCGACGTGGCCACCCAGTTCGACGCCGCCCACCTGCCCACCAGAGTCTCCATGCACGGCGACCAAGTCGAATCCAACCGCCTGGACCGGATCCTCGTCCCTGCTGGAGTCCTGGATCGCGTGTCCATCTACGCGACCAGCCACTACCACCTCTCGGACCACCGCCTCGTGCTGCTCCAGGTGGGCCCGCCCACCACCGCCGTCTCCTCCCCCACCCAGCCTCGCTTGGCCGCGATGCTCCGCTCGGGCCTTGCTCTCGAACATCTGGCTGGTTACATCCGGGAGTTGGAGGAAGACACAGCGCACGATGACGACGACGGGACCTTCTGGGATAGGTGGACCTCCATCAAGGCGGGGCTGCTGGCGGAGGCCAGATCCCTGCACGACCCACGCCACGCTGCCAACGACAGCTACGTCTACAGGGCGAGACGTTACATCGCGGCGCAGCTCGAGGCCTCCTCCATCCGGGCCGACTACCCATCGCTGCCGGACCTAGCACGCGCCATCCGCCTCCGACGCCCGGTCAGCGTCATCAGGGACGAGCAGGATAACATCATCGAGGGCCCCGAGCTAGGGCGGAGGGCATTCGCGACCTTCCAGCCCCGCTTCGCCCGTCCCACCAGCGATCCAGCTGCGGGAGCTGCCTTCATCGCTAGCAGCGCGCCCACCACCACCCGCGAGCTGAGTGAGGAGGACCCGCTTCACCGGCCGGACATCAGCCCCAGCGAGATCGCCAACGCTATCGAGCACCTCCCTCGCGGAAAGGCCCCCGGCTGGGATGGCTTGCCGTGCGAGCTCCTCGTCGCCTTCAGCGAGGACTTCTTCGCGGAAGCTCTGGCCCGGGTGTTCGCAGCATCACGGCTCCGAGGTGCCCTGCCTCCGTCGACGCGGCGCAGCTCCATCTGCCTCGTGCCCAAGGCCCGCGGAGGTCGCGGCCTTGTTGGCTACAGGCCCGTCGCGCTGCCCTCGGCCGACTACAGGGTCCTGGCCGCCATCCTTCACCGGCGCCTCAAGCCCCACCTGCGGACCCTTGTGCCGGAATGCCAGACCTACGCCGTCCCCGGGAGGTCCCCGTCATGGAACATCGCCATGGTGACGGACGCCATCGAGGAGGCCACTGCCCTGGGCTCGCCGCTGGCCGTCATGGGCGTCGACCTAGAGTCCGCCTTTGACTCATTGGACCGCGGCTTCCTGGAGTCCCTGCTAACATCCCTCTGCCTCCCGCCGGCCTTCATGGCCTGGATTAACATCCTCTACGCCGGGGCGGACGCCACCATCCGGGTCGGAGGCTTTCATACAACAGCCTTCCCCCTTCTCAACGGCCTCAGGCAGGGTTGCGCCGTAAGCGCCGCACTCTTCAGCATCGCCACGGGGCCGCTGCTACGTCGCCTGGAGTTGACCCTCGGCGTGGGCAATGTCATCGCCTACGCCGACGACATCGTCCTCCTATTCCATCGCGACGGAGACTTCGAGCGGGTGGCGACCGTTTTCGAAGATTACAGGCAGGCCTCCGGAATCGGCGTGAACCTCGGGAAGAGCGCTGGCCTCTGGTGCGGCGCCTGGCGCAACCGCGGCGACTCCCCTCTCGGCGCCTCCTGGTCGACCACCTCCATCAGGGTCCTCGGGCTCGACATCGCCCCCAGGAGCACCGTCATCCACCGGGAGCAGCATCTCCTGGCCCTCCTGGAGACTGCATGCCGCAAATGGACGCCCTTCACCCGCGGCCTCTCCCTCGTCGGGCGAGCAAGAGCGGCGAACACGCTGGTGGGGTCTGTCATCCAGCACCACCTGCATGGATACCTTCCATCACCCCCGACCATCGCCAAGCTGCAGGCCCGACTGGCGAGATTCGTCTGGGGACAGGACCACACGGCGTGGCTTTCCGCCGATGTCATGGCGAGGCCAGTTGCCATCGGAGGCCTCGGCCTCCTCGACCTCGCGACCCAGCTCCAGCTCGCCTGCCTCAAGGGGGTGCAGGTCGCGCTCCGCGGGGGCAGAAATGCCTTCAGCTGGCTGGTCGGCGGCAACAGCGGGGAAGCCTGGATCCACCCTCCACCGGACGGTACCCGTCTCCAGCCCCGCCGTCTCCGGTTGCTGAAGCTATGGGAGGAGGCCTCCAACATCCTGGGCCTCAACCACCGGGCGGTCCCCACGGCTCAGCTGCTGGACCTCCCCATCATCGGCGGCTGCCGGTTCCTCCGCCCTCCCGACCTCCTGGCCCCTGCCCGCTGGCGCGGAGCCCGAGTCCGGGATCTCATCGTGGAGGAAAATCTCATCGCCCGCCCAACGCGCTCGGCCCTGGCTGACGCCGCGACCCTGTGCGCCTTCTGCCGGAGGCTGACCTCCGAGAACGCCGTGGGCTTCGGGGCGGAGACTACGCCCTCATCTAGCTCCTTAGCTGCAGCCGTGGTGCTGCGGGGGACGGCTACTCCGTTCCTCAACGGCCTCACGACCCGCTCAGCCCGACGGGCCCTGGATCGCCCGCGCCTCGCCGCCACGCCCATCTCCAGATTCCTGGCGAGATGGACGCCCACCATCAATCCACCATCCAGGATCGACTGGGCCTCATTGCGGCGTTGCGCCTACTCGGGCCACGAGGCTGACGCGGCCCTCAAGTTGGCCCTCCACGCCCTCCCCCATCCGGCCCATCCTGCCTCGGTCGGCCCCTCCTGTCCTGCCTGCGGGTCCATCGACCGCTCCCTCAGCCACCGTTACTGGTGCTGTCCCTCCATCAGGCCTCTAATTAGAGAGGCCTTCAACATCATAGGGCGGCCCCCTGACCTGCAGGCTTGGATCTTCGGCGGGTCCGGCCTTGAGGACGACGCCCTTTCCATCCTGGCCTCGGCAAAGTTGCGAATCTATCGCTGCTTTGTCCAGGTTGGGCTCGGAGAAGCGGTGGAGGACCCGCTCATCGCCTGGTCCAGGACCCTCCAGCGCCGCGGACTCCTACCTTTGTCCCTCTTGTAAATTTGTTTCATTTATGTATATATTTAATAATTTTCTTCTCTTCCTCTCTCTCTCATGTGAGATGTAATATTGTCTAAGATGACAATAAATATTGTTTAATTGTCCAAAAAATTGTCACACACACACACACACACACACTATAAAGTAAACAACATTTTAATTCGCGTTTTTTGATGTTAAACTAAAAATGTAAACGAAGATGTTGTAAAATAAATTCAGAGTGCATGAAATACTTCTTAAAGATGGGCAACCAAGGCTAAATTTTGATTCTTCTTTTTAGCTTTCTAATTGGTAATAAAAATATTCCTATATTCAATTAACAGCACAAATATTTTCTTCTTTTAATTTGCTGATAACCCAGCGTCATTTTAGAGGTAATAGAAATATACAAATCCAAAATTACATTTAGGAAAATGGAATTTCTGTGATTTTTAAATTAACATATATTGTGAAAGAAAGAGAAAATGATATATATAGAATTTATATTTAAACAGAGGTGTTAATTTCAAGCATATTGAAATAAACTTAATGAGGCAAAAAATAAAAGTTTTTTTTTTTTATAAGCAGGAAAAAAAAAAAAAATTATTAGAGGGCGCAGTGTGCCTCAGCTATCAAAACAAACAACCGAATAGTGTTTTTTGTTTATATTTTGACTAAAAAGAAACCTAATTGAGCATATTTAGGCCTTTTAAATGTTGCGCTTTTCATATTAACCAGAAAATGAAAATTTAATTTCATTTTTAAAATATTATTTACGCACACCACTCAATATAATGAGCACCAAAAGCAGCAGTAATAACAATAATAATAAAGACTTCGTTTTTGATTATTCTTCATACACAGAATTTTCGTCAATTTTGGATTCACTGAAGAAAATACAATGGATAAATACAGATCTCCTTTTACTTATAGCAACTCGTCAAAATATTCAAATATCACAAGTAAGTAGAAAAAGTTATGAATAATATTTATCATAAGAGTAATTTAAAATTTTGTGCTGAAACATTAAGTCTTTTCATACTAACAATCCTTCTGAAGAAAGAAATGGCATTTTATTAACATTCATATTGTTTTAAAGAAGACATTTTAGTGAGAGTGAATATTTCATTTAGACCCCAGGTTAAATGATCTATGATGCTTTGCTGGGATTTGTATCGTCTGCAATTAAAAAGAATGTGAATAAAGTAGGAAAAATATGTCAATATATATTTGAATTATTTATTATAAATATATATATATAAGATATTCAATAAAATAATCCTCTTTTATCAATATTGAGTAAAATATCAGGCCTCTAGGGAAAAGTATCTTTTTAAAAACTTTTTCCTGGAGGCCTGATATTTTTACTCTATATAATATATTTAATAAATTTAAATAATAATAAATTAAAAGATAAAGGTGAACATTTTGTGAGGACTCATTTCAACAGACCATTGAAGATTGTATTTTTCTCCGCTAAGCCTACTCATGGTAAACAAAAATAGTTCCATTTCTAAATATCAACCAAAAATAACCTAACTTCAAATAACGTTTTTGTTAGCTGAAGAAAGGTTTGTCTGAATGTTTCCTTTAATCAAGTAAATAAAAAGTTTTGCAGCATCTTTTGTAAAAAAACTATACCTAACCCTAAACTAACCTAACCTCACCTAATATATTGATATAATCAACGGTACCTCACCATTAGTGATTCACAAAAATGACTATCTCACTAGAAAATTTCACAATACTAAGAAAAAAGGCATCACCTAATCGTGCAAATAAAAGTTGCTGATGGCCTGCACCATCTATTGGAATATGTACCAACTATTCTCGTTGATTTTTATTTATTCCAGAATTGGCCAAATACCCATTCTTGATTAATCAAGAAAAACTAACCACGGATGCGTTTCGGGCTGTTGGTCCTTGTTAGTGTAATGCAAGCTGCACCTAAATGACGCATATGTGGTTAGCTTTTCTTGATTAATCAAGAAACGGTATTTGACCAATCCGGGAATATTTAAAAATCAATGATTAGTTGATATTTATTCTGATAGATGGCGCAGGCCATCAACAACTTTTAATTGAACGATCAAGAGATGCTTTTTTTCTTAATTTATACTCCTGATACAAGTACAATTTCATTTTTGTACTGTTTTTTTCTTAACAACAATACTGTTAACCAAACACCCAGTGATATACAAATCAAGTTGGTGGCCAGTACAGTCATGAACCGGGATCGAATCCTGCATTGAACACTTTTTTTAAATAATATATGAAGAACCTGTACAATATTATTCATTGTAAATAACATAAGCTAGGTTGGTCTTTTTTAGCAGTACTTAATAAAGTTATTTTGGAACAGAAACATCAGTTGACTTCTCTATCACTAGTTATGTATTTTTAGTTATAGTCTTCTTCTTCTTTCTTATCTCCACTCAATCATATTAGGATATCAAGTTGTGACCCTTGATGGTGTCCAACCATCATAACTGGGTGAAGTAGAATGCCTTTGTCATTAAGACTGGGAGTACTACTCAGTGGCAGGCCGACTTAGCTCCAAAAGAAATGGCCGCCTCTGACATGAGGAACAGACACCATGTGCAGCCACTCCTAACATGAAGTACAAACGCTGCTCATCCTGTATCCCTGGATTAGGAGCCCTTACAGGGTACTATCAGCCGGGCCAGCTGAACCCAGGTTTTTTAGTGAGCTTGTTACTGCTCCCCCTCCTCCTTTTTCATCCGGGCTTGGGACCGGCAAAGGCGGAGTTATATAAGTTATAAGTTATAGTTATAAGAACTCAAAGCATTAAAGTAAAAATGTTTCTTTTAAACATAACATAAACTTAATGTACACAGCAATAACACGCCATCTATATAATACAAATGAAAACATCAAAACGTGAATGTTTCTTTTCACAAATAAATCAAACTTCTACTGTCCTTAATGTGCGATGAAAAAAAATATTGGGAGAGGGCTTGGCTTATCAGAGAAATTTGTTTTATGCATAGAAGAAACATCCATGCTTTAATGCTTTAATTTCTTTTATATAGATGGCACATTATTGGCTTATATTTAGTTCTAGTTTTGTATTGCAAGTTCTAGCTACAAGAAAATAAGACCTAATCCAAATAAATTAATAGTGCGTGATGATTCGGTAAAATTGTTGTTATCATCATCAGACAAAAGAATAAATGAGAAAGCGTAACAATGCTGTTATCTGAACGTCACACTATTAATTTTGCAAAATATTTTCTCACAATGAGTTTCTTTTTATTTTAAAATGCAATCTTTCAAGTGATAATCGCTCTTCAACGGTCTTAATATCGACTATATCTTACAAGAAATATTTACAAATATTTGTAGCTATCCTTCAAGTCTGGTTAGAGAATTATTCTATATACAGTTACAAGCGTCATCAATTCTTTTTCATCTCTGTCACCATTTGCTTTTTTTTTGGAATGGCGCTCTCCTATTGGTTGGCTACGATCACGCCACCTTTGCGCCCCCCACCACTCGCTTTGTTGTTTTTGTAACTATTGTGTTGGAGCAGGTCGCTCCTTAAATAAATGCATATATTAGTTAATAACCAAATGGAATCCTCTCTTTCTTTTTCCCAGTAAGAGACGCCTACGGAAGCCAACAGTACATAGACAGATAAAGCACATAGGCTATAGTTATTAACTAACATATGCATTTATTTAAGGCGCCAATTTATAATTGTAACAAATAGTATTTGAATCAAAACATTCAATCGGGTAAAACACGGGCGTTGCCCGGGTCATTCGGCTAGTACTAATATAAACTCCACCTTTGCCGGTCCCAAGCCCGGATGAAAAAGGAGGAGGGGGAGCAGTAAGAAGCTCACTAAAAAACCTGGGCTCAGCTGGCCCGGCTGATAGTACCCTGTAAGGACTCCAGGGATACAGGATGAGCAGTGTTAGGAGCGGCTGCACATGGCATCTGTTCCTCATGTCAGAGGCGGCCATTTCTTTTGGAGCTAAGTTGGCCTGCCACTGAGTAGTGCTCCCAGTCTTAATGACAAAGGCATTCTACTTCACCCTATCATGATGGTTGTCAACTTTACAAACTTGATACCGTAATATGATTGAGTGGAGATAAGAAAGAAGACCAATTGTATATATTTAAATTCTCATGTAATTAATCACCTTAGGACATTGTTTAAATACAGTGGTACCTCGACATACGAGTTTAATTCGTTCCGCAACCTTGCTCGTAACTTGAATTACTCGTATCTCGAAGCAAATTTCCCCATACAAAATTCACATTTAAAATCACAGATTAATATCTTCAACACTACCGAACCGAACTCGTATCTCGAATTTCGCTCGTAACTCAAAGCAAAAAATCACTTGCTCGTCGGCTCGTATCTCGAAAAACTCGTATGTTGGGGCGCTCGTATGTCGAGGTACCACTGTATTTGCATAATTTTAATTTTTGCATATAAAGCAATCCTCTGACTTTCCCCCACAGCAATTAGTAATCTGTTAAGAAAAATACTTTTTTTTTAATGCTCAAATAATACTTCATTGAGTAATCATAAAAATTTGTGAGAAAATATTTAGTAATTTTAAACGTTTTTCACAATTTTTTAATCATCTTCTTTCTTCACTCAATCATATTAGGGTATTAAGCTTGTAAAGCTTATCATGAATAGACACTATTAATTTATTTGGATAGGTGTTATTTTCTTGTAGCTATAAATCTATGGCCCAAACTGTACTTTATCATTGTAAGTTCTATGATAAGGCACAATTTGGATTATAGATTATAAACACAAGATAATAAGACCAAATCCAAATAAATAATTTCATAATTGACTGGGGATATCTGTTTTAAAATTGTAAATGGTCCAGACATTAGAGGCATTAATTTTCGGTTATCTGGATGGTAAAAGGTTTGCAACCAAACTTTACCGCCTACTTTAAAAGTGGAAGGTTGATAATGTTGATCATATCTAATTTTATTTATCTGATGGAATTTTATTGTATTATTATAGGCATTTGTTCTGGCAGTGTCTATAGGGGGGTAAAATTCTGATTCTTTTAAGGGGGGATCATAAGGGAGCTTACCATACAAAAGGTAAGAAGGAGTATAGCCTGTTATGGAATGGGGAGTATTATTATATTCATTTAGTACTGAATCTAACAATTTCGTCCATGGTATAGATTTTCCTTTCAAGTTATTAAATTTACATCTTAATCTGGTCATTATGGTTTGGTTAAGTCGTTCATTTAACCCATTACACTGTTCTAAAATTAACAGCGTTGTTACCGAAACGTCACACACTATTTATGTAATATCTTCCAAAGTTAGTTATTACACTGCAATATTTGTTGTATTACACTGTTGTAGAATTCTGTCGACTTAACCGTTCTGTGGCAATATCGTTGCGGGGTTTCTTGTTGTTGGATGCGAATGGTGAGATTTGGTTGAAGCGCAGTCGTTGAGTGGTAAGTGAAGCACACAGTTAGGAATAATCAGGACACGTGATTGTTTTGAAAATAAAAGGCAACTGGGTTGGAGGGAAGAAAGCTTGAGAAGAGTTGAGCGATTTGACTTATTAATTAGTTGATCACATGGCGATGATTGGATTTAGATGAAATGAGCGGAGAGAGAGATCTCTAGAGTAGATGTTACCTTGTTGGAAGCGAAGGAGCCACTGTCCGAACTCGGCGAGAGCCAGTGAACAACTGTAGGTGTTGTTCCTATGAGAGCGAAAACGTAACTGACCATTCTTGCTTTTCGATTTAACACCCAGACTCAGTTTCTCTCTGATTGGTTGAGAGATGATCACATGATCTTTCCCTATTGGTTGACCTATTTAGATGCTATCTTCTGATTGGCCGGCGGCTTCCTTTGGTGTTAGTTACGCCCGGCCTGGGTCAGGAAGTGTCGTGTTTGTTCGACTCTATTTACTTCCGCGGCTATCAAAATACGTCCGGTTCTGTCAGGAAGCATTGGGTGTCTCTCGATTAATATAACTTCTGCGGATACTAGATACGTCCTGTTTTTCCAGGAAGTATTGGTTTAAACTTAGCTCGCAGGGACCCGGGGTCAGAAGGTTAACTGCGTCGTTATTAATAAATATGTTCTCCTCTAGATTTACTTCCTATGTCTTTTGTTACTTTCTTTCCTCCAGTTACCTTATTCTTTTATTAAATCTTTGAAAATCATACATGGTACATACATAGTGGGTCGGGGTTGCATTTAATTATATACAAATTATGACATTTATTTATTTGGATTTGGACTTATTACCTTGTGTTTGTAAGTTCTAGTTGTTGTATTTGCCAGTTCCATCCACAAACACTCCATAGGAACCAAGACAGTGATGTTGTAGACAGTAACGAGGACCCACAGCCTGAGGGTCCGCTGTTCAGCTGGCTACGTGTGATCATCACCCGGCTGTGTTTCACCGCAGTGATAGTTACCTTCCCCATCTCTGCATTCTTTTGTCTCAAGGTAAGTTACTGTCGCTTCCCTTCATCTCTCTGACAACATGGCTGCTGTCTAGAGGGTCTCTCCACTACAGAGGATGGTCGTCATGAGATTGGGCCGTCTTCAACCAATCAGAGGTCCCGGTGAGTGTCCTATAGCAACATCTTATAAAACACAACTACAAGGTAATAAGACCAAATAAATAAATAGTCTTATGCATACCTCTGGTGAATCCTGTATAGGGTCAGTGACCCTGAATAAAGGCTTTTTGTTGTTGTTGTTGTTATAAATAGTGTGTGATGTTTCTGTAACAGCGTTGTTACCATCTTCAGACAAAAGTACTGAATGAGAAATTTTACCACAGCATGTTTTAAATAGTTACTGTTATCAAGTGTGTAAACAAGAATAAGATAGTTTTCTGAGAAACACAGAATATTATTCTTAGAATTAAAAGTGGAAGTGGAGTTTTTTCCACTTTTAATTCTAAGAATAATATTCTGTGTTTCTCAGAAAACTATCTTATTCTTGTTATCTTGTTTACACACTTGATAACAGTAACTATTTAAAACATGCTGTGGTAAAATTTCTCATTCAGTACTTTTGTCTGAAGATGGTAACAACGCTGTTACATCACACACTATTTACTTTTTTGTATTTGGACTTATTACCTTGTGTTTATAATCTATAATCCAAATTGTGCCTTATCACAACTACAAGGTAATAACACCGAATCCAAATATATTAATAGGGTGTGACGTTTCGGTAACATAATTGTTATTAAAATGTCATAAACTATTTATTTATTCGGATTTACTCTTATTATCTTGTAGTTCTAATCTTTAATCCGAATTGTACCTTATGATATATAAAACACAGTAAAATATTGCTAAAATGAATTGGGGATATAGCAAACTTTCCCTTATAATGAACCTGAAATAATCCCCAATACAGTAGAACAACCTATGTGAGAAGACACTCCCGCTAGAGGATACCTCTCCACAAAAGACAGTTTTCATCACAGAAGTTACCATATTTTACTATTTAGCTACTCTCCTGTAAGAGAACACCTTTCCCTAAAGGACACTTTTCCTCTGCAACTAGGTGTCCTTCCTTACAGGTTCTACTGTATTAATGGTATCTTAGAGTAAAAACTATGTCTATAATGAATAAAAGGTTCAGTTTCTATTGAGGTTCGCTATAGTAAGGTTTTATTGTAGATACTCCTGATAGATGGTGCCAGCCATCAGCAACATTCAGTTTCCCATTCAATAGATGCCTCTGTACTTAAATTTTACAAACCATTTCTTAGATCCAACCCCACCAGTGAGTGCCAAGTTGTGTATCCATGAGTGTAATCCTACTTTCTCTTTCTTGTTTTTTATTTTATTTTTTATTTTTTTATTTTTCTTCTGTCTATATCATTATTTCCTTTGTCTCACTGCTTTGTTCTTATGCATACCTCTGGTGAATCCTGTATAGGGTCAGTGACCATAAATAAAGGCTTTTTGTTGTTGTTGAGTGTAATCCTAAAATAGGAGGACTTGAGGACAAGCACCGGTTCTGTCCTCCCAAAAGAACAACAGTCTTTGATTTCCAGACTTAAGTCTGGTCATCTACGGACACTGACTTTCCAGAATGGTTGCAGGGTTTCCCCACTATGTACTAAGTACAATTCTCAGCTTGCAACCCCAAAACACATTACAGTAGAACCTCCATGAGAGGACACTCGCGCTAGAAGATACCTCTCTACAAAGGACACAGTTTTCATTAGTAAAATTACCATTTTTACTATTTAGCAACTCTCTGGTAAGAAGACACCTCTCCCTAAAGGACACTTTCCCTCGAGATATGGACTCTGGACCTGATCATCACTGGGATCATTGTTGCTGTTGGAGAGTGAAGCTGAAACTCAGCAGAATGCAATCTTTATAAGAAAACGGTTAAATGACACTTATCAAAAACATAAAATTCTAGGAAGGTCTAAAGGACACTTTGGCTCAGCAATTAGGTGTTGTCCTTTACAGGGAGGTAGTTCTACTGTAGAAACTCTCCAGTAAGAGGACACCTCTCCCTAAAGGACACTTTGGCTCTGCAATTAAGTGTTGTCCTTTACAGGGAGGTAGTTCTACTGTATTGACTCATCCATTGATGAGCTCTAAAGTCTCAAGTTCTACAAGATTGATATCCTAATATGATTGAGTGGAGATAAGAAAGAAAGAAGGAGGAGAACTTTATTTATTAAGTAATGAAGATGGCCGTTAAGTCCGTGTGGTCTCCAGGACTGGTGGTGATCCTCCCCGGACTGGACAAGTGTTTCATGGTGGACTTGGCCCCCAAGACTCTCCAGATTGAACCCATGCAGGTAGGTCCGCAGAAATCCTTCGCCCTCTTCCCCATAAACCAGCCCTGGCCAACCTAAATGATGCCATGGGCCGTACGGAATCGTAAACAAGGTCTAAAAACTTTAACTATATCAAAATTTTAACTTTAAAATGTATTAAAATATTTTAAATAAACGAATATTATAATTATTTCAATATATTTTATATTTTTGAATATACAGACGAGAAATGAAAGTTACAAAAGAAATATAAAGTTAAATGGCGAGCCACAAAATTTTTTACGGTGGGCCGCGGGTTGGCCAGGCCTGCCATAAACCATAGTTGTTGGATCCCAATGTTTCTATAAATTCATTTCTTTATACAGGGGGTCGGTAGAAGAGTAGTCTAAATCGTTGGTTTTCGACTGCTACGACCCGGGATCAACATATTATTGCCTGTATTTGCTCATCCATTAATGAGCTCTACTCATCCCCAGCAGACACCATCAAAAGTCTCAAGCTCTACAAACTTGATACCCTAATATGATTGAGTGGAGATAAGAAAGAAGAAGACGACCCGGGATTGAATCTCTCATTAGTCACTTTTTTCTAATAAAAAAAAAAAATGCTCCAATGGCCCCTGATTCTTCCAAAAGTCTAACCCCACCAGCAAGTACAAGTAACCAAACGGGCCTCTGGCACATTTGTAAGTGTAAAGTCGAACTGCTTTCAACATGTGTAGACATGTGGTGCACTTACAGTAAAAGCAGTCACCAACTTCTACCCATCATGATTATCATGGCCTGCACCACGTGTAAATATGGATAATTAAAAAATATATATATTTTTTTACAATTGGAAGAATCACAGGATATCATAATTAGAGTTTCTTTTATTAAAGAAGAGGTGTTTAGCTGGCAAAGTAGCTAGGACATATCCATGGCCAAAATATGGATGGACATTTTGATGGGAGGAAACTGATCTACAAAGATAAAGATCACCTCTTCCATCAAAATAGATGTCAAAGCTAGACACCTTCAATTGACTGTCACTGCAAACTAGCAGTCTCTGGTCGGTGACAAAGCCACAACACCAGCTTTGGAAAACTGAGAAGCGTCCACCTAGAGGTTTTGGGCTAATGGCCTTCAGTCAGTCTAGGGCTGACTTTGATTTACCGAGATCTACAAGGGATCAAATGAAATCTTCACAATCTGCCAAAGAGGTGTTTAGCTGGTAAAGTGGCTGGGCCAAAATATAGATGGAAATTTTGCCGGGAGGAGACTGAGCTATAAGGGTCACCTCTCCCATCAAAAAAGCTGATGCAATTTTTTTTAACTCAATGTAGTGATTTTGTTATCTTCATTATATGACATAGGTAGGTAGAAAGATCAAATACAGTAAAACTTTTCTGTAAAGGACACCTAATTGCGGAGAAAAAGTGTCCTTTATAGAGAGGTGTCCTCTTACCAGAGAGTTGTTATATAGTAAAAATGGTCTTCTTCTTCTTTCCTATCTCCACTCAATCATATTAGGGTATCAAGTTGTGACCCTTGATGGTGTCTGTTTGACAACCATCATGACTGGGTGAAGTAGAATGTGTCTGCCTTTGTCATTAAGACTGGGAACACAACTCAGTGGCAGGCCGACTTAGCTCCAAAAGAAATGGCCGCCTCTGACATGAGGAACAGACGCCATGTGCAGCTGCTCCTAACATGGAGTACAAACGCAGCTCATCTTGTATACTTGGATCAGGAGCCCTTACAGGATACTATCAGCCGGGCCAGCTGAGCCCAGGTTTTTTAGTGAGCTTGTTACTGCTCCCCTTCCATCTTTTTCATCCGAGCTTGGGACCGGCAAAGGCAGAGTTAAAAAAAAATAAGGATGAATATACATAAATGAAATATGTATACAAAATCTTCATTGGTGATGCCCACTGCAGGAATGACTCCGCCACCGATGGACTGTGAGAGTTCTTTCACATATGTGAGAACTCTCACTTTTCTTGGCTTTTAAAATAGTTATGGAGTTGTGTAAAAATGGTAATTTCGACAATGAAAACTGTCTAGAGGTGGCCTCTAACTGGAGTGTCCTCTCATAGAGGTTGTTCTACTGTACTGATAAGGTATGTTGGCAGGTGCTGACATCGGATGGAGCTATCCTAAACGTGGCTGGAGTGGCTGAGTACCGTGTGGCTGATGTAGCTGGCTACGTGACGCGGTCACGCCACCTGGAGACCACCTTGGCACAGCTACTGAAGACCTCACTGGTCAGTAAGGCAGCATCAGCGGAGCAGAGTGATCTTCTGGAACGTAGAGACCGTCTCCTGCACGATGTCAAGGTATTGAACCATGTCTGTGCAGCTGTTGTTGGTTGCTACAGGTTGTCTGTGTGGGGTAGGTGGATGTCAACAGCTTGGTACAGCTGTGGGGCGGAGAGGTACTGGATTGTCATCTGTGAGTATACCACCTTCATTCCATCAATACAGCAGTTATTGTCATCCCTACAACCCAGGATCCAATCCCGCATTGAACACTTTTTTATTATCTTTAATTAAAAAGGCAAATATTGGATCAATATACTGTTGTAGATGATCATCTTAGAAATTCCTAAGAGAAAATATGTCTCTCTCTCTCTTTCTTATCCCCACTCAATCATACTAAGGTATCAAGCTTGTAAAGCATGAGATTTGACAACCATCATGACTGGGTGAAGTAGAATGCGCCTACCTTTGTCATTAAGACTGGGAGCACTACTCAGTGGCAGGCCGACTTAGCTCCTAAAGAAATGGCTGCCTCTGACATAAGGAACAGAGGTCATGTACAGCCGCTCCTAACATGGAGTACAAACGCTGCTCATCCTGTATCCCTGGATTAGGAGCCCTTACAGGGTACTATCAGGTGGGCCAGCTGAACCCAGGTTTTTTAGTGAACTTGTTACTGCTCCCCCCTCCTCCTTTTTCATCCGGGCTTGGGACCGGCAAAGGCGGAGTTGAGAAAATATGTAAATTGTTCTAGCTGTTTGATTTAGAAGTTGTGTATGCAAATTTCTTTTTGTAAAAAGATTTTTTTTAGATGTTCTGTATATCTAAAAATTGTATGTAGAGAATAGATGTTTTCTTTGAGTTGCTTGGTAAGTGTAAATGAGCGTGGAAGCTATGTGTAATAAGTTATTTTTTAGGATAACAAATGTCAACATTTTGGTTGTTGACACACACATTAAATATATTATAATACCTTGATAAAGGTTGGCATTCAGCCAACTGAAATTATGTAGAATAAATGATATTTTGATCCATTATATGCCTTTTTAATTCTTGCAAAAATCCAAACCTACCAGCGAGTACAAGTAACCAAACAGACAACTCTGGCATATTTGTAAGTGCAAAAGACAAACTGCTTTTAACATGTGTGGTGCACTTGCAGTAAAAAGCAATCGCTAACTACCCACCATGATTATCATGGCCTGTACCACATGTACTAGGGATAATAAACAAAAAAACACAAGGTAATAAGACCAAATCCAAAAAAAATAAATAGTGTGTGACGTTTCAGTAACAGCATTGTTACCAAAATGTCAAACACTATTTATTTGGATTTGGTCTTATTACCTTGTGTTTATAATCTACTAGCCGAATGACCCGGGCAATGCCCGTGTTTTACCCGATTGAATGTTTCGATTCAAATACTATTTGTTACAATTATAAATTGGCACCTTAAATAAATGCATATGTTTGTTAATAACTATAGCCTATGTGCTTTATCTGTCTATGTACTGTTGGCTTCCGTACGCGTCTCTTACTGGGAAAAAGAAAGAGAGGATTCCCTTTAGTTATTAACTATAGCCTATGTGCTTTATCTGTCTATGTACTGTTGGCTTCCGTAGGCGTCTCTTACTGGGAAAAAGAAAGAGAGGATTCCATTTAGTTATTAACTAATATATGCATTTATTTAAGGAGCGACCCGCTCCAACACAATAGTTACAAACACCAAAAAGCGAGTGGGGGGGCAAAGTCAAAAACAAAGTGTCTCGCGTAGTGGCGGGCGCCATCGTAGCCATGTGATCGTAGCCAACCAATAGGAGAAGGCCATTCCAAAAAAAAAAGCAAACGGTGACAGAGATGATGACGCTCGTAACTGTATATAGAATAATCTAAATTGGGCTTTATGATAAATAAATAAAAAAAAAAGTCATTTTCGTAGTTTGTAGACTTCTTGTTAGATACACTCAAATTTTTACTGTTGATTGTGGCATTGACAACGGAGTTCTTGTGTCACCCAGGACTTCAGTCCAGATCCTCCAAGCTGCTCAGCCCAAGGACCCCCTTTCTCCCATTATCAATTCTCTTACCTCCATGTTTAAACCTAACGCCGGGACTCTCGCTGCTACCGCAGCCGGACCTACTGCCAATCCTATCGGTACGTTTCATACTCTGTTCAACACCTCAATTATACACCATTCATGTTATGATACAGTAGAACTACCTCCCTGTAAAGGACAACACCTAATTGCAGAGCCAAAGTGTCTTTTAGGGAGAGGTGTCCTTTTACTGGAGAGTTGCTACAGTAGAACTACCTCCCTGTAAAGGACAACACCTAATTTCAGAGTCAAAGTGTCCTTTAGGGAGAGGTGTCCTCTTACTGGAGAATTGCTACAGTAGAACTACCTCTCTGTAAAGGACAACACCTAATTGCAGAGTCAAAGTGTCCTTTAGGGAGAGGTGTTCTCTTACTGGAGAGTTGCTATAGTAGAACTACCTCTCTGTAAAGGACAACACCTAATTGCAGAGTCAAAGTGTCCTTTAGGGAGAGGTGTCCTCTTACTGAAGAATTGCTACAGTAGAACTACCTCTCTGTAAAGGACAACACCTAATTGCAGAGCCAAAGTGTCCTTTAGGGACAGATGTCCTCTTACTGGAGAATTGCTACAGTAGAACTACCTCTCTGTAAAGGACAACACCTAATTACAGAGCCAAAGTGTCCTTGAGGGAGAGGTGTCCTCTTACTGAAGAATTGCTACAGTAGAACTACCTCCCTGTAAAGGACAACACCTAATTGCAGAGCCAAAGTGTCCTTTAGGGAGAGGTGTCCTCTTACTGAAAAATTGCTACAGTAGAACTACCTCCCTGTAAAGGACAACACCTAATTGCAGAGCTAAAGTGTCCTTTAGGGAGAGGTGTCCTCTTACTGGAGAGTTGCTACAGTAGAACTACCTCTCTGTAAAGGACAACACCTAATTGTAGAGCCAAAATGTCCTTTAGGGAGAGGTGTCCTTTTACTGGAGAGTTGCTACAGTAGAACTACCTCCCTGTAAAGGACAACACCTAATTGCAGAGCCAAAGTGTCCTTTAGGGAGAGGTGTCCTCTTACTGGAGAGTTGCTACAGTAGAACTACCTCTCTGTAAAGGACAACACCTAATTGTAGAGCCAAAATGTCCTTTAGGGAGAGGTGTCCTTTTACTGGAGAGTTGCTACAGTAGAACTACCTCCCTGTAAAGGACAACACCTAATTGCAGAGTCAAAGTGTCCTTTAGGGAGAGGTGTCCTCTTACTGAAGAATTGCTACAGTAGAATTGTCTCCCTGTAAAGGACAACACCTAATTGCAGAGCTAAAGTGTTTTTTAGGGAGAGGTGTCCTCTTACCGGAGAGTTGCTACAGTAGAACTATCTCTCTGTAAAGGACAACACCTAATTGCAGAGCCAAAGTGTTCTTTAGGGAGAGGTGTCCTCTTACTGGAGAGTTGCTACAATAGAACTACCTCCCTGTAAAGGACAACACCTAATTGCAGAGCCAAAGTGTCCTTTAGGGAGAGGTGTCCTCTTACTGGAGAGTTGCTACAGTAGAACTACCTCCCTGTAAAGGACAGCACCTAATTGCAGAGCTAAAGTGTCCTTTAGGGAGAGGTGTCCTCTTACTGGAGAGTTGCTACAGTAGAACTACCTCCCTGTAAAGGACAGCACCTAATTGCAGAGCCAAAGTGTCCTTTAGGGAGAGGTGTCCTCTTACTGAAAAATTGCTACAGTAGAACTACCTCCCTGTAAAGGACAACACCTAATTGCAGAGCTAAAGTGTCCTTTAGGGAGAGGTGTCCTCTTACTGGAGAGTTGCTACAGTAGAACTACCTCTTTGTCAATGACAACACCTAATTTCAGAGCCAAAGTGTCCTTAAGGGAGAGTTGTCCTCTTACCGGAGAGTTTCTAAATAGTAAAAATGGTACTTTTGCAAATGAAAACTGTCCTTTGTGGAGAGGTGTCCGCTAAAGGGAGGTTCTACTGTATTATGAAATAACACAAGGTAATAAGACCAAATGAATAAATAGTGTGTGACATTTCTGTAACAACATTGTTACCATCATCAGACAAAAGTACTGAATGTTATACTAAAAATTTTATGATGGTCATGAAACTTGGTTTCTAATCTATGGGTTGTATTGTACATAATGGTCGCCATATTTCTAAAATAGAAAGTTAGGGTGATATAGTGTAGCTACATGTTTGCCCGGGGGTCGGTGGAAGGATGGTCTAAACCGTTGATTTTCGACTGCTACGATCAGGGTTCGATTTCCACATTGGACATTTTTTTCTGATTTAAAAAAAAAATGCTCCAATGGCCCCTGATTCTTACAAAAGTCCAACCCCACCAGCAAGTGCAAGTAATCAAACGGGGCTCTGGCACATGTTGGAAGTGCAAAGTCGTACTGCTTATCACATGTGTAGACATGTGTGGTGCACTTACAGTAAAAGCAGTCACCAGCTTCTACCCACCATGATTATCATGGCCTGTACCACGTGTACTAGGGATAAGCAAAACGAAACATATTCACCCTGACAACCGTGGTGTTATCCAGGTCTGATGGTAAGCCAGGACCATCTAGCCAGCTGGCTCCAGGAAAAAGTCCGGGATAAGCCACAGCTGGACCAGGTTACAGCCATGTTCCATCTGGACCTCACACCTGATCCTGGATTCCTGGTTCAACTGGATCATGGTTTGTTCATCTACTTTTGTTTCTTCTCCCTGGTTTGGCTATCACAGTAGAACATCCTCTTTGTAAAAGAGTAAAACTTGTTGCAATGTCAAGGTATCTTTTAGAGAGGTGTTCTCTTACTGAAGAGTTGCTAATTGGTAAAAATGGTAATTTTGGATGATGAAAACCCTGTCTTTTGTAGAGAGGTGTCCTCTAGCGGGAGTATCCTCTCATGGAGGTTGTTCTGCTGTATTGGTGATGAACACTGTCCTTTGTAGAGAGATGTCCTCTAGCGGGAGTGTCCTCTCATGGAGGTTGTTCTGCTGTATTGGTGATGAAAACTGTCCTTTGTAGAGAGATGTCCTCTAGCGGGAGTATCCTCTCATGGAGGTTGTTCTGCTGTATTGGTGATGAAAACTGTCCTTTGTAGAGAGATGTCCTCTAGCGGGAGTATCCTCTCATGGAGGTTGTTCTGCTGTATTGGTGATGAACACTGTCCTTTGTAGAGAGATGTCCTCTAGCGGGAGTATCCTCTCATGGAGGTTGTTCTGCTGTATTGGTGATGAACACTGTCCTTTGTAGAGAGATGTCCTCTAGCGGGAGTGTCCTCTCATGGAGGTTGTTCTGCTGTATTGGTGATGAACACTGTCCTTTGTAGAGAGATGTCCTCTAGCGGGAGTGTCCTCTCATGGAGGTTGTTCTGCTGTATTGGTGATGAACACTGTCCTTTGTAGAGAGATGTCCTCTAGCGGGAGTGTCCTCTCATGGAGGTTGTTCTGCTGTATTGGTGATGAACACTGTCCTTTGTAGAGAGATGTCCTCTAGCGGGAGTGTCCTCTCATGGAGGTTGTTCTGCTGTATTGGTGATGAACACTGTCCTTTGTAGAGAGATGTCCTCTAGCGGGAGTATCCTCTCATGGAGGTTGTTCTACTGTATTGGTGATGAACACTGTCCTTTGTAGAGAGATGTCCTCTAGCGGGAGTATCCTCTCATGGAGGTTGTTCTGCTGTATTGGTGATGAACACTGTCCTTTGTAGAGAGATGTCCTCTAGCGGGAGTGTCCTCTCATGGAGGTTGTTCTGCTGTATTGGTGATGAACACTGTCCTTTGTAGAGAGATGTCCTCTAGCGGGAGTATCCTCTCATGGAGGTTGTTCTGCTGTATTGGTGATGAACACTGTCCTTTGTAGAGAGATGTCCTCTAGCGGGAGTGTCTTCTCATGGAGGTTGTTCTGCTGTATTGGTGATGAACACTGTCCTTTGTAGAGAGATGTCCTCTAGCGGGAGTATCCTCTCATGGAGGTTGTTCTGCTGTATTGGTGATGAACACTGTCCTTTGTAGAGAGATGTCCTCTAGCGGGAGTGTCCTCTCATGGAGGTTGTTCTGCTGTATTGGTGATGAACACTGTCCTTTGTAGAGAGATGTCCTCTAGCGGGAGTGTCTTCTCATGGAGGTTGTTCTGCTGTATTGGTGATGAACACTGTCCTTTGTAGAGAGATGTCCTCTAGCGGGAGTATCCTCTCATGGAGGTTGTTCTGCTGTATTGGTGATGAACACTGTCCTTTGTAGAGAGATGTCCTCTAGCGGGAGTGTCTTCTCATGGAGGTTGTTCTGCTGTATTGGTGATGAACACTGTCCTTTGTAGAGAGATGTCCTCTAGCGGGAGTATCCTCTCATGGAGGTTGTTCTGCTGTATTGGTGATGAACACTGTCCTTTGTAGAGAGATGTCCTCTAGCGGGAGTGTCCTCTCATGGAGGTTGTTCTGCTGTATTGGTGATGAACACTGTCCTTTGTAGAGAGATGTCCTCTAGCGGGAGTGTCCTCTCATGGAGGTTGTTCTGCTGTATTGGTGATGAACACTGTCCTTTGTAGAGAGATGTCCTCTAGCGGGAGTGTCCTCTCATGGAGGTTGTTCTGCTGTATTGGTGATGAACACTGTCCTTTGTAGAGAGATGTCCTCTAGCGGGAGTATCCTCTCATGGAGGTTGTTCTGCTGTATTGGTGATGAACACTGTCCTTTGTAGAGAGATGTCCTCTAGCGGGAGTGTCCTCTCATGGAGGTTGTTCTGCTGTATTGGTGATGAACACTGTCCTTTGTAGAGAGATGTCCTCTAGCGGGAGTGTCCTCTCATGGAGGTTGTTCTGCTGTATTGGTGATGAACACTGTCCTTTGTAGAGAGATGTCCTCTAGCGGGAGTGTCTTCTCATGGAGGTTGTTCTGCTGTATTGGTGATGAACACTGTCCTTTGTAGAGAGATGTCCTCTAGCGGGAGTGTCTTCTCATGGAGGTTGTTCTGCTGTATTGGTGATGAACACTGTCCTTTGTAGAGAGATGTCCTCTAGCGGGAGTATCCTCTCATGGAGGTTGTTCTGCTGTATTGGTGATGAACACTGTCCTTTGTAGAGAGATGTCCTCTAGCGGGAGTATCCTCTCATGGAGGTTGTTCTGCTGTATTGGTGATGAACACTGTCCTTTGTAGAGAGATGTCCTCTAGCGGGAGTGTCCTCTCATGGAGGTTGTTCTGCTGTATTGGTGATGAACACTGTCCTTTGTAGAGAGATGTCCTCTAGCGGGAGTGTCCTCTCATGGAGGTTGTTCTGCTGTATTGGTGATGAACACTGTCCTTTGTAGAGAGATGTCCTCTAGCGGGAGTGTCCTCTCATGGAGGTTGTTCTGCTGTATTGGTGATGAACACTGTCCTTTGTAGAGAGATGTCCTCTAGCGGGAGTGTCCTCTCATGGAGGTTGTTCTGCTGTATTGGTGATGAACACTGTCCTTTGTAGAGAGATGTCCTCTAGCGGGAGTGTCCTCTCATGGAGGTTGTTCTGCTGTATTGGTGATGAACACTGTCCTTTGTAGAGAGATGTCCTCTAGCGGGAGTGTCCTCTCATGGAGGTTGTTCTGCTGTATTGGTGATGAACACTGTCCTTTGTAGAGAGATGTCCTCTAGCGGGAGTGTCCTCTCATGGAGGTTGTTCTGCTGTATTGGTGATGAACACTGTCCTTTGTAGAGAGATGTCCTCTAGCGGGAGTGTGACCTCTTATGGAGGTTGTTCTACTGTATTGGTAATGAAAAACCCTGTCCTTTTTAGAGAGCGGTATCCTCTAGCGGCAGTGTATCCGCTCATAGAGTATGTTCTGCTGTAGAGAGGTGTCCTCAAGTAGGAGTGTGACTTCTCATGGAGGTTGTTCTACTGTATTGGTAATGAAAAACCCTGTCCTTTTTAGAGAGCGGTATCCTCTAGCGACAGTGTATCCGCTCATAGAGTATGTTCTGCTGTAGAGAGGTGTCCTCAAGTAGGAGTGTGACTTCTCATGGAGGTTGTTCTACTGTATTGGTAATGAAAAACCCTGTCCTTTTTAGAGAGCGGTATCCTCTAGCGACAGTGTATCCGCTCATAGAGTATGTTCTGCTGTAGAGAGGTGTCCTCAAGTAGGAGTGTGACTTCTCATGGAGGTTGTTCTACTGTATTGGTAATGAAAAACCCTGTCCTTTTTAGAGAGCGGTATCCTCTAGCGACAGTGTATCCGCTCATAGAGTATGTTCTGCTGTAGAGAGGTGTCCTCAAGTAGGAGTGTGACTTCTCATGGAGGTTGTTCTACTGTACTCTGTGTTTTTGTAAATGGGATTAAGTAGCCTTTATATAAAATTAAGATCAACTGGACTGAAGAGATATAATATATCTCTATAACCTTGAGGGTATAGCTGCTTTCTTAAAGAAGCAATCAAATATGGAAATGGAAGTTTGAGGGACTCCCAGGACCATTGGGAGATTGACCATACTGGACATATTGATCTTGACCCTCTGCAGAGCTGACTGCTACAGAGCGCGTCTCCAGGTGGCAGATAGGGGAATGACCTTCAGATATGAAGGGCAGCTGAGAAACAACCAGAATAACTCTGACGAATAAGCATTCGTGGACCAACAGCAGCATTGTTAGAAGAGGAGAAAGGCTTCTTTAAAAAGTCCTGAGTTCAACTGACCTGGTTGATAGACCTCAGAAAGGGTTCCTCTCCAGGGATATGGAGGAGCTGTGTCTGTACTCATGTTAGAGGCAGCAGCAAAGGCTTCCATGTTAGGAATGGCCTTAATTACAGGCAAAGTCAGACTTTCACCAAAATGTGCCTGGATCATGGTGCCATGATTAACGTAAGCTACAGCCCTACACCCCATTCCATGAGATCATAAGGTGGACCAAGGAAGGATTGGTAATCTGATAGAATGGTCCGGAATTAGAAGATATGGAGAAAGGTGAAGGAAATAACTTAGAACAGGTTGAATTGGAGTTTCAATAATGGCTGACTTCTATATCGGAGATGGCTGTACTGCATGATTAAGATGATTTAGAATGAGATTCAAATGTATCACACTTATGGACAACTTAAGGAAGTGGAAAGTCTTTGATGTTGCTGGTCATCTTTTTTTTTTTTGAAGGAGACAGAGGTAATTTTGTTCACACTTGGTTATCTCGTGTATCTTCAAAAAAGGTCACTGTAATATCTTGCAGAGTTATTGTCTGATAAAAGGTACAACTTCCTAAAGCTTTGTCTCCATGAGTGTATATATATAATTTAACACCAACTTTAATTCAACCAACTATATTTCAAGACTGGGAGATGGGAAGATCAAGGTGTGGGATCTGGCAGCTGCACTAGACCCCTGGGCCCCACCTGGTACTTTGTGCCTACGCACCCTTGTGAAGGCTAATGAAGACGTCCTTCTTTTGTGATATTTTTCCTTTTTTGGATGAGGTAGCGCGTCAACTTGGAAATTAGTATAAAGTAACTCGTCTAACAAGGAATATTTCGAATTTTTTCGGTTATGATCTCCTTTGGCTATACTTGTTGATACTTCCCTGGGGGATTCCCTAGAAAATGGCGATTTATCTCTACTTTGGTTTTGAAGCGAATAGAAATATTGTTCATCATCTTGGAATTTGGGCATATTCTGTATGGAGTTGGACTTTGGAATACTGCTGTCCCATGTTAAGGTTTTGCGACTTGTGGCTTTACCAGAATGGTGGTGATGGTGGTGTGTCGGGGACCTATGACTCCCAGTTGGCTTAATAATAGGTACAAGATCGCGTGGCTTGATTTCGACGTTGCACTTTTTTTCCATAACATGTTGGCATTCTCCTTTGGTAAGTTTTGCTAATTCCATTAACGATTCTTTTTTAATTTCATCCTTTAGAACGGAAAATTTGTGGTATTCGTAAATGGATGTTGAAAGCTTTACCAGTAGAAGTAGAAATACACCTGCTCCAATGAAAGCAAGCAAAAATTGAATTCGATACAAAAGTTTTTCAGGTATTTGTGGCGAGTTGCTCTTGCTATTCTCTTCTGCATTCATCCTCGTTTTCTTAGATGATTCCCTAAAAATATTTTTTCTTTTATGCTGAAGAATTTCCTGAAGTGTTTTAAGAAGTTTGCTGTCTTCATTGTGACTTGTGTTAGCTTGAATTGGAATTTTGATAATTTTTATTAGATGACTTGGATGTTCTCCATTTTCTGGTATTATAGGTACGTTCGGGGTTGTCTTTTCCATGTTAAATGTTTTGTCGATTGAATTTTTATTGTCGACGGATCTAACACTGTTGGAAAAATCGAGGCCAAGAGTGTTGGATGGTACTTTTACCAACTTGTATTTAAACATATCAAGGTGAGTATTTTTAAGGTTATTCTTCGGAATGGTCAATTTGGTATGCATTTTTGGTTTAAACACTAAATATCTTTGGTTTGAAGACTTCTGTTCGTTTAAATAAGAAAATAAATCCCTCGATGAAATTTGAAATCTCTTTTTCTGTATTGTGTTTGGATTTTGAAGAAGGGGACTTCTTTTGTTAGGAAGAGAGGAATTTTTGTCAAAGAAGTCGTCACTGATATCTGAAACGATGTCAAATATGAACCTATTGTTATCCCAGCTGCTCGGTTTGCTCCTGGCAGATGTACAAAGCTCGAGTAAGATCATCATGGCCAACATGAGCATGGTAAAGTTCAATGCATAGCTAGGTGAGAATGTGAACAAATCTGGTACATTCTTGAACCATTCCTCAGAACTAATCTTATAAATTTCCAATTCTTCACCAGATTCCTTTGAATAATATACTCATTGTTCTTTCACCTTGGTTTCAGACCTTTTCCATGATGATATATGAAATAATCATCTGATATTGCATTCTGATAATGGCTTATAGTTGTGATGGCTGCTTAATTTTGATTCTAGTTTTCTTTTCTTTTTTTTTTACATAAAAGAATAAATATAATTCAGAGCTCTCTCTCTCTATTGAAGTTGAAAATATTTATATTGTAGCGTAGAAATCAAGCCTTGAAATATCCTAAGATGCAAAAGTACTTATTGATGACGTCACAGCGACGAGTCGACAATTATTCACAGGTCAGCCCCAAAACTATCTACAGCTAGAGAATCTTAAGCAAGTGTAAGCAAAGAAATATTTTAAGATGATTTCTCAAAAACAGATTAAAATATATATATTATAATCTGGTGAATATATTTTCATTGAATAATATTAAATTAAATAATAAAATATTTCTTCGCCACATAGCCTCCTCCTATAAAGAGCATCGACCCGATGCTCAGAAGGAGCCTTACGTCGTCAGTCTTAAGAACTAGTACTATGGCCAGGGATATTTTCAGGTGACTGCGGTGGATGTCTTCTTTCAGTTGAGATATCTTCTTCATGAGGACTTGGTAGGTCTATGTTTACGTCAATGTAGCTTTTTCTAATTTCTACTGTGGTCGGCAAGGGGGGATTTTTTAACTTTACGGCCTCACCTCCAATGTGGTCTATCATCTAGTTTTAAATATATTCTCAATGGATTGGTTTTTGACTGAAAAAAACTGAATGTTGGTTTATCTAGAAATTAGTCCGATTCTTGAATTAACAAGAAGAGCCAATAGCTGACTGCTATAGGGCGCGTCCCCAGGTGGCGGATAGGGGAACGACCTTCAGATATGAAGGCCAGCTGCGAAACAAGCAGAATAACTCTGACAAATAAGCAGTCGCGGACCAACAGCAGCATTGTTAGAAGAGGAGTAGACCTCTTTAAAAATCCTGACTTCAACTGACCCGGGTTGATGGACCTCAGCAAGGGTCCCACTCCAGGGATACGGAGGAGCTGTGTCTGTACTCATGTTAGAGTCGGCAGCAAAGGCGTCTGCTTCCATGTTAGGAACGGCCTCAAACTACAGGCAAAGTCAGACTTTCACCAAAGTGTGCCTGGATCATGGTGCCATGATCAACGAAAGCTGCACCCCTATACCCCATTCCATGAGATCAGATGTTGATTTGCATGCTGCATCGCCCGTCGCGCAGAATAAACAGGGGCGCGTTCAGGACTTAGGTAGAGGGTTCTGTCCGATAAGTATAATACAGTCTCCACAAACTTCTAACTTTGCAGCTTCCAAGCAATTGAGCATTCTGCAGTGCAACATCAATGGATTGTGCTCAACAGCAACAAAAATAAAATTAGAAGAAATAATGGAAATAGCTGAAAAACAAAAGATACAAATTATAGCCCTACAGGAAACCAAATTAAATGAAAAGTACAATCTCAAATATAAAAACTACAATATCCTCAGAAAAGACAGAAATAAAGAAGGGGGTGGCCTTGCATTTTTAATCAATAATTTGTACTATGAAGACATAGCCATTAATATTCCAAACACATCAGACCTCGAAGCCCAAGGTATCAAAGTCTACCTCAATCAAAACAAAACCATCAACATATTCAATATGTATCACCCACCAAACAATAAACTTATTGACGATGGAACAATGGCTCAATTTCTTACAGACAACACTATTATTGTAGGTGACCTTAATGCCAAACATCAACTATGGGGATGTTCCACGCCAAACCCAAGAGGCAAAATACTTTCAAACTTATTTGACGACAATGCCTTCATGTGCTTAAATTTTGGGAATCCTACCCACCATTCCTACAGTTATAATACCGCACAAGCCCTTGATATAAGTTTCTCCAGTCCTGACATTTTCCACAAATGCAAATGGCAAATATTAAAAAGTATTGGAAGTGATCATTTGCCTATTTTGATAGAAATTAGCACCAAGACCAAAACCAGCTCAATTAAAGAAAAATTCTGGAACTTCAAAAAGGCTAATTGGAATCTTTACCAGCAAAACACCAATGAAGACTTTAGAAAAGCACCCACTAGAATGAAAGATCTGGAACAAAATTGGATATCTTTCAAAAACACCATTATTAAAGCAGCCAAAGTTTCAATACCAAGAGGTAATATTAAGAAATGGATTCCAAATTATACACACCAGGCAAAAGATATTCAAACACTTATAACTAAAAGAAATGAACTACAAAAAAAGTGCACCCAAAACCAAACAAATTGTAGAACTGAACTGAACATTGTGAATGCAAAAATAAAAAGATTATACGTAAATATGAAAAGGGAAAAATGGAAACAAACTTGTGAAAACCTGAACCCAAGAAACCCAAATACAAAACTTTGGCATTTGGCAAAACAAATTGACAGAGCCCAGCCACAAACTGAAAACACAAATATGATTAAGAATACAGATGGTACCCCAGCAACTAATGACAAAAATGCTGCTAATCTTTTAGGTAATTCATATCAAATAAGTAGTAAAATCAAATTTGAAATAAAAGATAAGAAAGTTGAAAAAAAGGCCCGAAAGATTATCCATGACTGTAAAAACGTCACTAGCACTCATAATATTTTCCATGAAAAAATCAATATGAAAGAGCTAGATTATGCATTAGAAAACACTGACCTAAACAAGACTCCTGGGCCAGATGGAATCCATGGCCAAATGATATCAAACTTGGGCAAAAATGGCAAAGAAAAGCTTCTTGATATTTTCAATAACTCCTGGAAAACTGGAAAATTGCCTCAAGACTGGAAAACTGCAACAATAATTCCTATTAAAAAACTTGACAAATCTGCTGATGACCCAAAAAACTACCGACCTATCTCCCTCACAAGTATTTGCTGCAAATTAATGGAAAAAATTATACTCAGACGACTTACCTACCATCTTGACACAAGAAATCTCTTACCAAAAGAACAATATGGATTTAGGAAAGGACATGGGACAATAGACCAACTCTTATTTTTCACACAAAAGGTAAAAGATGCACAAAACAGAAAACCAACTAACCACACAATAGCTGCTTTTTTAGACCTTACACAAGCTTTCGATAAGGTATGGAAAAACAAGTTAATTACAAAATTATACAAACATTTCAAAATTGATGGAAAAGCTATCACTTGGATAAATGATTTCCTTAAAAATAGATACATCAGGGTCAAATATAATGGCACTCTATCTAAAACCTTCAAATTGTACCAAGGATTACCACAAGGATCAGTCCTTAGCCCAACTCTCTTCACCCTATTTATTGCAGGCATAGAAGAAAAAATTTCTCATAAAACCAATATTGGACTTTTCGCTGATGACATTATTCTATGGAGCAGCAATAATAACTGGAAAAAAGCTGAAAGAGATTTGAACAAGACTCTTTTCCACCTAGAAAAATTTGCTAATAAACATAAATTAGAATTTAACCTCCAAAAATCTGAAACCTGTCTTTTTACTACCGATAAGAAACTATACAAAATAAGACCAAAAATTATTCTGAAAGAACAACAATTGCAATATAATAAACATCCTAAATATCTTGGCTACACCCTGGATCCAGAAATTAACTCCAGTAAACACATTGAAGAAGTTATTAGAAAAGGAAGAGACCGACTAAAAATCCTGAAATATATTTCAGGAAGAGAGTGGGGAGCCGATGCAACCACACTAAAATTAACTTACACATCTCTAATTAGACCTATCCTGGAATATGGATATCAAATCTATGGTACAGCATCTGAAACAAATCTAAAATCACTGGAAAGGATACAACTAAGTGCAGCTAGAATTATTACAGGTCTTCGTAATACCTGCCCTAATGATATTGTACTTTACGAGGCAGACATTATGCCCTTAAAGGATAGAAGAAGCTACAATCTGCCAAAATATATAAACAAAATCAAGAGTTATGGAAACAAACACAGAACTTCCAAGTACATACTTAATTGGGAATCCAATTTAAGACTCAAAAAAGAAGGCCCTCTACACCTGGCCAAAAGAAATGAATTTTTAAAATATAAAGTGGAAAAAAATTATTTAGCAGAAAAAATTTCTCCATGCAAACCACTACAAAATGTTATTTTTAATGCCACTTTAAATGAACCCACCAACAAACAATACCAAAATCCAGAATACTTAAAACAATTATCATTAGAAATAATTAATAACATTCCTAAAAATGCAATAACTATCTATACCGATGGTAGCAGAGACGAGCTAGGACACACTGGCAGTGGCTGTCTCATCAAAACCACAAATGGCATTGAGAAAATGAACAGAAGAAACCCAGATTTTTGCTCAGTCTTCAAATCAGAACTTATAGCCATCTATGAAGCCTTAAAATCCATCAGAAACACTAAACATCACGATATCTGGATTCTTACTGATAGTAGAAGTGCCATACAACACTTGAGTCACACAGGGGAACTCAGAGACAAAGTAAGCAGGAACATAATTGGTTATCTCCAAAAACTCTCAAAACCTCAAAAATTCACCTTCAATGGATACCCTCACACATTGGCATTGAAGGCAATGAAGCTGCTGATGTGCTAGCAAAAAAAGGCACAAAAGAACCCTTGCCACAGAAAAATAAACTTACTTTTAAAGAAATAGAAACAATAGCCAAAACAAAAATAAATAAGAACTGGAGGATCCCACCTAAGCACAGTTGGTACAGTGGAGTGAACCCAGGAGGAGCTCTGAAGATCAAAAATAGACAGCATCAAACAACACTAACAAGATTTAGAACGGGCCATCTCAAGCCATTGAAGATAGAAAATAATAACAAAATTTATCCCACTTGCCCAAAATGTAGTTTGGTACCTGCAGCTCCAGAACACATTTTGGCTTGCATTAGATGCACTAAACAGGACCTTTGGGAGAGGCCGCTGCTCATCATAAAACAGCTCGAGGAGCATGAACTCATGGAATTCGTGTAATCTTTACACAAGGGGATAAGAAACAACAACAACAACATATTTCAAGACTGATAAGGGGAGGTCCTTTATAAACTTGTCTTCTTCACAGACTTTGGTGTCAAGCAGTCGAAGATAAAAAATATAAATAATTTAATTTCATTTAAGGCTCTCAGTTTCATTTATTAAATTATCCTTGGCTATCTTTTTTTTTGGATCAAGCTCCTGCCTTCAACAGTTGCCGTAGAATAACAAACAATTTGACCTGACAGCTAGCCAAGATTATTTCAATAAAGAACTATTGCTTTTTAAATGGTATTAAACCATTGATATTTTGATTTTTGAATGGAAATTTATTTTGAGATAAAATTTTTGTAATATTTTTTAATGGAGACATTTATTTCTCACAATGCCATCCCAGAGAGATTGCGCATGCATCTTGCTTACCAATAGAAACAGACAGTGTACCTTACTGTTAGTGGTTGACCAATAGATGCAGACAATGTACCTTACTATTAATGGTTGACCAATAGAAGCAGACAATGTACCTTACTGTTAGTGGTTGACCAATAGAAGCAGACAATGTACCTTACTGTTAGTGGTTGACCAATAGAAACAGACAATGTACCTTACTGTTAGTGGTTGACCAATAGAAGCAGACAATGTATCTTACTGTTAGTGGTTGACCAATAGATGCAGACAATGTACCTTACTATTAGTGGTTGACCAATAGAAGCAGACAGTGTACCTTACTGTTAGTTGTTGTCAGCTGTACCTCTCACAACAGGGAAAAAAAAGGCGTATGTGTGATCCACCATGTTATTGCTGCCTGCGCAGGAGACATCAAAGTAATGCCACTGGATGATACGGCTCCTGCTGCAGACGCCACTCTATCCCTCTCCGCAGACACGCTGAACCGTGTAGTCGCGGGAAATCTCTCTGTGAAGGAAGCCTACCTCGATAACAGGCTGCGAATGGATGGCGCTTCTTCTTTGAACTCCAGTCTGGTCACCCTGTTTCTTTGAACATTACTGTGATTGTTCACCTTACCTAGTCGGCCATCTTGTTTATTATGTTTCTTCTAGCTCTATGCACACACAATCCTTCTTAAAAAACTAATAGTAGGTTTGCCTTTTCATCAACATTGTTAGATTTTTCGTTCCCTAGATGTTAATTTTATTTGTTTATATATATATGTGCTTGACAAACAGATCTTTTCTTAAAATCAAGTCATCTTGTTTCTCCGATGTGTTGTAGTGATTGTTTGCTAGATGTTCAGCTATCTTTGTTTGTTTTTTTTATCAACACATAAGTGGTTCAGGAGCCAATGAGTCCAGAAAATACAAAAAAAATTGAGAAAATGCTTGATAAGACACAATTTGGATCAGAAATTCAGTACTTTTATATGAAGATTCCTATTATTATTCAGTATTAATGTAAGGATTTTGGTCAATTAAGGGAATTAAAACAAATTGACCACTATTAAGAGGAAGCCTCTTCTTGTGTGTTTGGCTGTCTTTTAATTATATGGTCTAAAAAATTTGAAAAGTAAAAAAAAAAATAGCCAAACCATGGCTATAGTGAACCAAAAGCTCTGTCCCATTGGGATTCACTATAGAGGGGTTTTACTTTTTTTAGATTTGGCCTTATTACCTTGTGAGAAAATGATTATTTTTAAATACATAGTTGAGATGATTCAAAACCACTTTCTGATACAGATTTGATATATGTCTGATATAGATAAAGAAACAAGCGAATCCTTTAATAATTAAAAATAATTTTATTTATATCCCATTGGCCATTTGCAAAAATCACACCAAAATGGAATTGCATTTGCATTACAAAATTGGACGTAACCACGTTGGCTTTTGAAAGACTCGCGTAATAGTTCTTAAATTTGGTCTGATCATCTTGTTTCTCTAACGCTGCATCGATTGCTTACTTATAAAATCAGCCATCTTGTTTCTTTGTGTTTTTAATTCGACATAGAGTTCATATTTAAATCTAATTGGATCTCACTGTGTTTCTCTCCTTGACATTGCTAGGATTATTTGCTAAACAGTCGGCCATCTTGTTTGTTTATCGTAGATTTATATGCAATCGTTTTTCCTTGAATCTGGTCTAATAACCTTATGGTATTACCGCCATATTGTTTGTTTATACTTGTTTAGCTCAAGATTTTATTAGTTAATATACATAAGATTTCAGCATTAATTTTCCCTGGTATGGAAGCCAAAATGGATCAAAACTCACAAATCCAAATAAAGCTTTGTAAAATTTTGAAACTTTTGAACTTAAAAAAAAAATAAAAAAAAAATCAAAACCCCCCCCTATTTGTACAGACCCTACTGGTGTTTTCAGTAAGCAATTCTTTTGTAAGTGCAAAAGTTGAACTGCTTTTCACATGTGTAGACATGTGGTGGACTTACAGTAAAAGCAGTTGCCTACTTCTACCCACCATGATTATCATGGCCTGTACCATGTGTAGTAGGGATAAGCAAAAAAAAAATTCTTATAAAACATAAATAATAACGCATAACACACCCGTAATATAAAAATGGGGGGGAAAAAACATTTATATATTTTTTTATTGCACGTATATAAATCCTAATGAGAAGGAATGGCTCTTCGGTGGTGAACCCTTCCAGTGGTTTTGGCAGTTTAATAATAAGACTAACAATTCTTAAAATAATTTTAAATGAATAAAGAAAAATTATTCTAATTATCCTGATTACTAAGACTGATGAAGATATTGTATTTAACTGATTGGTTAGCAGTGTATAGTCTGTGGAAATAGTTTATTAATTATTATTATTTGATTTGGTACAATTTGGATTATTTTTTTGAATTAAAAAATTTGGATTATAGATTAGAAACAGAAGGTAATAAGACTAAATACAAATAAATAAATAGTGTGTGACATTTTAGTAACAACATATTTGGTCTGATGATGGTAACAATGCTGTTACTAAAATATCACACTATATTTATTTATTATTTGGATTTGTTCTTATTATCTTATTATTATTATTATTTTATAAAAGGTAGCTTTTGAAAAGTTTTTCACACAATGGGGAAGATTTTGGGAGAGGAATGAGGCCTGTTGGAGAGGGTGATTAGAAAAAGATAGAAGAATTGGATGGGACATAAAGAGGAAATATAGTCATGAAGAAAGTTCTGGAAGGTAAAAATAAATGCAAAGAGAACGGTAGAAAGAGAATTGGACTGATGGACTGAATAGGAAGTTATGAAGAAATAAAGAGAATAACTCAAGATAGAGAAGTATGACGTCACTGGAGACCTGGTCAAGAACAGAGAAACTGAAGCATTGGACTGATGGAATGGATGGGAATTTATGAAGAAATAAAGAGAAGAACTCAAGATAGAGAAATGTGGCCCCATACAAGAAACCAGGACCCGCTCAAGAACAGAAAAACTGAAGAAGAAGAATTAGACTAATGGACTGGATGGTAAACTATACAGAAATGAAGAGAAAATCTCAAGATAGAGAAGTCACTGGAGACTAGGATATTTTCAAGAACAGAGAAACTGAAGAAGAATTGGACTGATGGACTGGATCATGGAAGCTATAAAGAAATAAAGAGAAGAACTCAAGATAGAGAAGTCACTGAAGACTAGGATATTTTCAAGAACAGAGAAACTGAATAAAGGAAGAATTAGAATGATGGACTGGATGAGAGGTTATGAAGAAATAAAGAGAAGAACTTGAGATAGAGAAGTATGACTCCATACAAGAAACCAAAACCTACTCAAGAACAGAGGAACTGAAGAACTGGACTCATGGACTGGATGGGAAGTTATAAAGAAATAAAGAGAAAACTCAAGATAGAGAAGTATGATGTCACTGGAGACCAGAACCTTAGTAAGAGCAACGAAATTGAAAAAGAATTATAAAATATATTTATCTTTTTATCCCCTCTTTTTATGTTTAGAATGATTTGTAGTTTTCACACATTGTCTTTACTTAGCAATAATAGTTCTTTATCCAAAAAGTTCTCCCTATTTCACAAATTCTATTAGGTTACAATTACAATTATTTTTATTTCCAAAGAGCTATATCCCGCAAGGGATACTTGCGCCAAACAAGGAGAAAAGTTTATTTACATAAGTTATTTACATTATTCAACGCATGAAAACATTAGAGATCCAGATTTTGCAGAAAGTTTAAAATGTATTTACAAAATGAATTGAACTTTAAATATGATTTTTTTATCGGAAATCAAATCGTTAAGTTCACAAGCAATTAGTTCATTCTTCATTCTATAATCTTGAAATGCTGGGCAATCGATCAGTAGATGTCTTGAGGTTTGTTCCTGAGGTTGAAACTGCTTACCCCAAAGATCTAAAATTATATAAATCTTATTATTATTGTATAAATATAAAATATTGTAATTTATCGGAGGCCTTGCAAAGTTTTGTTAAGTTTATTATGTGTTACAAATTTTGGCCTTTGTGTGTTATTATTGCTGTCAAAACAGATATTGTTTTTATTTATTGAAAAAAATAATAAATTGTTTTTTAAACAACCCTTTTGTGTGTGTGTTTCCTCTTTATTGTGTGTAGTATTCTGTTTTTTACATACAATTATCTTATAAGTGTGTTTATTTCTATAAAAAACTACTTTGAAATAAATAGAGACAGTAGCCAAAACAAAAATAAACAAGAACTGGAGGATCCCAGCTAAGCATAGCTGGTACAGTGGAGTGGACCCAGGAGGAGCTCTGAACCTCAAACAGCATTAAACAACACTAACAAGATTTAGAACAGGCCATCTCAAGCCATTGAAGATAGAAAATAATAACATAATCTACCCCACTTGCCCAAACTGTAGCTTGGCACCTACAGCTTCAGAACACATTTTGGCCTGTATTAGATATATTAAACAGGACCTTTGGGAGAGGCCGCTGATAAAATCCAGCTTGAGGAGCATGAACTCATGGAATTTGTATAATCGTTACACAAGGGAATAAGAAACAACAACAACACTAAACTTTTTTAAAGCAATTAGAACAACAAGTAAACTAATAAAATAAAGATTCTTTCCTGCTTTTACACATTGACAAATTACTAAGGAATCTAGGGCTTGGTTTCTTTTACCATTTTTTATTTCTTGATCTTTTGGGCTATCATGACCTTCAATATGGAGCTCGAAGGCTCGAGAAATAAAAAAAATGTAAAAAGAAACCTAGTCCTAGATTTCTTTTTGATTTTGTCAAAGTGTAAACTACTGTTTAAAAACATTGATAAAGAAAATCCCATTAGGGCAAAATTCTTGGTCCACTTTAGCCATGGGTTCACAATATCCAGGGCTCACTACACTCATGGACAAAACTTAAGGAAGTTGTACCTTTTAACATGTATATCGGGATTGAGACAATAACTCTGAAAGATATTACAGTGACCTTTATTGGAGACACACAAGATAACCAATATACACTTATGGATAAAACTTAAGGAAGTTGTACCTTTTACCATGTATATCGGGATTATAACTCTGAAAGATATTACAGTGACTTTTATTGAAGACACACAAGATAACCAATATACACTCATGGACAAAACTTAAGGAAGTTGTACCTTTTAGCATGTATATTGGGATTATAACTCTGAAAGATATTACAGTGAACTTTATTGAAGACACACGAGATAACCAATATACACTCATGGACAAAACTTAAAGAAGTTTTATCTTTTAGCATGTATATCGGGATTATAACTGTGAAAGATATTACAGTGACCTTTATTGTAGACACACAAGATAACCAATATACACTCATGGACAAAACTTATGTAAGTTGTACCTTTCAGCATGTATATCGGGATTGAGACAATAACTCTGAAATATATTACAGTGACCTTTATTGAAGACACACGAGATAACCAATATACACTCATGGACAAAACTTAAGGAAGTTGTACCGTTCAACATGTATATCGGGATTCAGACAATAACTGAAAGATATTACAGTGACCTTTATTGAAGACACACGAGATAACCAATATACACTCATGGACAAAACTTAAGGAAGTTGTACCTTCCAGCATGTATATCGGGATTCAGACAATAACTCTGAAAGATATTACAGTGACCTTTATTGAAGACACACGAGATAACCAATATACACTCATGGACAAAACTTAAGGAAGTTGTACCGTTCAACATGTATATCGGGATTCAGACAATAACTCTGAAAGATATTACAGTGACCTTTATTGAAGACACACGAGATAACCAATATACACTCATGTACAAAACTTAAGGAAGTTGTACCGTTCAACATGTATATCGGGATTCAGACAATAACTCTGAAAGATATTACAGTGACCTTTATTGAAGACACACGAGATAACCAATATACACTCATGGACAAAACTTAAGGAAGTTGTACCGTTCAACATGTATATCGGGATTCAGACAATAACTCTGAAAGATATTACAGTGACCTTTATTGAAGCAACACGAGATAACCAATATACACTCATGGACAAAACTTAGGAAGCTGTACCTTTTAGTATGTATATCAGGATTCAGACAATAACCCTGAAAGATATTACAGTGACCTTTATTGAAGACACACGAGATAACCAAGTGTGAACAGCCTCTGTCTCCTTAAAAAAAAATAAAAAAATAGACGACTGGCGACATCAAAGACTTTCAAATTCCTTAAGTTTTGTTCATGAGTGTATTTTTTTTTCAGAAGAAAAAATAGCTTCAATAACCAACGATTCTTGCAAAAGTCCAACCCTACCAGTGAGTGAAAGTAACCAAATCAGGATATGTATTTTTTTGTTTTTAATTTAATCTATATACAGTTAAACCTGTTTATAACGCCTCCTCTTGGGACTCACCAAAATAGGGTGCTATAGACATGTCACTTTTAATGTAAAATGTTTACATTTTAATGTTTAAAATCAGGCGCTATAGAGAGGAAGGTGCTATTTAGAGGGGGCGCTATAGTCAGGTTTAACTGTAATTTAAAATAAAAGCGGCTGGTGAAAATACACACACACACAAAAACCTTTATTAAGACACACAGGTCTTACAGAGGATTCTCCTTGGGGTTACAAGACGGAGAAACCCATGAAAGTGGGAAATATTGGTGAAAATAAATAATCATGATTTTCAAACTTAACAGGATTAAATATTAAACAAGGTAATAAGACCAAATCCAAATAAATAAATAATGTGTGACGTTTCGGTAACAGCGTTGTTACCATCTTCAGACAAAAGTACTGAATGAGAAATTTTACCACAGCATGTTTTAAATATTTCACCCCGTAGTACGCTGAAGTCGCCTCCCGTAGTACGCTGAAGTCGCTCTCCGTAGTACGCTGAAGGCGCCTCCCGTAGTACGCTGAAGTCTCCTCCCGTAGTACGCTGAAGTCGCTCTCCGTAGTACGCTGAAGTCGCCTCCCGTAGTACGCTGAAGTCGCCTCCCGTAGTACGCTGAAGTCGCCTCCTTGGTCTTATTACCTTGTTTTATAATCTATAATCCAAATTGTGCCTTATCAGGATTAAATATTGAGAAATTAATTAACACACAAAGGTTTTTAATTGAATATTTTACTTCTTCACTCAATACAGGTCCCCCGCCACTTTTATTTTGACACAAATAGATCTAATTTTTCTTTATTATTGTAGATCTAATAGTTTAATGGGGGAAAAACTGAAATATTTAATTTCTACTTGCACTAAATTTTAAGAAAAACTGAAAAAATTTACATTAATTATTACAGTTTATATCTTAAAAAAACTTTTTCCCTTAATATTAAAGAACATTATTTTTTTAATAGAAAAACTCTAACGATTCAGCATGTTGATTTTGTATTGAAGTATATATATATATAAATAGTTGAATAACATATAAACTTTTATTTAAAATATCCTTTTGATTCCTTCTCTGTAGAACGCTGAAGTCGCCTCCCGTAGTACGCTGAATCGCCTCCCATAGTACACCGAAGTCGCCTCCCGTAGTATGCTGAAGTCCTTTCCCGTAGTACGCTGAAGTCGCTCTCCGTAGTACGCTGAAGTCGCCTCCCGTAGTACGCCGAAGTCGCCTCCCGTAGTATGCTGAAGTCGCTTCCCGTAGTACGCTGAAGTCGCTCTCCGTAGTACGCTGAAGTCGCCTCCCGTAGTACGCTGAAGTCGCTCTCCGTAGTACGCTGAAGTCGCTCTCCGTAGTACGCTGAAGTCGCCTCCCGTAGTACGCTGAAGTCTCCTCCCGTAGTACGCTGAAGTCGCTCCTCGTACGCTGAAGTCGCCTCCCGTAGTACGCTGAAGTCGCCTTCCGTACTCGTAGTACGCTGAAGTCGCTCCCCGTAGTACGCTGGTTCCCTTCTCCGTGATGCTGAAGTCGCTCCCCGTAGTACGCTGAAGTCGCCTCCCGTAGTACGCTGGTTCCCTTCTCCGTGATGCTGATATCGCTCCCCGTAGTACGCTGAAGTCGCCTCCCGTAGTACGCTGGTTCCCTTCTCCGTGATGCTGAAGTCGCTCCCCGTAGTACGCTGAAGTCGCCTCCCGTAGTACGCTGGTTCCCTTTTCCGTGATGCTGAAGTCGCTCCCCGTAGTACGCTGAAGTCGCCTCCCGTAGTACGCTGAAGTCGCTCTCCGTAGTACGCTGAAGGCGCCTCCCGTAGTACGCTGAAGTCTCCTCCCGTAGTACGCTGAAGTCGCTCTCCGTAGTACGCTGAAGTCGCCTCCCGTAGTACGCTGAAGTCGCCTCCCGTAGTACGCTGAAGTCGCCTCCCGTAGTACGCTGAAGTCGCTCTCCGTAGTACGCTGAAGTCGTTCTCCGTAGTACGCAGAAGTCGTCTCCCGTAGTACGCTGAAGTCGCTCCCCGTAGTACGCTGAAGTCGCTCTCCGTAGTACGCCGAAGTCGCTCTCCGTAGTACGCTGAAGTCGCCTCCCGTAGTACGCTGGATGCCTTCTCCGTAGTATGCTGAAGTCCATCTCCATAGTACGCGGAAGTTGCTCTTCATTCCCTTTCCGTAGTACGCTGAAGTCACTCTCCGTAGCGCGATGAATTCCTTCTCCGTAGTACGCTGAAGTCGCTCTCCGTAGCACGATGTATTCCTTCTCCATAGTGCGCTGAAGTCCATCTCCGTAGTACGCTGAAGTCGCTCTTTATTCCTTCTCCGTAGTACGCTGAAGTCGCTCTTCATTTCTTCTCCGTAGTACGCTGAAGTCGCTCTCCGTAGCACGATGGATTCCTTCTCCATAGTGCGCTGAAGTCCATCTCCGTAGTACGCTGAAGTCGCTCTTTATTCCTTCTCCGTAGTACGCTGAAGTCGCTCTTCATTTCTTCTCCGTAGTACGCCGAAGTCGCTCTCCGTAGCACGATGGATTCCTTCTCCATAGTGCGCTGAAGTCCATCTCCGTAGTACGCTGAAGTCGCTCTTTATTCCTTCTCCGTAGTACGCTGAAGTCGCTCTTCATTCCTTCTCCGTAGTACGCTGAAGTCCGTAGTCCACCATCTTCTTCCATTTCGAAGCTAAGCCGCCGCCATCCATCACTTTCAAATTGGTGATTCTGAAGACCAACTTGGATTGACATTAGCTCTATCGATTATCTTCATTGTTTCTCTAGAGGCGATTGTTGTAGTCATAGTTACTATATGAATGCCAGCTACTATACAAATTCATAGGACATCTAAGAACTACACAAGGAATATATATATACTTAGTTTTAGCTTCTATATACGGGAGAGTTCTTTTTATACATCAATATATCTCCTACCGGCAAAATGTCCATCTATGAGAAAGATGTACTCGTGAAAGCAGAGTGAGGTGAATGTGATAACTCTCTACACACATTTCATTGATTTATTCTTATCTGAGTAGATGTGGCCTCCGTTACCATAGACTCTGCAGGAATCTCTGTCTTGGTGTAAAGTTATAACTGATAGTTGTTTTGGTGGTTTGTATTGAGGTAGTTCTCCCTGGTCTCCAGACATCGTTCATTCTTTTATTAATAGCTTTGTTTGAGAGTAAACCTCGATATGCTCTGTTAATAGTAGTTATACAATTTGGTCCCGAGGTAGAGACAATAAAAAGATTCACTGGCCGAAGTGTCTTTTATTTGAAGAAGTAGTTATACACTCACGGAGATTGAATTTGTGCATCAAGAAGGAGGCACATCGGATTGAAATGAAATTTTACCTGTTTACTCATACAATGGAAGCAAACATCACCAAAGAAAGAACCACAAAAAGTACAGATTTATTCATACCTATCATGATCAATGGTATGTCAGACAGCCTTTTTCTGCAATGCATGCAGCTACCCGGTCAGGCAGCAAATCAAAGAATACGGTTTTTCTTGGACGGAGGCTTCCAAATCCAAAATATTGTTTTGTTGTGTTAACTGTTGATTTAGCTCTTTCACACATGGTAAATGGGGGAAGGTCCGGGGAGTGGGAAGGCCATGGAAAAGTGTAGATATATATCATGATGCAGTATGTGTCCTGGCTGAAAATTTGTCCTAGGGATCTCAGATAGGAAGACGAGAAGACATCAGATACAGCCCGTTCTACTTTTCACTTACAAATGTGTTAGATCCCCGTTTGATTACTTGATCTCGCTGGTGGAGTTGGACTTTTGCAAGAATCGGAGGCCATTGGAGATTTTTTTTGAATCAGAAAAAGTGCCCAATGCGGGATTAGATTCCGGGTCGTAGCGGTCGAAAACCAACGGTTTAGATTACCCTTCTACCGACCCCGATGCCCGTTATTGTGGCATGTAATGTAACAAGGGACTATCGTAGGTGATGCCGTGCCATGATATATACACTTAGTGAAATGAAAGTGTACGGTAGCGAAGATGGAATTGTGCCGATTATCCGGGATTATCCAAATCCGTCTGCGGTGATCACTTGACTCCAACACGGCGGTATACATTACTGGATATTGTTGCATCATGATTAATGCGCGTATTTTTTCAATTATTTATAATATTATTTTTAATATATTTAAAATTTAAATTATATATTTATTTATTTTTATAAAACAGATTATTACTATAAAATATTATGTACTATAAAACATTTGTATTTTGATACATTGACTACACCACCTGCTTTAAACTTTGATGTGATAAATAAAGAGATATTCTAGGTGCTACCTAAATATATAGTTGTCTTATTATTGACTGGTCTAACCTTGTAGGATGGTTGAGACACGTTCTGGAATGATGCAAGACACGTCTGAGGAGAGAATCAAGACTGAAGAATCTGTCAAACCGCAGCCTGGTGCAACAATATGACTGGTCGTCTTCAGTGACGTTCCATCGGCACCACTTTAGAATGCCTGTGTTAGGGTGTTGATAGCAGGACACGGCGATGAGATCATGGATTGATCTCAGATCAAATTGTCTTTCACCTGGTACTTTTAAACCCACTGAAGCGTCAACCTGTATGCTGGTCACTATGGGATCTGTGGCGTCTAATCCGCCGTCGATCCCTCCAGTGTGTAGTTACCATCTTGTCCCACTTACCCTATCGAATGGTGACGATAGAACGATTGACTCGTCACATTTGACCATCCTGCTTTTTTCAGACCGCTGTTGGTCTTTGGGATTTCCGCTGCTGAGTTTACCTGGAATTCTTGTTACTTCATATAACGTGATTGTTTCTTAGTGAAGTCAGATAACTATTATATAGTAGAACTTCCATGAGATACTTCCATAGCTCACAAACCTACCGGTCTTTTCTGGAGATAGTCGTTTATTGGAGGTTGGATTAGATCAAGCTAAATATTTTTTCAAACGTTGGTAATCAGGAAATAAAATCGCATATCAGATGGCTTTCATGGGAGGTTTGTCGTTTCTATATAATGGCAATACATATTACAGCCAATGGTGGCTTGAACGATGCAACGTTTAACCGCCAGTTGGAAATTATGGAGTCATCTTCTTATAGGATTGAGGAGGACGTCAGGACATACAGTAGAACTACCTCCTTGTAAAGGACAACATCTAATTGCAGAGCCAAAGTGTCCTTTAGGGAGAGGTGTCCTCTTACTGGAGAGTTGCTACAGTAAAACTACCTCCTTGTAAAGGACAACACCTAATTGCAGAGCCAAAGTGTCCTTTAGGGAGAGGTGTCCTCTTACTGGAGAGTTGCTACAGTAGAACTACCTCCCTGTAAAGGACAACATCTAATTGCAGAGCCAAAGTGTCCTTTAGGGAGAGGTGTCCTCTTACTGGAGAGTTGCTACAGTAAAACTACCTCCCTGTAAAGGACAACACCTAATTGCAGAGCCAAAGTGTCCTTTAGGGAGAGGTGTCCTCTTACTGGAGAGTTGCTACAGTAGAACTACCTCCCTGTAAAGGACAACACCTAATTGCAGAGCCAAAGTGTCCTTTAGGGAGAGGTGTCCTCTTACTGGAGAGTTGCTACAGTAGAACTACCTCCCTGTAAAGGACAACACCTAATTGCAGAGCCAAAGTGTCCTTTAGGGAGAGGTGTTCTCTTACTGGAGAGTTGCTACAGTAGAACTACCTCCCTGTAAAGGACAACACCTAATTGCAGAGCCAAAGTGTCCTTTAGGGAGATGTGTCTTCTTACTGGAGAGTTGCTACAGTAGAACTACCTCCTTGTAAAGGACAACACCTAATTGCAGAGTCAAAGTGTCCTTTAGGGAGATGTGTCTTCTTACTGGAGAGTTGCTACAGTAGAACTACCTCCTTGTAAAGGACAACACCTAATTGCAGAGTCAAAGTGTCCTTTAGGGAGAGGTGTCCTCTTACTGGAGAGTTGCTACAGTAGAACTACCTCCCTGTAAAGGACAACACCTAATTGCAGAGCCAAAGTGTCCTTTAGGGAGAGGTGTCCTCTTACTGGAGAGTTGCTACAGTAGAACTACCTCTCTATAAAGGACAACACCTAATTGCAGAGCCAAAGTGTCCTTTAGGGAGAGGTGTCCTCTTACTGGAGAGTTGCTACAGTAGAACTACCTCCTTGTAAAGGACAACACCTAATTGCAGAGTCAAAGTGTCCTTTAGGGAGAGGTGTCCTCTTACTGGAGAGTTGCTACAGTAGAACTACCTTCCTGTAAAGGACACCTAATTGCAGAGCCAAAGTGTCCTTTAGAGAGAGGTGTCCTCTTACTGGAGAGTTGCTACAGTAGAACTACCTCCCTGTAAAGGACAACACCTAATTGCAGAGTCAAAGTGTCCTTTAGGGAGAAGTATCCTCTTACTGGAGAGTTGCTACAGTAGAACTACCTCCCTGTAAAGGACAACACCTAATTGCAGAGCCAAAGTGTCCTTTAGGGAGAGGTGTCCTCTTACTGGAGAGTTGCTACAGTAGAACTACCTCTCTATAAAGGACAACACCTAATTGCAGAGCCAAAGTGTCCTTTAGGGAGAGGTGTCCTCTTACTGGAGAGTTGCTACAGTAGAACTACCTCCTTGTAAAGGACAACACCTAATTGCAGAGTCAAAGTGTCCTTTAGGGAGAGGTGTCCTCTTACTGGAGAGTTGCTACAGTAGAACTACCTTCCTGTAAAGGACACCTAATTGCAGAGCCAAAGTGTCCTTTAGAGAGAGGTGTCCTCTTACTGGAGAGTTGCTACAGTAGAACTACCTCCCTGTAAAGGACAACACCTAATTGCAGAGCCAAAGTGTCCTTTAGGGAGAGGTGTCCTCTTACTGGAGAGTTGCTACAGTAGAACTACCTCCCTGTAAAGGACAACACCTAATTGCAGATCCAAAGTGTCCTTTAGGGAGAAGTGTCCCCTCTTACTGGAGAGTTGCTACAGTAGAACTACCTCCTTGTAAAGGACAACACCTAATTGCAGAGTCAAAGTGTCCTTTAGGGAGAGGTGTCCTCTTACTGGAGAGTTGCTATAGTAGAACTACCTTTCTGTAAAGAACAACACCTAATTGCAGAGTCAAAGTGTCCTTTAGGGAGAGGTGTCCTCTTACTGGAGAGTTGCTATAGTAGAACTACCTTTCTGTAAAGAACAACACCTAATTGCAGAGCCAAAGTGTCCTTTAGGGAGAAGTGTCCCCTCTTACTGGAGAGTTGCTAAATCGTAAAAATGGTAATTTTGGAAGATGAAAACTTTTCTTTGTAGAGAGATGTCCTCTAGCGCGAGTGTCCTCTCATGGAGGTTGTTCTACTGTACCTGAAATAATAAATCTCAGTGACAAATCGTCTACAAATACCAACTTGAGCTAGAGATTCTATTGTGTGAAAATTAGAAACTATTTTAGACGCGTAAGATTCTTTTTGAAATTAAACAATTTCTACTGTATATATACTGTATTTGTAGTTGAGCTATTTAAATTCAAAAATACCAAACACACTTATAGCAGACTTTTTTTTTTAGATGATATTGAATTATATAATTGATTTGTTTTTCCGAGAGAAATTGGTTGGATTTGAAATATTTCGAAAGAGAGCAATGTCTTATGTTTGAACTCTGAACAATTATTTTTCTAAATGTACCCAATTGTATTGTGTGTCTACTGGATTGGTCCAGCCACCATCAGGGACGGTAGTGAAGGCCTTTCCCGCCCAGAACCCTCACCACCGCTTCTGTAAAGAAGGCCAGTACCGTTATCTATACGTATGGAACGCTTCACGATTTTGCGTGTCATCCTTGCGCAGGGGCCATGCTAATCTTCTCTGTTATCTATACGTAACAAAGCTAGCTCATCAGTGGTGAACCCTCTCAGCGGTTTCGCCACCTTAATCTACCATACCGCTATAATACTTGTATTACATTTGGCTTTCCCCCCATTTTATAATGAAGCTAGATTCTTGAAAAAAAGTATTTAAAATTATTTTATCATTACAGTAAGAGGGCAGTGGAAAAAATTGTTTTATTTTAAAAAGCAACATATGCTTCAAAAATAGTTTACATTATAACAAATGACGCGCTAATACATCATATAAATATTTGAAGCTTTGAATATATTTTAGAAAATCGAATATATAGAGTTAGAAGCTAGAAATTAAGAACATATTGTAAATATTGCCACGTGGAAAATTAGGGAAGACCAACTTCGGGATGAGACAACATTTTATTTCAGGTAAGAACAAACTATGAGTTCGGTTCAAAACCACTTTATTAGGTACCGCTCAACAAGAGCAACCTAGTTTATGATAATTACAACAATGAATAATATATGAAGTTACATAGTGACCATCACATAACAAAAGATAAGCAAAAGAGGGAAGAAGTGTACAGAGTATAGCAAAATATAAACATAAAAAAATAATACTCTGCTAATAAAATAATAAATATTTTGTTGCAATATCCACGCTGCGCGCGTATGTATTTGTAAATATTTATTGTAAGATATAGTCGATATTTTATTAAGCCCGTTGAAGAGCGATTATCACTTGAAAGCTAGTGTTTTGTAATAAAAAGAAACTCATTGTGAGAAAATATTTTGTAATTTTTTAAACAATTTTATCATAAATAAAGAACATATGTCGCCTGAGGAAGGCGGCAGTGAATTGACGAAATGCCAGGAACTATAAATAACTCAATATATTTCTTTAAAATATTGTAGGGTAGAAATCAAGTCTTTGTATATCTGAAGGTGTGAAAATATTTATTGATGACGTCACCACGACTAGTCGACATATATTAGCAAATTAACCACCACTATCTACAGCTAGAGAATATCGAGCAAGTAAGCTAGGTAACTAAATGATGATTTTACAAATATAAAATTTTAAATCTGTTTTAAATATTTTCATTGAATAATATTAAATTAAATAATAAATTATTTCTTCGCCACGATATAATAGGTTGGTTGGAAGTTTGGAAAGTTATAGGTAGCTATCAAAATTCGAAACTATTTTAAAGGCGTAAGATTCTTTTTGAAAATAAACAATTTCTACTGCCCTTACTGCAATGGAAAAATTAATGGGAGGGCCTGGCTCATCAGTGGTGAACCCTCCCAGCGGTTTCGCCAGTTTAAATAGTTTCGAATTTTGATAACAGATGGTGCGCTAGTGCATCAAATAGGTAGCTATATCAACCAATACTTATGTAAAAGTTAGAATTCAGAAATAAACATCCCCCTGAGAAGAGTAGCAGAGAGTCACTGAATATCGGGAATTAAATAACTCAATATATTCCCGTTGTTTGATATCGATATAAATAAAGAAGGAAAAATTTGTCCCGCATATGTAAATATACAAACAAATTTACATAGACAACGTTTACATAGTCATATTAATGAGAGAAAAAATATATCCCCTAAATATATGTAAAGATAGAGGCTGCCTGGCCGGTATTCATAGTTCTTGAAATTAAAGATGCCTCGGTCAGTAAATCTTTTTATTACCTCAACGTTTCGACAAAAATCTTTTGTCCTCGTCAGGAGCGAAAAAAATTTAAAACATTTGGCAAATTATTAAAAATTATTCTCTTTTTTGTTTGCTCCTGACGAGGACAAAGTATTTTTTGTCGAAACGTCGAGACAATAAAAAAGATTTACTGGCTGAAGTGTCTTTAATTTGAATAACTAAATATAAGTGTTATTTATATAATTAATTTTATAATATATATTTATCTTTTTTTTGTGTGTATATGTTTATATAAAAAAATCATTTATTTGTTAACTAGAGAAAAAAAGTTCCATTTTCTGTTAATAGATGGAGTTAGTATCACAGATCGTTATGTTGATAGAACAATTGGACTTATTGCTACGGCAGTTATTCATTTATTTGGATTTCTCAAAAGGATGAAACATTGACAGTTTATTGATAAATATTATTTTAAATAAATGTATTGAATGTTATTTAATTAAAGTAAAATAGAAGTATGAATCCGTAACCAATTTAACATTGCATATTATTTATTATTAATAGTAATTATATGAAACAAATCTTGGTATATGTTTCTGCACGAAAACAATGAAAACAATACTGAAAACATTATATACATACAAGTTCCTTTTCAAACTCAGTCTCATCTATAGCCATTGTTACTCTGTAATATTCCAACATTGAAAGCTTTCATGTCTTGCTCTTTCTCAACCTGTATTATTTACATATATCCTCCACAATTGCCGTAAAATTTTAAAAGATTCTTTATATCAATTAATAAGTTAAGATAGATAAAAAATCACTAGACAGTGGTATAAATGCTACGGAAAATTTCAAGAATAATTAAGCCTAAAATATGGCCTTTCTCTGTGTTTTAATTAATTAATTATTTATATTTGACCATTTAAATCGTAAAATAGAATCATTGAATCAATTCTTAAGCCTGCTAAATTTTTTCATTAAAGAACCATTAATAAAAGAAATTATTTTAGAACGAATTTTTACAAATAAAACACTTCCTACTGTTTTAACTGCAATGAAAAAAAATATTGAGAGGGCCTGGCTCATCGGTGTTGAACCCTCCCAATGATTTCGCTATATATTACATACATGCCGCTCTAATATTTACATACGGGTCATTCGACTCATACAATGTATAACATATACACAACAGATACACAGATTTGAACAAAATGTTACAATTAACGTGTTTTTAAACCCTAAACCTTTTTCTCCTCTTACAAATGTATATAAATGAATAAACCAAAGCATCAAGGGCTGCGTATCTTTTATTAGAACGAATATAATACTAGCTTTCGAGCACATACGCCCTTATACAGGAATTAATGAAACAATAATCCAACTAGTTTGAAATATGATTTATATATAAATTTAACGTGCATATCCACGATACACGTGCATATCAACTTGCAAGGTATCCCATCATTGGTAGTTGAGCTATTTAAATTAAAAAATACCAAACCACACTTTTAGAAGACTTTTTTAAGAGGATATTGAATTATATGGAAAAATAGTACAAATGTGATATTGTACTGGGATAAGGTGCATACATTAAGAAAAAGGCATCTCCTTATCGTGCAACTGAAAGTTGCTGATGGCTTGCGCCATCTATCGGAATAAATATCAACTATTCTCGTTGATTTTGAATTATTCCAGAATTGGCCAAATACCCATTCTTGATTAATCAAGAAAAGCTAACCACGGACGCGTTTCGGGCTGTTGGCCCTCATCAGCGTGGTGCAAGCTGTACCTAATCAAGAATGGGTATTTGGCCAATTCTGGAATAATTAAAAATCAACGAGAATAGTTGATATTTATTCCGATAGATGGCACAAGCCATCAGCAACTTTCAGTTGCACGATAAGGAGATGCCTTTTTCTTAATTGAATTATATATTTGATTTGTTTTGCCGAGAGAAATTTGTCGGATTTGAAATATTTTGAAAGAAAGCAGTGTCTTGTGTGTGAACTCTGAACAATTATTTTTGTAAATGTAAACAATACAGATAGTTTATAGAATTAATATGCTGCGCGCGTAATAAACTCATGGACAAAATTTAAGGAAGTGGAAAATCTTTTTATCGCCGGTCGTCTGTTTTTTTTTTTTTTTTTGAAGGAGACAGAGGTTGTTCACACTTGGTTATCTCGTGTGTCTTCAATAAAGGTCACTGTAATATATTTCAGAGTTATTGTCTCAATCCCGATATACATGGTAAAAGGTACAACTTCCTTAAGTTTTGTCCATGAGTGTATATTGGTTATCTCGTGTGTCTTCAATAAAGGTCACTGTAATATCTTTCAGAGTTATTGTCTCAATCCCGATATACATGGTAAAAGGTACAACTTCCTTAAGTTTTGTCCATGAGTGTATATTGGTTATCTCGTGTGTCTTCAATAAAGGTCACTGTAATATCTTTCAGAGTTATTGTCTCAATCCCGATATACATTCTAAAAGGTACAACTTCCTTAAGTTTTGTCCATGAGTGTATATTGGTTATCTCGTGTGTCTTTAATAAATGTCACTGTAATATCTTTCAGAGTTATTGTCTGAATCCCGATATACATGCTAAAAGGTACAACTTCCTTAAGTTTTGTCCATGAGTGTGTATTGGTTATCTCGTGTGTCTTTATAAATGTCACTGCAATATCTTTCAGAGTTATTGTCTCAATCCCGATATGCATGCTAAAAGATACAACTTCCTTAAGTTTTGTCCATGAGTGTATATTGGTTATCTCGTGTGTCTTCAATAAAGGTCACTGTAATATATTTCAGAGTTATTGTCTGAATCCCGATATACATGCTGGCAGGACCTGCCCAAAAGCTTCCGTTAATCAAGTAAATAAAAATAATTGCGGCGTCTTATGAGTTTTCTTTTTCTGTAATTTATCGAAATTCTCTCTCAATAATGTAATAATGAATGATTTATCATGGTCTGTACCACGTGTACTAGGGATAATAATAATTTAAATTGAAACCATTTTTGACTCGTATGATTCGTTTTAAAGTAATTTTCTACTCCCCTTACTCTAATGATTAATTAATGGAAGATTTATCATTGCAGTATAGATAATAATAAAAAAAAAATTAAAAAGAATCATAGGCGTCAAAAATGGTTTCAATTTCTTATAACATATGGCATTCTAATGCATCATATAAAAATAATAATACACCAATACCTCACTTTGCGTCGTTTTGAATTTTTTTCGAAGTTGCGTCGCTGCTTAATTTTTACTGATTTTCACTGTGCGTCGTTAGATTTTCGAAGTTGCGTTGTTTTGGATTCGAGTCTTTAATTTTTTTTTCTTAAAATATGGCAACACCTTTGTTTTTGATTGCGCCATGCCATCAAAATTTTATTTTCACTTTGCGTCGTTTCAATTTGCGTCGTGTTTTTTTTGGAACGTAACCCCGACGCAAAGCGAGGTATGGGTGTATAAAAATTTTTGTTCTGAAAAATAGAGCAATCTCCATATTTAAACCTTTAGATAATAAAAAAGGCACATATATTGGATTGAATAAAATATTTATTTGCTAATATTTAGGTTGGCTGAACGCCAACCTTTGTCAAGGCATTGTATTTTGTATAAACAAACTATTATGTAATTCCTTTATAAAGATTAGCGTTCAGCCAACCGAAATATTGGCAAATAAATCTTTGATTCAATCCAATATATATGCTTTTTTATTATCTAAATAAAACTTTTTTTTGTTAACAGGATGATATAATGCGGCTTATGATTGTAAAACGACATTTGACAATTATCCCGCATGTGTTTCTATTGAACGAAAAATCGAAATTTTATTTTAAGGAGAAATAACGATTATTTCTATCCTTAGGGATGAAGTATGAAAGGAGGAATTGTGAATAGTAATGATAAACGGAAAAATAAAGTGTTTAGGGATAAGAATCGAACCCACAGTGTTCCGCTTACCTATCCCTGGACACTTTATTTTTTCGTTCATCATTACTCTTCACAATTCATCCTTTCATACTTCATCCCTAAGGTTAGAAATAATCGTTATTTCTCCTTAAAATAAAATTTCGATTTTTCGTTCAAAAGAAACACATGCGGGATAATTGTCAAATGTCGTTTTACAGGATGATATTGAAATGAAAAAGGAAAACTGAGGAACGATTAAAGCGAATGGTACAACAATAATCATTTAGCAGATATGGGACAGTATGAATAATTCGTTAGAGCGTGCGCTACTTTTGTACGCAGCAGAGTCTATTAGAGCGCCTGCGGCTTAATTCCATCGGCTGCTGACTATAATAGATCATCGGTGTGGAACAATTGGAACGGCCTCATTGTCTTAGTTCCGCCATTGCTTTTCTTTCTTGCAAGCGCGAATATCTTCTTTAATGACTCTTCGGTTTTAAAAATCAATAAAAATCATTTGTGTGCCATTTTTTTTTTAAAAGTCGTCTGACAATGAAAATTTTTGTTTTTTTTTAAAATCGATTATATCTCTTCCTAGTTCATTTGAACTTTAATTTTTGTTATG
>CP092884.1:53515074-53543055 GCA_030710605.1 Cordylochernes scorpioides
CCTTTTGTAGTAAATCAATAGAGATTATAGGGCAAAGAAATGTTTTTGTAAAAGAAGCCAACCAATATTTACGATTAATAGTTGTAAATGAAAAATCCAGGTGATTTTGTTAGAAAAAGAATGGCTTAACAGTTAAAACTTGATTATTCTAGATTGTTAAGCATTAAAAATTTAAATAATGAATCTAATAGAAATAGTTTGATTGATAGATGTGCAGATTTGTTTAACAAAGATTTGGGCTGTCTAAAGGATGTTAAAATGAATTTTAATTTAAAAAAGGATGTGACTCCTGTGTTTTGTAAGGCCAGAAGTTTACCTTTCTCTCTAAAAAACGAAGTAAAGAATGAAATTGATCGTTTAGTGAATTCTTGCACTTTATAACCTATAGTTCATGCATATTGGACCGCTCCAATAGTACCAGTATAAAAAAAGGATGGTAGTGTAAGTATATGTGGTGATTTTAGATGTACAGCTAATAAAGCAATAGAATTAGATAGGTATCCCATTAAATCGATCGATGAGATCTTTTCAAAATTATCTACAAGCACCGTACTTTCGACTCTAGACCTATCACAGGCTTAATTACAAGTAATGTTAGCGGAAGAAGCCAAAGCTGTTGTTGATATAAACACAACAAAGAGGTTGTTTTCTTATAAAAGACTACCATATGACGTAGCGGTAGCACCAAATATATTTCAGAGGATTATGGAAGGTCTATTTGCTGATTTTCCAGGTGTGGCCTGCTACATAGATGATATTTTGGTTTCAGGAAAATACTTTGAAGATCATGAGCAAAAGTTGGATCTAGTGTTTAGATGATTGCTAGAAAAAGGTTTAAATTAAACAGATATAAATGTAAATTTAAAAAGAAATACGTGGAATATTTAGGGTTTAAAATGGATAAATATTGACTGCATCCCTTAGAAAATAAAATTAAAGCCGTGATAGAGGCACCTGAACCTAAAGAATGTTTCGCAATTAAGATCTTTAATAGGACTCTTAATTTATTATTATAGATTCATAAAGAATATAGCAAACATTTTAGCGCTATTCTATCAACCTTTGAATAAAAATTGTAGATGGAATTGGACGAAAGAATATCGAATGTTATTTAAAAATGTAAATCATTATTAATGGACTATGGACTAGGCGTAATTCTGAGTCATAGAAATGATAGAAAGGAAGAATGCCCTATAGCTTTTGCTTCTAGAACATTAACTGAAGCGGAAAAACGTTTCTCTCAACTAGAAAAGAAAGCGTTGAGCATAACTTTTGGCGTTGAGAAATTCAGACAATACCTACTGGGACGAAATTTGTATTGGTCACAGACAACCGACCCTTAATTCATATATTTTCACCTCATAAACCAATTCCCATATGTGCATCATCCAGAATTAAAAGATGGTCCTTAAAATTAGCTGCATTTAATTGTACTGTGGAATTTCGAAAAACTAGTGATAATTCCAATGTTGACGCATTGTCACATCTTCCTTTAGAATCGAGTGTCAGGGAGTCTCTTGATGAAGACCAGGTACTTCTTCTCAGGAAGTTGAATGAGGTACCGTTTTCTTTTATGGAGGTGGCATATGAGACGCCCCAAGATAAAATACTGTCTATAGTATTAAGGAATGTTAGAGAAGGCAACTGTGTGTGTGTGTGGAAATTCACAAGGGTACCAAGAGAAAACCCACTAGCTCCTCATTATAAGATCAATGAGGAATTAAGTTTGGCGTTTGGTTGTCTTCAATGGCGTGAAAGAGTGGTAATTACCCAAAAATTAAGATCTTTAATTTTAAATGTCTTGCATGAAATACACATGGGGATTGTTAAAATGAATATGATTGCCAGACGGTATTTTCTGGTGGCCAGGCATAGACAGTAACATCGTGGAGTTAACTAGAGAATGTAGAGTATGCAAGAATCGGCAAGCATGCCCCCGGCTACCATCTCGGAATGGACTTGGCCCGAAAAACCGTGGCATCGACTTCATCTTGATCTAGCGGGTCCGTTCATGGGAAGAATGTTTTTGGTTCTCGTGGACGCATACTCAAAGTGGATAGAAATTTTTATCATCAAAGATATTACCAGCAAAAAGATTATAAATCATCTTAGAGAAATTTTCGCCAGATTTGGATTGCCCTAATTTTTGGTTACAGATAATGGAAGACATTTTGACTCCGGTGAATTCGAGCAATTTACCAAAATGAATGGTATACGGCACACTAAGACCAGTCCGTATAATCCTAGTACAAATGGTTTAGCTGAGAGATATGTAAGAGAGTTTAAAAACCTTTTGAGAAAGAATAATGGGAAGGATGATTTAGAGACGAATCTACAAAGATTCCTATTTGCTCATAGAGCATTCCCCCAAACTGTAATAAAGGAATTCCCCCGCGGAACTGCTAATGAAGAGAAGTTTAAGATCAAGATTCTCGAATTTAATACCAAGATGGGAAATCCGCGAGAGGCATTTCATGAGGCTGTAAGAAGGCAGGAGCAGTTTACTACAGGTTGCGAGGTTTATTTCCGCAACTATGCAACTGGACCTAAACGGTAAAAAGGTACCATTTTGTAATTATTGAGCTACCGTCACTACCTTATAAGTTGCGAGGGCGTTGTGTATAAGAGGCATATCAATTAATTGCGACCTGTGAGAAAGAAACAAGTGGAGACAAGAAATTTGATACTTCCTCGAACATCAGGAGAGAAGCCTGTAGGTGGAAGTCAGAAATAAAGTGAAGAGGAGGTTCCAGAGGTTACATCAGGAAACAAGGAGGAGACTGCTTCTGTGCACGTGCCCTCTTGCACTCCTGAACCGGAGCTTGCCGCTGTGCAAGTGCCCGTCCGCAGTCCTAGACCTCAGAGAGCCAGGAAACTCCCAGACCGACTGGAGTATTAATAAGGGGGGAGATGTGTTGTGTATGTGATAGATGAAGATTATTTGCATTCATTAAAGCCTCATTATGTAAGAATATATGTGTATATAAATTGGACATTTGTTGTTGGCCAAACGAAAAGAATAAGAGCTAAAAAAAGAGTCATGGTCAAGTTTGAGTTGTTGTATGTACATCTAATTACGACACAACCTTAACAACATCCATCATCACTGAAGACACAAAGGTTGCCTGTTATGCAGATTATATAGCCATATGGCACACAAGTAGCAGTATAGAAATATCAGAAAAATACTGAACACATCAATGAGAAGACTGGAGAAGTGGGCAATGAAACTCAAAAGGACAATAAACCCAATAAACACAAACCTATAAGTCTCCTTCACGGACAGTAAAAAATGCATGAATTTAACTCCAAAATAAGCATAAACAACCATATAATTGATAAAATTTGATCTCCAAATTACCTAGGTGTGATACTTGATGAGGAATTGCGATTTACAGAACACATAATTAGCACCTCAAATAGAGCTACCAGAAACCTAAACATTCTGAGAAGGCTATGTGGAACAAATTGGGGAGCAAAACCCAAAATTCTCAGAACAACATATATCACCTTAATAAGGCCAATAATGGAATATGCAACACCTGTTTGGTCTCCTTCAAGTTCATCAATAAAAGAAGACTTGACAGTGTTCAAGCAAAAGCGGCCAACTTAATCACTGGTTCTGTTTCAAATACCAACAATTAGAAAATTCAGAGAGAATGTGGTCTAGACCTACTTGAAAGCAGAAGACAATTAAAAACAATAAAATTCACCAATAGCTTAAAAACTAAAGAAACTGAACACATATCCCATAGAACCTATTTAAATTGCCATCAAATGTAATCATCAATATTAACCTGAATGAACCCTGCAATAAAAAAAGAGAACAAAAACATACTTAAAAAGAAAGGACTTGACACAATTGGTTTATGCGATCAGATAAATTATTTAACAGCATATACAGATGGATCATCAGACCTTACCATAAGTAATGGAGGGGCTGGAATTAAAATAATACTGCAAGATGGAACATACATCAAAATCAAAGAAGGAGCAAGAAAGATTTCGTCAAACTTCACTTGTGAATTGACAGCTATCTGGAAAGCTCTTGATGTATGCCTTAACCAACCATCCCTGCATCAAGCAGAAGGAATTATAATATACCGTACAACGACTTCATATCCGATCTAGAAGCAATTCAGAAGGGCAATACTATAATCACACAGAAAATACATTCGTTGCTTACTCAACTGATATCATTGGAGAATAACTGCATTCTACAATGGATTCCTGCCAGTGTTTGGATCGGGGTTAATGAAATGGCAGTTGAATTAGCAAAGGAAGCCAGAAAGTTTAGCCAAAGGAAAGAACAAATGTCATTATTTGACGCTAATGCTTTTGCAAAATACAAGATAATTAAACAAAAAAATAAGAAAAGACCAAAATGTGAAACAAACTCCGAGAGAAAAATGACAAAACTATAAGAATATTTAGAACAAAACTTTATAAAGGATGACAATACATCCAGATGGCACAAGAACCTATAGAACATGCAACAACTGTCCTGGTGTGGAACTAACACCTACCCACATATTCTCATGCCCGCAGCCTTGCAGAATATTGACATAGACCCAGAGCAGCTGCTTTACACACCCAAGATAGTGGACAATGCTGCTGCTTCTGCTGTGATAGAGATGCATGGAGACATCTGAGGCTCTTTATTGGACACGACAAAAACAACAACGGCATTCCAGAGTAAAATAAATCATCAAAGATAGATAAATATTTTTTCAAATGAATTAAAATAAATATAATCGATACTGAGAGAGGGTTGAATTGAAAAAAAAAAATAGAAAATTATTATTTTCAAAATTTAAATAGCTGAGAGGATTCCAGCAAACCGCATCTAAAATATCAGTTTTTTTTTTTTTGCTACATGTCTTAATTTGCATATACCTATTTTACATATCTCAGATTGTATTTAAAATAGTTAACCATTTCTTCAAACTTTTGGCGAAATGGTGTTTTATTAATTTATCATTTGATATTATTAAGGTTCTTTCCTGGTATTCAAAAAGGAAAAATACATGTCGTTCAGTTATATTTTTCAATTTATCAAACAATTCGGCCGCTGAATCGCTGATTCTGGTAGAGCGCCATCTAGCAAATAAAGTTGTAACTAAAATCAATTTCGAATTTTTCATTATTTGCCATAAAAAATCCCATTGCATCCTGAACACAATGGTGTTTACCGCATTGCTCTAGCGCAAATATTCGCGGAGTTATTAATTTTTAAAGTTGTGCGGGACTTTTGGATCACCCTGTATATTAAACATGAATGTTTCTTTTACATATAGAACCCAAACTTCATACTTGTCCTTATAGCGATAAAAAAACAAACTCTCACTTTTTTACCTCGCAGAAAGAACAGCATGAAATCTGTTTTATTTGTAAAAGGATCATTCATGTTTAATGTTCAAATCTAAAAGCTTTAGGGATGCGTTTCTTTTGTAAATAAATTTATTTCGAGCTTTCGGGCAACGCCCTTCTACAGGAAAATTAAAAATAAAGTAAATTAAATTATATTACACTGAGATTAAGCGAGGCAAATGTATAACAAACTAAAAGAAACTCATCCCTCAAGCTTTTAGATTTGAACATTCTATTAAGGGATTAGCCTATTAATTAATTCATTTTTAATATAGCTTTATTTATTATACTTTTTTTCTCTCATTAATCTGTATTTATTCTTGCTACCTTTTTCAACAACTACAGCAGCTTTATTAGGACATTTCTGTCCTATAAGGAAAAGCCATACATCATTTTCATGGAGAAAAGGATAAAAGAAACATAAACAAAGGAGAAAAGGGAAAATGAAAAGGAAATCAAAGTATTCAACATAACTATACAAATTAACTATGGAAGGAAATTGTTCTGTAATTTTAGTTCTTAGAGATTACCTTGTTCTCTAACGCTTTATGAAAGTTAAACAATTCTATCGCTATATATTTTTTGTCGGACATTATTCTGATTAGCTGAACTGGGTTCATTTAGACTTGAATAATGTTCTTTAAGATCTTATTCCGTTCCTCTTTAACAATAATGCATTCAGAAATGTAGTGGGTCATTTCGTCTATGCTTTCAGTTTTACAGAATTTACAAATTACATCTTCCTTTTTAATTATTGCTACTTTTTTCATGTTTCTATTATATAATCCAAATTGTGAACCTTATCGAGTGGATTGTAGATTGAACTTGCGAAACTGTAGAAAATTATTGTATTTGGCAAAGAAATATTCAATTGTTAAAATATTTATTACATCTCTCTCTCTCTCTCTTATATTTATAATTTTTTACAACAACAACAAAAAGCCTTTATTTAGGGTCACTGACCCTATACAGGATTCACCAGAGGTATGCATAAGAACAAAGCAGTGAGACAAAGGAAACAACGATATAGACAGAAGAAAAAGAAAAAAAAGAAAAAAAACAAGAAAGAGAAAGAGGGAAGCAAGAAAAACAACACAAAAAGAGTAGCAGTAAGAAAGTGAGGAGTGAGTGTCACTTGGCCTTCTTCTGAGATATGGACTTGTGGAAACCATAAAACGCCGTAGCAATATACTTATTCTGGGTCATATTGTCAATTATTGATGGAATATATTTATCATTATTTAATCTTATTTATTCAACTTCGTATATTTAACCTTATATGAACTTTGAAATAACGTAGTTTCAGTCTTTCTAATATAACAACAACAACAAAAGCCTTTATTTAGGGCATTCCGCCCCATATAGGATTCGCCGTATTTACACATCAACAAGAGGAGAGGGAAGAGGAAACATTTACAACAAAATAAAGTTTGTCTCACATTCAATTACCTATTTACAGATAGGTCATCCTCCAGTATCCTGTCTCTCTAATATTCGAAATATCAATATATACATTATTATATCTAGGCCTAGTCAAAATTGTAATTGACCTATTTACATATTTTTGAAGATCCTTTGTTGGTTGGAAGTTGGTTTGGAAAAACCAACAATGTATTTAACTCCCGACGTTTCACTGACTTGCTGTCAATCTCCTTCAGGGGAATGACATTTTTAATGCAATTTATATACTTATATACGTACACCATGTCCTAAAAATGCATGTAAAGCGTCACGTATTTGCATATTGTCGCGAGGAAAAATAATTAACTAGGCCTTCGAATTACTTTAAATATTTTTAATGAGTTAAATATAAAATAAGAGTTACTATTTACATGAGCCAAATCAACCCAGCCGTTAGAGCAAGAGGGAAGAACTGAGATCTTTCCTCCTTTTCCGTGGCGCCACTGTTTACCCCGACCGGTAGGTCCAGTCCAGATAAGAGGGAATACCAGGGAACTGTCCTCCTGACATCATATCGAGAAATAAATAAGAGTTTTAACATAAAAGAGACTTTTGCAAATTAAAAGATTAAAAATCTATATAGATAATACCGTAACAGAGTTTTCCATTGTAAAGTCGTGAGCTATCTCCTCCGAAGATTCTGAACTACACATAACGATCTATATACCAAAATTTTCGTTATTTTTTTCTTCGTATGATAGGCCTGTTTTTATTTTCCTAATGTTAACAGTTATTTTTATTTTTTAATTTAATCTATTTTACAATCGTAGATTTTTTGCATTTATCATCATCAATTCTTTTGTTTACAATTGCGTACTTTTATAGAGAGAAATAAAGAAATACATAATTGATTAGATACAAAAGTGTGAACCAGAAAGTCGATTTTTAAAAATGTTATTATTTAATATAAACTTATTTTAATTTAATTTTGAAATGAAAAGGTAGTGTAAAAGTGTATATGAGGTTAGATTCAAATAGGTTAAATTATGTTAGTTTAATCGCTAAATAAGGTTAGTTTTAGATAAGTTGAATTAGGTTAGTTTCAGATAATTTAAAAAAATAATGTTCGTTTTTAGAAAAATAATTCGAAATAGTAAGTATATATATTAATATAAAAGATCGAAATGTAAAAATCACTATGTCCAAAATCTTCGCTTTAACTCGTGTAAAACGGCTCGAAGGTACGGCGGTGTCAACGTACAGCGCCGCCTACCAAAGTTAACCTTTTCTGGGAACTCACCAGGTTATATTATTTTTCGAATTGTAGATTGAATTATTACTTTTAATCTATCTTTTATAGTGTCTTCAATAGTGTGTGACGTTTCAGCAACAGCATCAGACAGAAGAATAAATGAACTAAAGAATAAAATCTCATTTTTTCTTTTGTCTGATGATGGTGGCATTTGAATTAGGTCTTATTTTTTTTTATTAATTTGTTATAGTTTTTCATTTGAATTTAGCTCCATTTTTGTGTCTTATTTCTTCTTTATATTAAAACTTAGAATTAAGCTTTGCTTTTTTATATACATGTTTATTACACATTTAGCAATACTTTTTCTTTATATTTGCTCTTATTTACTCATTTTTTTACTCTTTCACAATCAGATTTTGAAAATGGCTAAATGGCTTCACTTCTCCCTATTTGCTTTTGTAGCTTTTCTTATAAAAAAAAATATTAGAACTTAGAATTAAGCTTTGCTTTTTTATATACATGTTTGTTACACATTTAGCAATATATATACCAAAATATTTTTTTGAATACTTACCTCTTTTAGTGAATTTTTGTCAGGGGGGCTACAAAAGTGCCGTACTTATGCAGTATTTTGATGCTTTTCCTGTGAAAAGGATAATGAAATTTAAAATTAAGCTTTGCTTTTTTATATACATGTTATTTACACATTTAGCAATATATACACAGAAATATTTTTGGAATATTTAACTTTTTTGGTGAATTTTTGTCAGGGAAGCTATGGACTGCCGTAATCATGCATTATGTTGATGTTCTTCTCATAAAAAAAATATTTGGGTTTGGAATTGGGCTTTGCTTTTTTGTATACATGTTTTTTACATATTTAGCAATTTACACACAGAAAAATTTTGGAATATTTAACTTTCTTGGTGAATTTTTGTCAGGGAAGCTATGGACTGCCGTAATCATGCGGCTGCAAAAGTGCCGTACTTATGCAGTATTTTGATGCTTTTCCTGTGGAAAGGATAATGAAATTTAAAATTAAGCTTTGCTTTTTTATATACATGTTATTTACACATTTAGCAATATATACACAGAAATATTTTTGGAATATTTAACTTTTTTGGTGAATTTTTGTCAGGGAAGCTATGAACTGCCGTAATCATGCATTATGTTGATGTTCTTCTCATAAAAAAAATATTTGGGTTTGGAATTGGGCTTTGCTTTTTTGTATACATGTTTTTTAAATATTTAGCAATTTACACACAGAAAAATTTTGGAATATTTAACTTTCTTGGTGAATTTTTGTCAGGGAAGCTATGGACTGCCGTAATCATGCAATATGTTGATGTTCTTCTCATAAAAAAAAATATTTGGGTTTAGAATTGGGCTTTGCTTTTTTATATACATACTAACAACAGAACTACACTACTTTAAGGACATGAGAGCACATGCACTGTATCACCATACGTGTACCATTTTCAAAGACCCTGCTTAGGATTAAAACTTCTCAGATGCATAACAATAGTACCAACCTAGAGGTTAACTGGTGTGGATGCATTCCTCTGGGAGTGAGACTATTGAGAAATTCAGTAGGGAGTTATTTTGCTTCTCCGCATTCTAACACTCCAACTGTTAACACTGTGGAAACACTGACTCATGTTTGGTAAGCAATTTCAGGGAAGAAACTATAGACATTGGATTAAATAAATTATTAATTAAATTGCATTAAATAAAAATTATTAGATTTAAATAAATATTATTAGAGTGAAAAAAAAAGACAGAAATTAACAAATTAGAAAATAAAATTTCGAAAAATTCAACTATATTGCAGATAAGATAAGAGGACCTTATTAAAAAATACATAAACAAACTGTAATTCGACACTCGATAATTCGACACTTTCGATAATTCGACCATTTTAAAAATCAAATTTACAAGGTTGATTGTTGTTTAAATACAACTTTGCTTTTGCATGCATAAACACAGGCTCTTGTAGCAAGAACCCAAATATTATTTATAGTCATAGCAAAAGCCAACTAAGTGAAAACTGATGCCTCTTCAGAATGAATGGAAGACTGAAATCTGAAGGAGCAGAAGATATGGGTCATTTATACTTTCACCAATGCCTTTAGGATCTTTGCGATGGAACGCGTATGGTGTTTCAGCGCATGTGCTCTCATGTCCTTGAAGCACATATACTGACAGTGCCCAAAGTTGAACACACTGTATAGTGTCTGAAATATCTTTGGCCCCTTCGGATACCAACCTTCGCTTCATTCTAGAGAGGCGTTAGTTTTCATGTCATATTTGTAATATAGTTTTGTTGTTTGCAATTTTCTTTTTTTTTTCCTTTCAAATATGTATCCACTCTGAAATATAGTTTGTAAATTTTTATTCCAATTTATTTTCTTATATATATATGTATTTTTTTTTTCATTTCCAAAATATTTATTTATACTTTCACCAATGGCTTTAGGATCTTTGCGATGGCACACGTATGGTGTTTCAGCGCATGCGCTCTCATGTCCTTGAAGCACATATACTGACAGTGCCCAAAGTTGAACACACTGTATAGTGTCTGAAATATCTTTGGCCCCTTCGGATACCAACCTTCGCTTCATTCTAGAGAGGCGTTAGTTTTCACTAAGGTTGGCTTTTGCTATGACTATAAATAAGGCTCAAGGCCAAACCTTGGCTACAAGAGCCTGTGTTTACGCACGGACAACTTTATATGTGGCTTTTTCAAGTGTGCGAACATTGGATAGCATACATGTAAAGATGACCCATATCTTCTGCTCCTTCAGATTTCAGTCTTCCATTCATTCTGAAGAGGCATCAGTTTTCACTAAAGTTGGCTTTTGCTATGACTATAAATAATATTTGGGTTCTTGCTACAAGAGCCTGTGTTTATGCATGCAAAATCAAAGTTGTATTTAAACAACAATCAACCTTGTAAATTTGATTTTTAAAATGGTCGAATTATCGAAAGTGTCGAATTATCGAAAGTGTCGAATTATCGATAGTGTCGAATTACAGTTTGTTTATTTATTTTTTAATAAGGTCCTCTTATCTTATCTGCAATATACAGAGGGTGTTTCCTTTCAAATGAAACGATTTCAAACGTCCGTTAGAACTTTATTTTTCGAACGCGAATTTTTTTCATGTGTTCTATGTGCTTCCCCTTCTTCTTGGCTATCTCCCTGCATCGGACTTTCCAAGCTGCGAACACTTCCTTGACTTTGGAGAGCGAAACATTCGACCACTCCTCTTGTGCGGCTTTCCAAAGTCCGGCCTCAGTTTTGGGACGTCGGTTGAAGAGCCGTTGTTTCAACATACCGAACCCGTAAAAATCCAGTGGGCTGGCGTCGGGAGACTTCACTGGAATGTCCGAGTTCCTGATAAAATTTAGGCCTAGGGTGTCCTTCATTTCTTGTAGGAACTGTTGGGTTTTGTTGGAGGTATGGGAAGAGGCTTTGTCGTGATGAAGGAACACTTTGTCCATTTCCCCTGGGTAAAGGTCCTTCAGTTGTTCGATGACAGGTTTCAGAACGCATTCTATATAGAATTCTGAGTTCACCTTCAACTTCGATGGAACCTTTATGAGCGGAAGGACTCCACAGCCAGTCATTACCCCGACAACCATGAAACCTTTAGGGAAAGTTTCGGAGCATTGGTGAACCCAATTATCCGGGACCTGATTGCCTCTTTTGATGTAACAGATCTTCCGGATTCCATTGCAATACGTCACATACATCCATGCTTCGTCCAATGTTGCAGTATATTCCGATCTGGAACCGGCCAGGTGTTCCTCGTAGAGCTTCCGGGCATTCCTTGCACGGTTTTTCATGTGGAAAGGGGTGAGCTTGTGAACCTTGCCTTTTCGTCGGGTATCCAGTTCCAAATCTTTGTGAATGATGTTATTTATCGTTTTTAGCGATGTTCCACACATTCTGGAAAGTTGGCGCTGAGATGGTGGATTTTCAGTAGTTGCTAGCCGCTTTACCTTGGAAACCGTGGCGGGGGTCCGCACCGAACGTGGTCGATCGACTTGAAATTTTTGCCCATTGGATTCAGCTTCCCTTTTCTTTCCGATGCCATTTACTACCCTACATATTGTAGCTTTGCCAACATCTAGTCCTTCTGCTTTTAGCTTTTTCACTATGACGCTATAACTGTTTCCTTCTTTGGAAAGGGTCCGAATTGTTTGTTCGACTTGGAGCGTTAGTCTCTCTCCCCCCATGTTGCAAAAATCATGATACCTGATGAAAATGAATTCTCCAGAAGATTCTAGATCTATTGGAACCAGTGTCGTGTGCAGCATGCCTGCACGTGTAAAACGCGAGCGACCGAAAATCGTTTCATTTGAAAGGAAACACCCTCCGTAGTTGTATTTTTCGAAATTTTATTTTCTAATTTGTTAATTTTTTCTTTTTTTTTTTTCACTCTAATAATATTTATTTAAATCTAATAATTTTTATTTAATGCAATTTGATTAATAATTTATTTAATCCAATGTCTATAGTTTCTTCCCTGAAATTGCTTACCAAACATGAGTCAGTGTTTCCACAGTGTTAACAGTTGGAGTGTTAGAATGCGGAGAAGCAAAATAACTCCCTACTGAATTTCTCAATAGTCTTACTCCGAGAGGAATGCATCCACACCAGTTAACCTCTAGGTTGGTACTATTGTTATGCTTCTGAGAAGTTTTAATCCTAAGCAGGGTCTTTGAAAATGGTACACGTATGGTGATACAGTGCATGTGCTCTCATGTCCTTAAAGAAGTGTAGTTCTGTTGTTTGCAATTTCATTTTCGGATTTGTTAAAATTTTTCTTCTATAGTTTCTCACCTGCGGGTCCTTCGGGTAAACCCGGGGCGTTGCCCGGGTCACTCGGCTAGTATAAAAATTATATACATAAACGTTGTTAGAAATATTTATCCGTATTTACATATATATATATCCGGAGAACAAATTACATATTGTATTACATAGCTGGGGGAAAGGAATATTGGACCAATCACATTGAGGATCGGATTTCTCACATGGGCCACCGATTAAAGTGAAATGTAATCGGATTACGAGCTCCCGCTAACGAAAGGAATTAGCCGCCATATTGGTGGAAAATTCACCCCCTCAAACCTTAATGGAATCGTCACAGCGCACGCTACAGAAATCTCTAGATTAATTGGTTCCATCTGTGATATTTATATCAATGTATTTGACCATGGACTAAAAAAAAATCGTTAATAATCACGTTTATATATTTCTCACTCTCTAATATTGTTGTTGTTGTTGTTGTTATGTATGAATTTTATTTTTATATATTTTTATTATAAGTTTAAAAAATACAATTTAGAGTAATGAAACTCCTCTATATTCTAGGGTTGAAAATGTGGATAAAAATAAGTTGAAAAAAAACCGGGATAAAAAATAATTATCGGTGGGTTATTGGGATTAATTGCATATTCGGATTTGGAAGTATGTAAATGATTCCTTAAAAATCTAACTCTACATTGTGGTAAATTTTTCATCTGGAGTGGTCAAATAAATATTTATCATCATCATTTCCTGACCTTTTTTCACGAAAGACTTTATCCCATTAAATATTTAACAAAAACGACGAAATATTCATAGAATATATATTTTTAATTGCTTTTTATCTATAGAACGTATATGTTCCTGAAGTTGGTCAGTGTATCTTGGCTTCACCCCATATCCAAAAAAAATCAACGTTTAGTTCATATTTATTCCGACAGATGGCGCAAGCCATCAGAAACTTTTAGTTGCACGACCAGAAGATGTATTTTACTTAATTTATCCACTTGATTCTATCACAATTTCACTTTATTACTATTTTTCACATGTTTTATAAAAAGGTTGATGAAGTGTTCAAAACTTGAATGTATTCGATGTCATAGTATGCAAATCTATTTTTAATCCAAACCTACCCAGACCTAATTGGTTATTCATAAATGTCTTTTCAATCATATTGTTTCTCAATCCTAAGATATATCAGAGAGGGTAACACGCTCGATTCCCGACAGTCATGAACCGGGATTGAATCCCGCGTTAAAAATTGTTTAATATGTGAATAACCTTCATATATTATTCACTGTTTCAATTATCATAAACTAGGTTGCTCTTGCTGAGCGGTACCTATCAATGTGATTTTGAACCAAGATATATCAAAGCTAGAATAAAATTTATATAATTCTATGTCCCTCTTCTGTTACTACCACGTTCTTAATAATATGTAAAGAACAAAATGAGATATGGAAATACGAACTATTATAGACGCGTATGATTCTTTTGAAAATTAAACAATTTCTACTGTCCTTACTGTAATGGAAAAATTAAAATTTCAAAAGAATCATACGCGTCTACAATAGTTTCGAATATTCATAACAGATGGCGCGCTCATAAAGTGAGATATATAAAAAAGGAAAATATAAGCGCTTCGCAAACTTCTATTATCCGAAAAAGAAAATGTTTGCACATGTGGTAGCCAATAGTTTCACGCCATGCAAGTCACGTGATATCCGCTAATATTTGCTAAAGAGAGAAGGAGATGATTCTCTCTCAGCTAAACCTTCTACGTCAATTACGTCATCATTCTCCGCGTGGTGTTACTACCTTCAACACTTGATACATTTGGTGTTACATAGCGGGAATCGATTTGCATATTAGAGAGAGTATATGCAAATGATGACATTTATAATTGGGGAATTAATAAAGAAAAATAGGATTTATCTAGTTGATCAAACTATATAGCCACAGAAGCAAAAAGTTACATAGAGTCAATCAATTTAATGGTTTGAGAGTATGCAAATAATAAAATTCAATGAATATTGTTACATCATGTTTGATGCGTCCTTCCATTTATTTAAAATAACTTCTGGTATTTTATTCAAACAGATCATGTACTATAGTATCATTCTCCTTTTTATAGTATCCTTCCTTTTAAAAGGAAAAACAGGGTAACGTGGTAAGATTCTTTAATGGAACATGACGAGCTTTCAGGCAGCAACTGCCCTTCTTCAGGTCTTATACAAGTGTAGACAGAGAATGATGACAATTATTCCGCCTTCTACATGCTATCAGGTTAGCATTCTAAGGCACAGTGTAGACAGAGAAGTGCCATATTTATAAGCAAAAATATTTACATATATACGCGCAAGGAAATAAGGAATTTTACATACTGAAGATTGGAAAGGGAATTTGCATAGTTACAAATAAAACGAACTCTGTGTGAGAAATAGAGGCAAAAAACGGAGATAAAAATTAAACATAAAGGCATAACATGGAGATAAAAATTGAAACCAAAAACAAAACCCAGAAACACATCAGCGAGTGAGGCCGTAAAGTATTGTATATTGCGGTGGGAGATCAATCTTCCGGTTAAAACTGGGAGTACAGTTCGATACCTTCCTTTTGTGTAATATTGTTATTGTTTACATCTTGAATATTTATTGTGGAGAGAGAGGACGGAGGCGAAGACTCATGATCACCAACTACGAGGAAGACATGTTTAAAACTGGTATTTCCTGGAGGTGTTAGTCTCTTATTAGAGACTGTGTCATATCAGAACAAGTCATGAGGTGTCTTTCCACCCAAACAGAATCTCTTGATAATAGACTACCTCCAGGACAGACTGGTTTTTTTTAGTTTAGGTTCTCTTATGGGAGACTCTAGTGTATATATTGAATGAATAGGATAAACACAACTATCGTAAAAACAAAACACCAAATAAAAATAAGTGTTTAAAGTTTATCTATTAGGTTGGCACTCACAGAGTGTGTTGTCAATGGAAGTAACTACCCACGTGCCATTGATCGTCTCCGTTTGGTCATTAGGAAGTTTCTTGCTTTCCTATACAGTTGATCAACCTCTCTGTGAAGTCCAACACTTATTTTCACAGTATCCTTTAATGTCCTCTTGATGGATAGAGTTACTAAATAGTAAAAATAACAATTTTAACAAAAATTCCTTTTTAGAGAGATGTCCTCTAACGGGAGTGTCCTCTCATGGAGGTTGTTCTACTGTATATTCACTTTTATCTGTCTCTTTTAAACTCTTCAAGTTTTTATCTCAACCCACAATTTCAACCATTCAGGCAATACCACGATGGTCACGTCTATTATCAACAACAACAAAATCCGTTTTTTTTTTTAAGACATATCTGTTGGATTAATTGCATAAAGTGTCGAATTTTAAGCTACAACGACACAGGATCGAATCCCGGCAGTGGAAAACGTAAAGACGGTAATGAAGAATGAGCTATAACACACATTTAGGAAAATTCAGACAAAAAGCCAACAACCTGTATACCGTTGTTTCGTGCTATGGCCCTCATCAGTACAGGGGTAACTTCGATTTCATAATATTCTACGAGAAGAATTATGAAATCGATCGAATTTGCCAAAAAGGTGTTTTAAGCTGATGAAGTGCTAGGAGCAGGCTAGATTACTACATTAAGCTGCGTGAGGATGATATTCAGTCATGTACCACCTAAAAGTGTACTGATATTATAAACAAAATGCAATCGTTTTAATGCCTATTTTAGGGAGAGATGCTACTTTTGGTACATGACTCCCCCACTTTGTTGTATATATACATTTAACATTTTAAAACGGCACGTGGACATTTTACATGGCGTTCTGCCATCGAAGCAGTCTACACTCATGGATAAAACTTATGGAAGTTTCATATTTTAATGTTTCCAGTCGTCTATTATTTTATTTTGGAGAAGAAGAAGACGGAGGCTGTTCACACTTGGTTATCTCGTGGGTCTTCAATAAAGGTCACTGTAATATATTTCAGAGTTATTGTCTGAATCCCGATATATATGCTAAAAGTATAACTTCCTTAATTTTTACAAAAGCACAGTCAAAACTAGACGCCATTCTTTAAGTTTTGTCCATAAGTAGTATACAAATCCAGGAGCTTGGTACGTTGACCCCTTACATTTGAAATGTCCTGCGGTAGGCCGTGAGAAGTGAAGAATGGTGTGAATTCAAGGTAAAAACTCACACCACTGGGACGTTGATGGAGACATAAATGTCTCCAGAAGCCGGTGCCTTTTTTTTAAAGGAGCTCGCCAGCTGGTCTTAACGGTTCTGTGGATTTATTGTTCTGTGATTTTTCTGGGGTTTTTTCTATTTAATTATATTTTTATATGGAACATTTTGACCAAACTTTGTAAAACACTGTTGTTCCCCTTTAATTATTTGTCAAAATTAAAGAAATGAACAACAATTATAATATAAACATATATCATCATTCCATTTATACCAACTATGTCCTCCATAGAAATGCATCAATTTTTTTTTTTGTATTGAAACTCATTTTAATTTTATGAAATTATCGTCAACACACGACACAAGGGTGTATGAACTTTATAATATAAATTTTGGTTCTTGGTACAAAATATTACTTGTAATAAACTCCTTAATTTATTCTTATATCTTTTTTGAAAATAGAGCAATCCATAAATAAATTTTTAATTAAAAAGGCATATATTGGATCAAAATATCATTTATTTTACCAATATTTCAGTTAGAGCTGAACGCCAACCTTTATTAAGGTATTATAATACCTTGTTGTTATATGTTATAATACCTTGATAAAGGTTGGCGTTCAGCCAACTGAAATATTAGTAAATAAATGATATTTTGATCCAATATATGACTTTTTATTTTAATTCTTATATCTGTATATATTAGCCGAATGAACAAATATTGTCAGTTTCTATCAACGTAACACAAGTAAAAGATTTATAATCTTTACTTTGATTCATTGACCAATGAGAGCTATGTACTACCACCACCAGTTGTACAGTAAAAACATAGTTAAACAATGGAAGAAGATAACTAGAATCTCTCCACCAACATTGTATATATAATTGGTTACATATTTACATATTGGTACTTTCTTATCTTGGTTGCTTTGCCTTTCTTTGCTGGATTATGGGAAGAGTCTACGTAAGACGAAATAAATGTCTAAATAAAATGCTTTTGTTGTTGTACTAACGGAATGACCCCCGTCACCGCCCGGGTTTTGTGCCCGAGTGTTGCTTCGTCAAAAAGTGCAATGTTTTAATGCATTTAATAAATGTATTTTAGTGAAACGCTCAATTAGAGTATTTCGTTTTTTGAATTTATTATCCTTAGTACACGTAGTACAGCCCATGGGTAGAAGTTGGCGACTGTTTTTACTGTAAGTGCGTCACGTGTCTACACATGTGGAAAGCGCAGTTCGAATTTTGAACTTACAAGTGTGCCAGAGCCCCGTTTGGTTATTTTCACTCGCTGGTGGGGGTTGGAATCATAATTATATTTCGGAGCCGGGGCTACATCACCATTTACTCTCATGTATGGGGCTGAAAGACGAACGAGAAGTGCTCCTCAGTGAAATAGGCCTCGAGGGACTCTCTTTGGAGCTCCTGTTGAATGAGGTGGTGAGAAATAGAGCTGGAGCTTTTGCGTTGTTCAAATTTTGGAAGACGGCTGAAGAGAAGAGGAAGCTATATACATAATCTAATTGATGTAAATAATTATATGCAAATAACCTATGTCAGAATTAGAATGACGTATACCAGTAAAAGGCTTGTTGCTGCTGTTGTATATAGTCACAGTGTAGAAAATACTATACCTACTACATGTGGGTTTCTCTCTGCATTATTAGTTCTCTTACTCTGTAAACTGGCGAATCCTGTATAGGACTGGAGGTCCTCAATAAAGGCTTTTGTTGTTGTTGTTGTTGTTGTAATTATATTTCGTGACAGAAGGCATTGGCATTACAGAATTGAAAAGAAACATAAGCAAATTACCTTTGTTACATATTGTAAGTTTTTGCGAGACCTTTAGCCTGATGATGAGCTAACGCTTGATAGCTTGCCATTTTTATTGAATAAAGAAACGTAAATCTTCTTCTCCTGAGTTGGCCAAAAATTATGGAAACAAGCCTAAATCAACGTTTAATTGATTTTTGTTCCACTAGATGGCTCTCTGCTATTTAAAATTCTCATGTAACGGTTCAGGATATACTCTTGTTTTTTAATATAAATATATTTAAAACCAAGACATATCTTGACCGCTCATATATCCAATTTTATTTCTAAACAAATTGTATGCGTGTGCGCAGGTCACGTGAGGACATCAACGTGACGTCACCGTCCTTTCGTCGTCTGCTTCATAATGAAAAAAAAAATCCCCTTTCCTCCTCTTCTCCCACTAAAATTAGGGTTAACATTTTTTTTTTTTTTTAACGCTGAAATATAATTGTCTTTTTGCCTTCTTCCATATCCTTTACCATTTTCCTTAGAAATGTTTTAATGAATTTTTTTTGTTCGCTCTTCCAGCAACAAATGAAGAAAGATATTAAGCTCAATCTATAGATGTTTCCTATTTCTTAAATATTAGAAAGTTCGTCTGCATGATCGTGCCAGTGTTACCGGGTCTTTTCCGTAACATTTTTTTAAAAATCAATGATTTTTTTTTAAACATATATATATATATATATCTATATTATATTCTTTTTTGTAAATATATATACATTATCTTTTAATCTAAATATATATATATATATCATTTTTATAAATATTTTAGTGGAAGACTTGTGATCTTATGTCGTGATATAATTGTAAAAAAATATAAATATATAGAAAGAGAGTAAAATGTGTGATTATATTGTGTGTACATCACGCATATGCGCTGACTTTTTATTTTCTTATTATTATATTATTTTTTAAAAATTTTCCAAATATTTGGAGAGAAAAAAATTGTTTTTATATATATACAGAAAATTAAATTTGAGGAAATCCAAATTGATATTAAAAATTATCTATATGTATTGTTCTAAAAAAACAGTATTAAAAACAAAATTTTGAAACGTTTTCATAACAATAATATAATATTATATACATACAATCTTATATAAATATATATTATAAAAATGAGATAATTATACCTGTTATTTGGTTTATCAGTAAGTCGCAAAGATCAGCTTTTTTTGGTTTTGGTTTTTGAGGTAGTGCCTGCACTACGCTAACTAACAGCCTGAAACATTAACATGGTTAGATTTATCTTAATTTATTTTTTAAAAGGGGGGAATTTTAGACAAGATTATGAAAAATAATCTAAATATAAATTCGTCGATTAAAGTTTATATTTATTCCGATAGATGGTGCAAGCAAGTATAAATATTGACTTACTTATTTGAATTTAATGAAGTCGATGTTGTGCCGTATATTAGTCGATTTGAATCAGCGAAGGAAATATTTTTTTAAATGTTTGTGTGTGCCTTTTTAAAAAAGGGAGGGGGTTTTTTTTTTTCGCTTATATAGAAGACGTTTCCTGACCACGAGCACATGTGCTCCTTGTCAGGATATGCCTACTTTGTTTTTAATATCAACACCTGACCCACTTATTTTTTATTTTTTCTCTTGTTTTTATATATATACTCTCACACATGCTGTTATAAAGTTTAAATCTTGATGTGTCTATTAGGAAAGTTCTCTCAGAAATATTTCATTTATATTTATTCACTCTTCTCCTAATATATAAATTAATGTATTTAAAAGGCAGCCAGAGTTAACAATTGAACCAACCAATCTTATACATCAGGGGGTCGTATATTTTCTCTCTTTTATCCAGAAATATAACAACTGATGTGTGACGAACTTTATATATATACAGTGGTACCTCGACATACGAGTTTAATTCGTTCCGCAACCTTACTCGTATCTTGAATTACTCGTATCTCGAAGCAAATTTCCCCATACAAAATTCCCATTTAAAATCACAGATTAAAATATTCAACACTACCGAACCGAACTCGTATCTCGAATTTCGCTCGTAACTCAAAGCAAAAAATCACTTGCTCGTCGGCTCGTATCTCGAAAAACTCGTATGTTGGGGCGCTCGTATGTCGAGGTACCACTGTAATTCAATTTTTCTTCTTTTTCACTATGTTCTGCTACTATGACGCGTAACTGCAGAAAAAACAGCGTGAACTTGTTATAGCTCTATTTTGTTACATAAAATACAAAACCTTTTGATACCTTAAAAAATAATATTTATCTACTTTCTTTTTAACTATCAATACTCCTTCTCTTATACCCCCCCCCCCCCCCCCAATTATTATCTTTCATATATTATATATATATGATTACATATTCCCCCCCTGTGATGTAATTTATCGGTCAGGAAGGCAATGTTTGGTTTATGTAGACTTTGTTTGATTGGAGGATTTACATATTTGAATTTGAATAATTTTGCTTTTGGTATTTTGAACAAACAGGTAAAATATCCTGTGTGCTTTTATTACAATAAATATTGCATAAATATATGGCAATAAATATATAAAAGATGTTGGTTCCCATTAACTTTAGTAGATATCATTTTAAAATGAAAGAGTTAATTTAAACTACAAACACTCTCTGGTTATTGTTAATTTGCATAATAGAGTCCAAAAAGGAGTAAATGTTTCAAAAAGATGAAGTTTCTCCATTCTCTTTGAAATGATTCTTTGGAGATTTCTGAGAGAAAGAGTTTTACTTTTTGTTTTCGTCAAATTGGATCTCCTCCGGAGTAGAAAGGAATTTGCATAAGAAAGGTGGTTCAGGTTGCCCACTCCTCAAATAATGATACCATTAGTTAGAACTAACTAACAATTTAAATGTATTGGGTAACATTGGAGGAAAACTTCTCTCTTTGTCCGAAGTTTTGTTTTCTTGGAAAATTCGACCTGGGTACCTACTACTGCCTGTGCGGGGAACAAGTGTGGAAGGATATGTAAATATGGAAACATTAATACTCTTATTTGCATATTTCATAATTAAAGCGTTGCTTTGTGAGGATGTATTGACTTAAATAAATTGGGTATTTTATTATCCATCTCTGGTCTCTCTCTCCAACTTAAATTGAGAGATTGTCAATATATTTATTTATTTGAATACCTTATTGGCATATATTGAATGTCTATTCATGATAAAATTGTGGAAAAAGTTTTAAAATTACAAATATATTCTCACAATGAGTATCTTTTTTTTCCCATAAAATAGTTAAATTACAAACCAATTTAAAATTTTCTGTTATAAAAATTTTCAGTTATAAATATCCACGCTGCGCGCGTTTTTTTTTTTGTAAATATTTCTGGTGGGATAAAGTCGATATTATAGTAAGCCCGTTGAAGAGCGATTAACGCTTGAAAGCTAGCGTTTTTTAAATAAAAAAAGATACTCATTGTGAGAATATAATTGTAATTTTAAAATATATTGAATATGTTTATACTAACATATCTTCTGATTGGCCAACTAGATGATATTAAAAAAGTTGTTTGATGCCATCTATCGGAATAAATATAAACAAAATTATCTTCAAACAATAAATGGCGACAATATATTGGCCCCAATATAGAATGAAAGTTTTAAAAAGACACCCCCTATTTTGAAGCATAGAAATGTGCAACAATTGGTTTTATTTATGCTAATAAAAATAATTGAAATTAAAAAAATGAATTTTTACTGATATTTGTAAACATTTTTGATACAATACTTTTATATATTTTTCTTTTAGTTTTATTTAAAAAAGGTATTAATTGTTTTTATTATTTTGCATATTCTCAAAAAAAGTTGCATAAATATTAGTTAAATTGAAGGTATATCTGGGAACAAACAAAATAAAGCTCATATATTTGTGTGCTAACCTAACCTCATAAAAACGGCTTCTCTCTTGTAAACAACACACATAACGCTAGAATAAGGTTAGAAAATCAGTAAGCTTGTCCCGAGAACTCTTAAATCGTCTCTTATATACCTTTATATAAAAAGATATATATACATATAACCAAAGAGGCACCTCTCCCTTTAAAAATGCATTAAAACAATACATTTTGGATCATCACCCCAGTATAGAACGTAATAGTGGTGATGAAGCCACAACACCGGTTTTGGAAAATTCAGACAAAATGATCTTTACTGTGGTATGATGAACAAAAATCCATTAATGCATTTTTAAAAGGAGAAGTGCCTCTTTTGGTACTAATATGTATATACACCCATACCTCGCTTTGCGTCGGGGTTACGTTCCAAAAAAACACGACGCAAAGTGAAAATATGTGAAGGCGCAATCAAAAACAAAGGTGTTGCCATATTTTAGGAAAAAAAATTCAAAAAAAATTAATGACTCGAATCCAAAACAACGCAACTTCGAAAATCTAACGACGCACAGTGAAAATCAGTAAAAATTAAGCAGCGACGCAACTTCGAAAAAAACGCAAAACGAAACGACGCAAAGCGAGGTATTGGTATATTCACATTTCAATAAAATTCACAATTTTTTTTTCTGAAGATAGTTAAAATTCTGTAATATGAGATTTTACTGTATTTGGGAAAATTGATGATTTATAATATTAACCCATTAGTATGTTCACAAGCTGGTGTATATGTTTTAAAAAAATGAAATGTTATATATAAGTCATTAAAATCGATAAACTATCTAAATATATATCGAGAAAATAATTATATTACAAATTATAAACAATTTTAATTGACAAATTCTTTTCCCATTTTAAATGTTAAAAAATCGTTTTAAAAAGGAATACGTATTATTGAGCACCGTATAGTTTTATTTTAAATAAAATAAAAAAATCGATTTTGAGTTAAGTTTCTGAGAAGAAAAGAGATTTAGGAGGGCTCTCTTTTAAAATTTTTCAAAATATTCAATTTTTAAATATGCATTTGACTTTTTTTTTAGAAATTGTGAGAATTTTTGAGGAAAAACTGCTTTCTTTTTCAAAAAGATTTTAAAATTTTTATTCCATATATCTTCACAAAAATATCCCTCTTATTTTAAAATAAATATAATATTTATTCAAAATATATAAATTTCCATTATATATATTTTCTATATAAAAGGTTTACTATCATTTTATATAAATATAAATCGATATATATGTATATGCTCCATTTAAAGAAAAAACTTAGAAGAATTTTATATATAATTTATTTATAAAATTTTAAAATATCTTTTGTCAATATATCGCATCTTTTTCTATTTTGAAAAAAAAATCGTTTGGAAAAAAAGTTTTGGAAATATTTATTACGGTTGCATTTAAAATTGGCTATTATCTAAATAAAATTGGCATATAATAATGTTTTAAAGGTTTTATTATATCTATTGGCGTATATATTTTATAAATATTACCTTAAAATTCATATTATATACAGTTGAACCTCCCATATGCGCTTATACTTTATGAAACATCCATTTTTCTTAAGTGCCAAACTATTTTCTTTGAAAATATCCTTTCACGCACCCTTTTTAAAAAATATTTCAAGTAATTTGTGTTTAAAATAAACATTTATTCATATTTTAAATTGCTTATTTTATCTTATTACACCCTGAATTTAATATATTACTTCAATGTTGACTTTCGTGTTTAATTTATTTTTGATTTTTTTATGTACATAAAATCTTTAAAAACACCTAACTCCAATTTTTCATCCAATTATAAATTAACCAAAATATAAGCGCTTATCAGAGATTTTACTCTATTTGATATTTATAAATTTTATTGGAAATTTTAAAAAATAAATGATCAAAATAGTAGATGTTTGCCATATAGAATATATATAAATGTATGTTTTGAAATATAAATATATGTGTCTGTGTGATGTAAACGAGGTTAGAATATTAGCTAAATTTTACCTGATCTTTTGAAACAATTTGTATATATATAAGTTTTCTATCTCTGGTATATGTCGCATGTTGACAAATTTTCTTGTACATATATACTTATACCTTGTAATAAATGGTCAATTTAAAATTAGCGTTTATTGGTCCTTTGTCAAAACACGCTAAACGTTCGAAGAATTATATTCAGACGATGTTTTTTTTTATTATTTTAGTAAATTTACACTTTTGTTTTAATAACTAATTTTCCGACTATTTATTTAAATATTGACTTTTTTAATTGGGGTATAGAAAAATGCACAATATCTATATATATAAAATTGAATGTCTGTGTGTCTGTGTGTGTGTCCTCTATGGATTCAAAAACCATACATCCAATCGCCGTGAAAATTTGGGATATTATTAGGCATATCCCCGGAAAGGTTTACGAAAAATAATTTCTTGAATATCTTAAATATCCTTAGAGTTATTTGCAGATTTGTAGCTTTAACTCGCAAGCGGGGGGCGGGTGACCTCCGGGAACTACGTCCATCTTCCATAAACGACCATGATTTTATTCAACTTAGCGAGTATTTTTCAAGGGACCGGGAAAATATGTAGATAAAACGATGATTTTGTAATGTAGAAAATTAGGAAAGACAAAATTCAGGATGACACGGCACACAGGGACCGGGAAAAAATAATCACTTTATCGAGAGATTCACGACCATGATTTTATTCAACTTATCGAGTATTTTTCAAGGGACCGGGAAAATATGTTCACTAGATAAAACGATGATTTTGTAATGTAGAAAATTATGAAAGACAAAATTCAGGATGACACGGCACACAGGGACCGGGGAAAAATGTTCACTTTATCGAGAGATTCAAATTTACGAGTTTCAAATTATCAAAATATATCTTTTTTTTTATAAGTTTATAGAGAATTGTTTTAACAAAGGTTCGTTAGACAAACCTTTACTCGGGTAAAACCTCGGGCGAAGCCGGGTACGTCCGCTAGTTTTCTATATAATATTTATAAGATAAACAATTTTATTTATTACTAGCGGATGTACCCGGCTTCGCCCGTGTTTTACCCGAGTAAAGGTTTGTCTAACGAATCTCTAGATAAAGTGAACATTTCTTCCCGGTCTCTTGAAAAATACTCGATAAGTTGAATAAAATCAATATTAATCGGTACCCGAGTAAAGGTTTGTCTAACGAACATTTGTTAAAACAATTCTCTATAAACTTATAAAAAGAAATAGATATATTTTGATAATTTGAAACTCGTAAATTTGAATCTCTCGATAAAGTGATCATTTTTTCCCGGTCCCTGTGTGCCGTGTCATTCTGAATTTTGTCTTTCCTAATTTTCTACATTACAAAATCATCGTTTTATCTAGTGAACATTTTTTCCCGGTCCCTTGAAAAATACTCGATAAGGTTGAATAAATTCATGGTCGTTTATGGAAGATGGATTAAGTTCCCGGAGGTCATCTTGGGCAAGCTCCCGCGAGGCTTTTTTTCTTGTCTACTTGGCACAGCTGTGTCACCAATTCTGCCCTGATTGGTCGGTGGGTACTTGGACTGTCCTTGAACTTGTCCTTGGACTGCCGCCGGCCGGATGAATCCATTCTCGTCGCAAGGTTGCGCTGCTTGCGAGTTAAAGCTACAAATCTGCAAATAACTCTAAGGATATTAAAGATATTCAAGATATTATTTTTCGTAAACCTTTCCGGGGATATGCCTAATAATATCCCAAAATTTCACGGCGATTGGATGTACGGTTTTTGATTCTATAGAGTACACACAGACCACAGACAAACAGACAAACAGACAGACAGACAGACAGACATTCAATTTTATATATATAGATTTCACACACACATTTCAATTAAACTGTTTATTTCTTTTTAATTTTTATATACACATTTTGCCTTATCTTTTTACATTCCATTTTAATATCAAACTTTAATATCAACCAAACATAAATTTTAGTTTTTTGTTTTTAATATATTTACCTTTATCATAATATGTTTTGCACTTTTACAAGACAACATTTTACACTTTAACATATTTTGCACACACACTTAAATAACAAATGTTTACTTTAAAAACAACATTTTTCACTTATATAACAACATTTTCGTTTTAAACGGTATTTTTTTTCGATTAAAAAAATATATTTTTACAATTTTACTATAGATATTTTTAGTTTTTATCGAAATTCTTTTATTTTAAATGAAATTGGTATTTTTTAGACGTTTTTATATCCGTTTTAATCAAACATTAGAAATTATCTCAAGTTAACCACTGTTTATTATGGTGTTAAATTTTCCTATATTTCCGCGCTACTAGCAGCTTCCCAGCTTAAATTTAAGCTGTTTTCATAACCGCGTTTTTAAATTGATTTTTTGTAGGTTCAAAGTAAACATCACATAAGTTAATACATCCCTCGAGTGTGCATCGATATTCATTCAAGGAATAGGAACTAATATTTTCATTGAAAACTAATATATATATTCAATTTTGAATGATATTATATTAACTCGAACATTAGCTTGTCATAAATGCAATGGAGAAATAGGTAAACTAAAATGCAAAATTTGTGCGATGTTTTCATTCAACATTAAAAAAGCTATTCAACGATTAGTCTATATTTATTATGACAGCTTTTAGTTAAACGATCAGGAGATGCTTTTTTCTTAACTTATCCATCTAATCCCAATGCAAATTCACTTTTGTACTGTTTTATTTATATATCTCTGCTAACATATATTTATTCTAATTCAAGATGTTTTTTAAATTTATAAATGATTAATATCTACTTGTTTTCAAACTATATACATCCATCTATATTTAACAAAATGTATTTTTGATATAAACGATTTTTTTCGATATTTCGACAAACGTCATGTCTGTCTTCATCAGTCTATTTCTATGGATTAAAAACGGGCAAGTGTGCGTCACTTATATATTCGTTTATATAGCCCCAAAATAAGCATCGTGAAATAAAAATTTGTATTTAATAGATAGAGTGCAACACATTTTTCGATATGTATTTTCCTATGCAAATATAAATTAACATTCCTAGCAAATATTATGGCACAAACGAATAAAAGATAAACGTCTGGAACCTAAAGACACAGACTATAGAAATATTAAAAAGAAGTTGAAGATTTATTTATATCCAAAATACTTATCTCGAAATTGCGATATATATTCTATAGATAATGATTTTTTTCAGAAATATATCCAGCTATGCAAATATAAAATTAAGATC
>CP092884.1:53543155-53606019 GCA_030710605.1 Cordylochernes scorpioides
CTTTTTATACCTATCATGATCAATGGTATGTCAGACAGCCTTTTTCTGTAATGCCTGCAGCACCCAGTCAGGCAGAAAATCAAAGAAGACGGTTTTTCTTGGACGGAGGCTTCCAAATCCGAAATATTGTTTTGTTGTGTTAACTGTTGATTTAGCTGTTTCACACATAGTAAATGGGGGAAGGTCCGGGGAGTGGGAAGACCATGGAAAAGTGTAGATATATATCATACAGTAGAACTACCTTTCTGTAGAGAATAACATCTGGTCGCAGAGCCAAAGTGTGTTCTTTAGGGAGAGAGGTGTTCTTTTAATGGAGAACTGAAAATATGTAAAAATGGTATTTTTGATGATGATAACTGTTCTCTGTATAGAGGTGTCATCTTGGAATCGCTTGGAGCAGCCCTTACTTGTCTTTGGAGAATAAATATTCTAGAATGAGTCTATTGTATTTGGAGCATAGGTTATGGAAATGACAAAACTTGGCATGATGTAAGTTAAACTGTACAGTCGAACTACTTTTCTCTAAAGGACAACACCTAATTACAAAGCCAAAGTTTCCTTTAGAGAGAAGTGTCTTCTTACCGGAGAGTTGCTACAGTAGAACTACCTCTCTGTAAAGGACAACACCTAGTTACAGAGCCAAAGTTTCCTTTAGAGAGAAGTGTCTTCTTACCGGAGAGTTGCTACAGTAGAACTACCTCTCTGTAAAGGACAACACCTAGTTATAGAGCCAAAGTTTCCTTTAGAGAGAAGTGTCCTCTTACCGGAGAGTTGCTACAGTAGAACTACCTCCCTGTAAAGGACAACACCTAGTTACAGAGCCAAAGTTTCCTTTAGAGAGAAGTGTCCTCTTACCGGAGAGTTGCTACAGTAGAACTACCTCTCTGTAAAGGACAACACCTAGTTACAGAGCCAAAGTGTCCTTTAGAGAGAAGTGTCCTCTTACTAAAGAATTGCTACATTAGAACTACCTCTCTGTAAAGGACAACACCTAGTTATAGAGCCAAAGTTTCCTTTAGAGAGAAGTGTCCTCTTACCGGAGAGTTGCTACAGTAGAACTACCTCTCTGTAAAGGACAACACCTAGTTACAGAGCCAAAGTGTCCTTTAGAGAGAAGTGTCCTCTTACCGGAGAGTTGCTACAGTAGAACTACCTCTCTGTAAAGGACAACACCTAGTTATAGAACCAAAGTGTCCTTTAGAGAGAAGTGTCCTCTTACCGGAGAGTTGCTACAGTAGAACTACCTCTCTGTAAATGACAAAACCTAGTTGCAGAGCCAAAGTGTCCTTTTGAGAGAAGTGTCTTCTTACTGGAGAGTTGCTACAGTAGAACTACCTCCCTGTAAAGGTCAACACCTAGTTACAGAGCCAAAGTGTCCTTTAGAGAGAAGTGTCTTCTTACCGGAGAGTTGCTACAGTAGAACTACCTCTCTGTAAAGGACAACACCTAGTTACAAAGCCAAATTTTCCTTTAGAGAGTAGTGTCTTCTTACTGGAGAGTTGCTACAGTAGAACTACCTCCCTGTATAGGACAACACCTAGTTACAGAGCCAAAGTGTCCTTTAGAGAGAAGTGTCTTCTTACCGGAGAGTTGCTACAGTAGAACTACCTCTCTGCAAAGGACAACACCTAGTTACAGAGCCAAAGTGTCCTTTAGAGAGAAGTGTCCTCTTACCGGAGAGTTGCTACAGTAGAACTACCTCTCTGTAAAGGACAACACCTAGTTATAGAGCCAAAGTGTCCTTTAGAGAGAAGTGTCCTCTTACCGGAGAGTTGCTACAGTAGAACTACCTCTCTGTAAAGGACAACACCTAGTTATAGAGCCAAAGTGTCCTTTAGAGAGAAGTGTCCTCTTACCGGAGAGTTGCTACAGTAGAACTACCTCTCTGTAAAGGACAACACCTAGTTATAGAGCCAAAGTGTCCTTTAGAGAGAAATGTCTTCTTACTGGAGAGTTACTACAGTAGAACTACCTCCCTGTAAAGGTCAACACCTAGTTACAGAGCCAAAGTGTCCTTTAGAGAGAAGTGTCTTCTTACTGGAGAGTTGCTACAGTAGAACTGCCTCCCTGTAGAGGACAACACCTAATTACAGAGCCAAAGTGTCCTTTAGAGAGAAATGTCTTCTTACTGGAGAGTTACTACAGTAGAACTACCTCCCTGTAAAGGACAACACCTAGTTACAGAGCCAAAGTGTCCTTTAGAGAGAAATGTCTTCTTACCGGAGAGTTGCTACAGTATAACTACCTCCCTGTAAAGGTCAACACCTAGTTACAGAGCCAAAGTGTCTTTTTAAGAGAAGTGTCTTCTTACCGGAGAGTTGCTACAGTAGAACTACCTCTCTGTAAAGGACAACACCTAGTTACAGAGCCAAAGTGTCCTTTTGAGAGAAGTGACCTCTTACTGGAGAGTTGATACAGTAGAACTACCTCCCTGTAAAGGACAACACCTAGTTACAGAGCCAAAGTGTCCTTTTGAGAGAAGTGACCTCTTACTGGAGAGTTGATACAGTAGAACTACCTCCCTGTAAAGGACAACACCTAGTTACAGAGCCAAAGTGTCTTTTTGAGAGAAGTGTCTTCTTACCGGAGAGTTGCTACAGTAGAACTACCTCTCTGTAAAGGTCAACACCTAGTTACAGAACCAAAGTGTCCTTTAGAGAGAAATGTCTTCTTACCGGAGAGTTGCTACAGTAGAACTACCTCTCTGTAAAGGACAACACCTAATTACAAAGCCAAAGTGTCCTTTAGAGAGAAGTGTCCTCTTACTGGAGAGTTGATACAGTAGAACTACCTCCCTGTAAAGGACGACACCTAATTGCAGAGCCAAAGTGTCCTTTAGGGAGAGGTGTCCTCTTACTAAAGAATTGCTACATTAGAACTACCTCTCTGTAAAGGACAACACCTAATTGCAGAGCCAAAGTGTCCTTTAAGGAGAGGTGTCCTCTTACTGGAGAGTTGCTAAATTGTAAAAATGGTAATTTTGGAAGATAAAAATTGTACTTTATAGAGAGAGGTGTCCTCTAGCGCTAGTGTCCTCTCATGGAGGTTGTTCTACTGTCCCTGAAATAATATATCTCAGTAACAAACCGTTTACAAATATCAATTTGAGCTAGAGATCGTATTGTGGGTCTACAGGATTGGTCCAGCCACCATCAGGGACGGTAGTGAAGGCCTTTCCCGCCCAGAACCCTCAACTCCGCTTCTGTAAAGAAGGTCTGTACCGTTATCTATAAGAAACAAAGCTAGCTCATCAGTAGTGAACCCTCTCACCGGTTTCGCCACTTTAATCTACCATACCGCTACAATACTTGTATTACATTTGGCTTTTTTCATTTATTCCTATACTAAAGCTAGACTATTGGAAAAGGTATTTTTTAAATTATTTTATTATTACACACAGTAGGAGGGCAGTAGAAAAAATTGTTTTATTTTAAAAAATAAACCTACGTAAAAAATAGCTTACATTATAACAGATGATGCGCTAATACACCCTATACATATTTGAAGTTTTGAATGTATTTTAGAAAATCGGGTATATAGAGTTAGAAGCTAGAATTTAAGAACATATTGTAAATAGTGCCACGTGGAAAATTAGGGAAGACCACAACTTCGAGATGAGACAACAATTTATTTCAGGCAAGAACAAACTATTAGTTCGGTTCCAAAATCACTTTATTAGGTACCGCTCAACAAGAGTAACCTAGTTTATGATAATTAAAACAATGAATAATATGTGAAGTTACATAGTGACCGTCACATAACAAAAGATAAGCAAAAGAGGGAAGAAGTGTACAGAGTATAGCAAAATATAAACATAAAAAAATAATACTCTGCTAATAAAATAATAAATATTTTGTTACAATATCCACGCTGCGCGCGTATGTATTTGTAAATATTTCTAGTACTTGGAGAATCTCTGTATAAGACTAAAAGATCTTAATAAAGCTTTTGTTGTTGTTGTTGTTGTTGTAATATTTCTAGTAAGATATAGTCGATGTTTTATTAAACCCGTTGAAGATCGATTATCACTTGAAAGCTAGTGTTTTGTAATAAAAAGAAACTCATTGGGAGAAAATATTGTTAATTTTTTTTGCACCATTTTATCATGAATAAAGAACATATGTCGCCTGAGGAAGGCGGCAATGATTTGACGAAATGTCAAGAACTATAAATAACTCAATATGTTCCTTTTAAATATTGTAGAGTGGAAATCAAGTCTTTTTATATCTGAAGTTGTAAAAGTATTTATTGGTGACTTCACCACGACTAGTCGACAAATATTAACAAATTAACCCAAACTATCTACAGCTAGAGTATATCGAGCAAGCAAGCTAGACAACTAAATGATGATTTTACAAATATAAAATAATAAATATGTTTTTCAAATATTTTCATTGAATAATATTAAATTATTTCTTCGCCACGATATAACAACAACAACAAAAAGCCTTTATTCAGGGTCACTGACCCTATACAGGATTCACCAGAGGTATGCATAAGAACAAAGCAGTGAGACAAAGGAAATAACGATATATACAGAAGAAAAAGAAAAAAAAAACAAGAAAGAGAAAGAGGGAAGCAAGAAAAACAACACAAAAAGAGTAGCAGTAAGAAAGTGAGGAGTGAGTGTCAGCCACGATATAATATGTTGGTTGGAAGTTTGGAAACGTTATAGGTAGCTATATAAACCACAATACTTATGTAGAAGCTAGAATTCACAGATAACCATTCCCCTGAGAAGAGTAGCAGAGAGTTACTGTAATATCGATAATTAAATAACTCAATATATTCCCGTTGTTTGAAATCTATATATAGGTTTTTAACTTTTAATTAGACAATTTTAATTTATATTTAGACATTTTTCATTTTAATTTAGACACATCGACTTTTCTATAAAAAGTCCATGTGTCTAAGTTAAAATGAAAAATGTCTAAATTAAAATGAAAAGTGTCTAAATTAAAATGAAAAATGTCTAAATATAAATTAAAATTGTCTAATTAAAAGTTAAAAACCTATAAAAAAAGAAGAAAATTATTTTGAAAAATGTGCTTATTTGTTCCGCATATGTAAATATACATACGAATTTACATAAATAACGTTTACATAGTCATATTAATGAGAGAAAATATATCTCTTAAATATAAATAAAGATAGAGACTGCCTGGCCGGCATTCATATTTCTTGAAAAAAGATACTTCGGCCAGTAAATCTTTTTATTACCTCGACGTTTCGATAAAAATCTTTATGTCCTCGTCAGGAGCGAACAAAAATGAAAACATTTGGCAAATTGTTAAAAATTATTCTCTTTTTTTTTTGTTCGCTCCCAACGAGGACAAAAGATTTTTTTGTCGAAACGTCGAGACAATAAAAAGATTTACTGGCTGAAGTGTCTTTAATTTGAATAACTAAATATAAGTGTTATTTATATAATTAACTAGACGGGTGACCCGGGCTTCGCCCCGGGATTGACCCGTGTGCATATCTACCCGAGTGATAGTGTATATTTAGATAAGATTTTTTCATAATTGTTTGTTATTAGCATTATCTATTTGTTTGCATCAGCATAATTTAATCTAATCTTCGATAGAGGGCGCTGTTCGTGAGCTAAGTAGAATAATTTGAATATTTAGTTTTAATAATTGATTTATATATTTTTTAAAATAGCCTATCGTCTTCCCCGTATTTTTTAACCTATGTAAGGAAATTTTGGTTTGAATTAGTGAACTACTGCGAATTTGTATACCGGACATACAAACAAACAAACATACAAACATTGATTTTTATATATATAGATATTATAATATATATTTCTCTTTGTGTTGTGTGTGTATGTTTATATATAAAAATAATATATTTGTTAACTAGAGGAAAAGTTCCATTTTCTGTTCATAGATGGAGATAGTATCACAGATCGTTGACAGAACAATTGGACTTATTGCTACGGCAGTTATTCATTTATTTGGATTTACTCAATAGATGAAACATTGACATTTTATTGAGATAAATATTATTTTAAATAAATGTATTGAGTGTTATTTAATTAAAGTAAATTAGAAGGATGAATCCGTAACCAATTTAACTTTACATATTATTTATTATTAATAGTAATTATATGAAACAAATCAACAACAACAACAAAAAGCCTTTATTGAGGACCTCTCGTCCTATAAAGGATTCGCCAGTTTACAGAGTAATTGAAGAGAAGAGAACTAAGAATACAAAGATATATGTAGTAGGTATAGTATAGTATTTTCTACACTGTGACTATATACAACAGCAGCAACAAGCCTTTTACTGGAATCAAAGTCCCATACAGGATTCGTCATTCTAATCCTGACATAGATTATTTACATATATTTATTTACATCAATTAGATTATGTATATAGCCTCCTCTTCTCTTCAGCCGTCTTCCAAAATTTGAACAACGCAAACGCTCCAGCTCTGTTTCTCACCACCTCATTCAACAGGAGCTCCAAAGAGAGTCCCTCAAGGCCAATTTTATATGAAACAAATCTTGGTATATATGTCTACATGAAAACAACAAAAACAATACTGAAAACATTATTTACATACAAGTTCCTTTTCAAACTCAGTCTCATATATAGCCATTGTTACTCTGTAATATTCCAACATAGAAAGCTTTCATGTCTTGCTCTTTCTCAACCTGTATTATTTACATATATCCTCCACAATTGCCGAAAAATTTTAAAGATTCTTTATCAATTAATAAGTTAAGATAGATAAAAATCACTAGACAGTGAAATAAATGCTACGGAGAATTTCAAGAATAATTAAGCCTAAAAATTTGGCTTTTCTCTGTGTTTTAATTAATTAATTATTTATATTAGACCATTTAAATCGTAAAATAGTATCATTGAATCAATTCTTAAGCCTGCTAAAAATTTTCATTAAAGAACTATTAATAAAAGAAATTATTTTAGAACGAATTTTTACAAATAAAACACTTCCTACTGTTTTAACTGCAATGAAAAAAATATATATATACATTGAGAGGTCCTGGCTCATCAGTGTTGAACCCTCCCAATGATTTAGCTATATATTGCATACATGCCGCTCTAATATTGCATACGGGTCATTCGACTCATACAATGTATAACATATACACCACAGATACACAAATTTTAACAAAATGTTACAATTGACGTGTTTTTAAACCCTAAACCTTTTTCTCCTCTTACAAATGTATATATTGGTAGTTGAGAGCTATTTAAATTCAAAAATACCAAACCACATTTTTAGCAGACTTTTTTTTTTGAGGATATTGAATTATATGGAAAAATAGTACAAATGTGATATTGTACTGGGATAAGGTGCATAAATTAAGAAAAAGGCATCTTCTTATCGTGCAACTGAAAGTTGATAAAGAGATGCCTTTTTCTTAATTGAATTATATATTTGATCTGTTTTGCCGAGAGAAATTTGTCGGATTTGAAATATTTTGAAAGAAAGCTATGTCTTGTGTGTGAACTCTGAACAATTATTTTTCTAAATGTAAACAACTCAGATAGTTTATAAAATTAGTATTCTCTGCGCGCGTAATAAACTCATGGACAAAATTTAAGGAAGTGGAAAATCTTTTTTATCGCCGGTCGTCTGTTTTTTTTTTTTTTGAAGGAGAAAGAGGCAATTTTGATCACACTTGGTTATCTCGTGTGTCTTCAATAAAGGTCACTGTAATATCTTTCAGAGTTATTATCTGAATCCCGATATACATGGTAAAAGGTACAACTTCCTTAAGTTTTGTCCATGAGTGTATATTGGTTATCTCGTGTGTCTTCAATAAAGGTCACTGTAATATCTTTCATAGTTATTGTCTCAATCCCGATATACATGCTAAAAGGTACAACTTCCTTAAGTTTTGTCCATGAGTGTATATCTTTCAGAGTTATTTTCTGAATCCCAATATACATGGTAAAAGGTACAACTTCCTTAAGTTTTGTGTCATGAGGGTATATTGGTTATCTCGTGTGTCTTCAATAAAGGTCACTGTAATATCTTTCAGAGTTATTGTCTGAATCCCGATATATGTGGTAAAAGGTACAACTTCCTTAAGTTTTGTCCATGAGTGTATATTGGTTATCTCGTGTGTCTTCAATAAAGGTCATTATAATATCTTTCAAAGTTATTGTCTCAATTCCGATATACATGCTGAAAGGTACAACTTCCTTAAGTTTTGTCCATGAGTGTATATTGGTTATCTCGTGTGTCTTCAATAAAGGTCACTGTAATACCTTTCAGAGTTATTGTCTCAATTCCGATATACATGCTGAAAGTTACAACTTCCTTAAGTTTTGTCCATGAGTGTATATTGGTTATCTCGTATGTCTTCAATAAAGGTCACTGTAATATATTTCAGAGTTATTGTCTCAATCCCGATATACATTCTAAAAGGTAAAACTTCCTTAAGTTTTGTCCATGACTGTATATTGGTTATCTCGTGTGTCTTCAATAAAGGTCACTGTAATATATTTCAGAGTTATTGTCTGAATCCCGATATACATGCTAAAAGGTACAACTTCCTTAAGTTTTGTCTCCATGAGTGTATATTGGTTATCTCGTGTGTCTTCAATAAAGGTCACTGTAATATCTTTCAGAGTTATTGTCTCAATCCCGAAATACATGCTAAAAGGTAAAACTTCCTTAAGTTTTGTCCATGAGTGTATATTGGTTATCTCGTGTGTCTTCAATAAAAGTCACTATAATATCTTTCAGAGTTATTGTCTGAATCACGATATACATGCTGGCAGGACCTGCCCCAAAACTTCGGTTAATCAAGTAAATAAAAATAATTGCGGCGTCTTATGATTTTTCTTCTTCTGTAATTTGTTGAAATTCTCTCTCAATAATGTAATAATGAATGATTTATCATGGTCTGTACGACGTGTACTAGGGATAATAATAATTTAAATTGAAACCATTTTTGACTCGTATGATTCGTTTTAAAGTAATTTTCTACTCCCCTTATTCTAATGATTAATTAATAGAAGGGCTTGATTCATTCATAATTGCAGTAGAGATACTAAAAAAATATATTTTAAAAAGAATCATAGGCGTCAAAAATGGTTTCAATTTCTTAAAAAAGATAGCGCGCTAATGCATCATATAAAAATAATAATATATAAATTTTTCAAAGCATATTATATATTTATAAATGTAAGTAATTCTACTGTCCTCAAAACTTATGTCCATAGTTCTTCTAAAATACCCATTCCAAGAGTCTAGCAACAGTATCACTATAAAAGGAAGTTCCAAAAATGCAATATAACAGCGGTATGGTAGATTAAACTGGCGAAACAGCTGGGAGGGTTCACCACTGATGAGCCAGGCCCTCCCATTAATTTTTCCTTTGCAGTAAGGGCAGTAGAAATTGTTTAATTTCAAAAAGAATCTTACGCCTTCAAAATAGTTTCGAATTTTGATAACAGATGGCGCGCTAGTGCATCATATAAATTTTTGTTCTGAAAAATAGAGCAATCTATGTTTAAATCTTTAGATAATAAAGGCACATATATTGGATTGAATAAAATATTTATTTGCTAATATTTAGGTTGGCTGAACGCCAACCTCTGTCAAGACATTACATTTTGTATAAACAAACTATTATGTAAGGCCTTTATAAAGATTAGCGTTCAGCCAACCGAAATATTGGCAAATAAATCTTTGATTCAATCCAATATATGTGCTTTTTTATTATACAAATAAAACTTTTTATTAACAGGATGATACAATATGATGCAGCTTATGATTGTAAAACGACATTTGAAAATTATCCCGCATGTGTTTCTATTGAACGAAAAATCGAAATTTTATTTTAGGAGAAATAACGATTATTTCTAACCTTAGGGATGAAGTATGAAAGGATGTATTGTGAAGAGTAATGATAAACGGAAAAATAAAGTGTCAAGGATAAGAATCGAACCCACAGTGTTCCGCTTATCCATCCCTGGACACTTTTATTTTTTCGTTCATCATTACTCTTCACAATTCATCCTTTCATACTTCATCCCTAAGGTTAGAAATAATCGTTATTTCTCCTTAAAATAAAATTTCGATTTTTCGTTCAAAAGAAACACATGCGGGATAATTGTCAAATGTTGTTTAACAGGGGATGATATTGAAATGAAAAAGGAAAACTGAGGAACGATTAAAGCGAATGGTACAACAATAATCATTTAGTAGATATGGGACAGTATGAATAATTCGTTAGAGCGTGCGCTACTTTTGTACGCAGCAGAGTCTATTAGAGCGCCTGCGGCTTAATTCCATCGGCTGCTGACTATAATAGATCATCGGTGTGGAACAATTGGAACGGCCTCATTGTCTTAGTTCCGCCATTGCTTTTCTTTCTTGCAAGCGCGAATATCTTCTTTAATGACTCTTCGGTTTTAAAAATCAATAAAAATCATTTGTGTGCCATTTTTTTTTAAAAGTCGTCTGACAATGAAAATTTTTGTTTAAAAAAAAAATCGATTATATCTCTTCCTAGTTCATTTGAAATTTAATTTTTGTTATGGAGCTTAATTTTATATTTGCATAGCTGGATATATTTCTGAAAAAAAAAATCATTATCTATAGAATATATATATATTGCAATTTCGAGATAAGTATTTTGGATATAAATAAATCTTCAACTTCTTTTTAATATTTCTATAGTGCCACGTCTGTGTGTCTTTAGATTCCAGACGTTTATCTTTTATTCGTTTGTGCCATAATATTTGCTAGGAATGTTAATTTATATTTGCATAGGAAAATACATATCGAAAAATGTTGCACTCTATCTATTAAATACATATTTTTATTTCACGATGCTTATTTTGGGGCTATATAAACGAATATATAAGTGACGCACACTTGCCCGTTTTTAATCCATAGAAATAGACTGATGAAGACAGACATGACGTTTGTCGAAATATCGAAAAAATCGTTTATATCAAAAATACATTTTGTTAAATATAGATGGATGTATATAGTTTGAAAACAAGTAGATATTAATCATTTATAAATTTAAAAAATATCTTGAATTAGAATAAATATATATTAGCAGAGATATATAAGTAAAATAGTAAAAAATGAATTTGTATTGGGATTAGATGGATAAGTTAAGAAAAAAGCATCGCCTGATCGTTTAACTAAAAGCTGTCATAATAAATATAGACTAATCGTTGAATAGCTTTTTTAATGTTGAATGAAAACATTGCACAAATTTTGCATTTTAGTTTACATATTTCTCCATTGCATTTATGACAAGCTAATGTTCGAGTTAATATAATATCATTCAAAATTGAATATATATATTAGATTTCAATGAAAATATTAGTTCCTATTCCTTGAATGAATATCGATGCACACTCGAGGGATGTATTAACTTATGTGATGTTTACTTTGAACCTATAAAAAATCAATTTAAAAATGCGGTTATGAAAACAGCTTAAATTTAAGCTGGGAAGCTGCTAGTAGCGCGGAAATATAGGAAAATTTAACACCATAATAAACAGTGGTTAACTTGAGAAAATTTCTAATGCTTGATTAAAACGGATATAAAAACGTCTAAAAAAGACCAATTTCAATTAAAATAAAAGAATTTCGATAAAAACTAAAAATATATATAGTAAAATTGTTAAAATATATTTTTTAATCGAAAAAAAAAATACCGTTTAAAACGAAAATGTTGTTATATAAATGAAAAATGTTGTTATTAAAGTAAAAATTTGTTATTTAAGTGTGTGTGCAAAATATGTTAAAGTGTAAAATGTTGTCTTATAAAAGTGCAAAACCTATTATGATAAAGGTAAATATATTAAAAACAAACAAACTAAAATTTATGTTTGGTTGAAATTAAAGTTTGATATTAAAATGGAATGTAAAAAGATAAGGAAAAATGTGTATATAAAAATTAAAAAGAAATAAACAGTTTAATTGAAATGTGTGTGTGAAATGATAAATAAAATTGTTTATCTTTTATAAATATTATATAGAAAATATTGTGCATTTTTCTGTACCCCAATTAAAAAAGTCAATATTTAAATAAATAGTCGGAAAATAAGTTATTAAAACAAAAGTGTAAATTTACAAAAAAAAAAAAACATCGTCTGAATATAATTCTTCGAACGTTTAGCGTGTTTTGACAAAGGACCAATAAACGCTAATTTTAAATTGACCATTTATTACAAGGTATAAGTATATATGTACAAGAAAATTTGTCAACATGCGACATATACCAGAGATAGAAAACTTATATATACAAATTGTTTCAAAAGATCAGGTAAAATTTAGCTAATATTCTAACCTCGTTTACATCACACAGACACATATATTTATATTCAAAACATACATTTATATATATTCTATATGGCAAACATCTACTATTTTGATCATTTCTTTTTAAAATTTCAATAAAATTTATAAATATCAAATAGAGTAAAATCTCTGATAAGCGCTTATATTTTGTTAATTTAATTGGATGCAAAATTGAAGTTAGGTTTTTAAAGATTTAATATACATAAAAAAATCAAAAATAAATTAAACACGAAAGTCAACATTGAAGTAATATATTAAATTCAGGGTGTAATAAGATAAAATAAGCAATTTAAAATATGAATAAATGTTTATTTTAAACAAATTACTTGAAAGATTTTTAAAAAAGGGTGCGTGAAAGAATATTTTCAAAGAAAATAGTTTGGCACTTAAGAAAAATGGATGTTTCATAAAGTATAAGCGCATATGGGAGGTTCAACTGTATATAATATGAATTTTAAGGTAATATTTATAAAATATATACGCCAATAGATATAATAAAACCTTTAAAACATTATTATATGCCAATTTTATTTAGATAATAGCCAATTTTAAATGCAACCGTAATAAATATTTCCAAAACTTTTTTCCAAACGATTTTTTTTTTCAAAATAGAAAATGATGCGATATATTGACAAAAGATATTTTAAAATTTTATAAATATAAATTATATATAAAATTCTTCTAAGTTTTTTTTCTTTAAATGGAGCATATATATCGATTTATATTTATATAAAATGATAGTAAACCTTTTATATAGAAAATATATATAATGGAAATTTATATATTTTGAATAAATATTATATTTATTTTAAAATAAGAGGGATATTTTTGTGAAGATATATGGAATAAAAATTTTAAAAATCTTTTTGAAAAAGAAAGCAGTTTTTCCTCAAAAATTCTCACAATTTATAAAAAAAAAGTCAAATGCATATTTAAAAATTGAATATTTTGAAAATTTTAAAAGAGAGCCCTCCTAAATCTCTTTTCTTCTCAGAAACTTAACTCAAAATCGATTTTTTAAAATTTTATTTAAAATAAAACTATACGGTGCTCAATAATATTCCTTTTTAAAACGACTTTTAACATTTAAAATGGGAAAATAATTTGTCAATTAAAATTGTTTATGTATAAAGTAATATAATTATTTTCTCGATATATATTTAGATAGTTTATCGATTTTAATGACTTATATATAACATTTCAATTTTTTAAAACATATACACCAGCCTGTGAACATACTAATGGGTTAATATTATAAATCATCAATAAATCAATTTTCCCAAATACAGTAAAATCTCATATTACCGAATTTTAACAATCTTCAGAAAAAAAAATTGTGATTTTTATTGAAATGTGAATACACCAATACCTCGCTTTGCGTCGTTTCGTTTTGCGTTTTTTTCGAAGTTGCGTCGCTGCTTAATTTTTACTGATTTTCACTGTACGTCGTTAGATTTTCGAAGTTGCGTTGTTTTGGATTCGAGTCATTAATTTTTTTTTTGATTTTTTTCCCCTAAAATATGGCAACACCTTTGTTTTTGATTGCGCCTTCACATATTTTCACTTTGCGTCGTTTCAATTTGCGTCGTGTTTTTTTGGAACGTAACCCCGACGCAAAGCGAGGTATGGGTGTATATACATATTAGTACCAAAAAAGACACCTCTCCTTTTAAAAATGCATTAGTTGATTTTTTGTTCATCATACCACAGTAAAGATCATTTTGTCTGAATTTTCCAAAACTGATGTTGTGGCTTCATCACTACTATTACGTTCTGTACTGGGATGATAAACCAAAATGTATTGTTTTGATGCATTTTTAAAGGGAGAGGTACCTCTTTGGTTATATGTATACTAGCCGAATGACCCGGGCAACGCCCGTGTTTTACCCGACTGTAGATGTTACAACGGTGATCCTTAGGTCGCTGGTTCAAATCCGACTCGAGGGAGTTTTTATTTTTTATTGGCTGCCGGCGAGCACGTGACCTCCCTGTGCGCGCGCATCCGTGACAGAGGCGGCCGATGAGGAAAGACGGTCGTGACTATATATAAATTCTATTTTCAAAATATAAATATATCTATATTAATATGTGAGAAATGATATAAGTATTTGTTCAAAATCTTAATTTATTAGTTAGGTATGAGTACATTTTGTGTAGAAATAGGATTAGTTGACTTTATAAGGTAAACTTATTCATCGGTTTGTATCCCTCAATAGCTCAGTTGGCAGAGCGGAGGACTGTAGATGTAATTAAGCGGTGATCCTTAGGTCGCTGGTTCAAATCCGGCTCGAGGGAGTTTTTTTTTTGGTAGATGCGCGCGCATCCGTGACAGAGGCCGATGAGGAAAGACGGTCGTGACTATATATATTAATATGTCTTTTTATATAAAGGTATATAAGAGACGATTTAGGAGTTCTCGGGACAAGCTTACTGATTTTCTAAACTTATTCTAGCGTTATGTGTGTTGTTTACAAGAGAGAAGCCCTTTTTTATGAGGTCAGGTTAGTTTAGGTTAGCACACAAATATATGAGCTTTGTTTTGTTTGTTCCCAGATCTACCTTCAATTTAACTAATATTAATGCAACTTTTTTTTTAGAATATGCAAAATAATAAAAACAATTAATACCTATTTATATAAAGCTAAATAAAAATATATAGAAAAGTTACATTAAAAAAACTTATAAATATCAGTAAAAAATTCTTTCATTTTTTTTACATTTCAATTATTTTTATCAGCATAAATAAAACCAATTGTTGCACATTTCTATGCTTCAAAATAGGGGGTGTCTTTTTAAAACTTTCATTCTATATTAGGGCCAATATATTGTCGCCATTTATTGTTTGAAGATTATTTTGTTTGTATTTATTCCGATAGATGGCATCAAACTACTTTTTTTTAATATCATCTAGTTGGCCAATCAGAAGATATGTTAGTATAAACACATTCAATATATTTTAAAATTACATTTATATTCTCACAATGAATATCTTTTTTATTTAAAAAACGCTAGCTTTCAAGCGTTAATCGCTCTTCAACGGGCTTACTATAATATCGACTTGATCCCACCAGAAATATTTACAAAAACAAACGCGCGCGGCGTGGATATATATAACTGAAAATTTTTATAACTGAAAATTTTAAATTGGTTTGTAATTTAACTATTTTATGGGAAAAAAAGATACTCATTGTGAGAATATATTTGTAATTTTAAAACTTTTTCCACAATTTTATCATGAATAGACATTCAATATATGCCAATAAGGTATTCAAATAAATAAATATACTGACAATCTCTCAATTTAAGTTGGAGAGAGAGACCAGAGATGGATAATAAAATACCCAATTGATTTAAGTCAATACATCCTCACAAAGTAACGCTTTAATTACGAAATATGCAAATAAGAGTATTAATGTTTCCATATTTACATATCCTTCCACACTTGTTCCCTGCACAGGTAGTAGGTACCCAGGTCGAATTTCCCAAGAAAACAAAACTTCGGACAAAGAGAGAAGTTTTCCTCCAATGTTGCCCAATACATTTAAATTGTTAGTTAGTTCTAACTAATGGTATCATTATTTGAGGAGTGGGCAACCTGAACCACCTTTCTTATGCAAATTCCTTTCTACTCCGGAGGAGATCCAATTTGACGAAAACAAAAAGTAAAACTCTTTCTCTCAGAAATCTCTAAAGAATCACTTCAAAGAGAATGGAGAAACTTCATCTTTTTGAAACATTTACTCCTTTTTGGATTCTATTATGCAAATTGACAATAACCAGAGAGTGTTTGTTGTTTAAATTAACTCTTTCACTAAAAATGATATCTACTAAAGTTAATGGGAACCAACATCTTTTATATATTTATTACCTTATATATATGAAATATTTATTGTAATAAAAGCCGACAGGATATTTTACCTGTTTGTTCAAAAAACCAAAAGCAAAATTATTCAAATTCAAATATGTAAATCCTCCAATCAAACAAAATCTACCTAAACCAAACATTGCCTTCCTGACCGAAAAATTACATCACAGAGGGGAAAATATGTAATTATATATATATATATAATATCACGGAGCAAGCTAAATAAACGTTTAGTTTATTCTTGCTCCACTAGATGGCGCTCTGCCATCTAAAAAGCACATGTGCTCGTGGTCAGGAGATGCCTTCTTTATTTTTAATATATATATATATATATATATATATATATATATATATATATATATATATATATATAATATATATGAAAGATAATAATTGGTATAAAAGAAGAAGTATTGATAGTTAAAAAGAAAGTAGATAAATATTATTTTTTAAGGTATCAAAAAGGTTTTGTATTTTATGTAATAAAATAGGGCTATAACAAGTTCACGCTTTCGCTTCGGCAGTTACGCGTCATAGTAGCAGAACATAGGGAAAAAAAGGAAGAATTGAATTATATATATAAAGTTCGTCACACACATCAGTTGTTATTTTTCAGGATAAAAGAGAGAAAATATACGACGTCCTGATGTATAAGATTGGTTGGTTCAATTGTTAACTCTGGCTGCCTTTTAAATACATTAATTTATATATTAGGAGAAGAGCGAATAAATATAAATGAAATATTTCTGAGAGAACTTTCCTAATAGACACATTAATATTTAAACTTTATAACAGCATGTGTGAGAGTATATATATAAAAACAAGAGAAAAAATAAGTGGGTCAGGTGTTGATATTAAAAACAAAGTAGGCATATCCTGACCACGAGTACATGTACTTTTTAGATGGCAGAGCGCCATCTAGTATAGCAAAAATAAACTAAACGTTTATTTAAATTACTCCGTGATATTTGGCTTTTCTTGATTTATTAAGAAATTAGGTTGGCCAAATATCACGGAGTAATTTAAATAAACGTTTAGTTTATTTTTGCTCCACTAGATGGCGCTCTGCCATCTAAAAAGCACATGTGCTTGTGGTCAGGAAATGTCTTCTATATAAGCGAAAAAAAAAACCCCTCTCCCTTTTTTAAAAAGGCACACACAAACAATGCATTTAAAAAATATTTCCTTCGCTGATTCAAATCGAATAATATATGCTACAATATCGACTTCAGTAAATTCAAACAAATAAGCCAATATTTATACTTACTTGCGCCATCTATCGGAATAAATATAAACTCGAATCGATGAATTTATATATATATTTTTTCATAATCTTGTCTAAAATTCACCCCTTTTAAAAAATAAATTAAGATAAATCTAACCATGTTAATGTTTCTGGCTGATGGCTAACGTAGTGCAGGCACTACCTCAAAAACCAAAACCAAAAAAAGCTGGTCTTTGCGACTTCCTGATAAACCAAATAACAGGTAATTATCTCATTTTTATAATTTATATTTATATAAGATTGTATGTATATAATATTATATTATTGTTATGAAAAAAAAAAAGTTTCAAAATTTTGTTTTTAATACTGTTTTTTTAGAACCATACATATAGATAATTTTTAATATCAATTTGGATTTCCTCAAATTTAATTTTCTGTATATATATAAAAACAATTTTTTCTCTCCAAATATTTGGAAAATTTTTTAAAAATAAAATAATAATAAGAAAATAAAAAGTCAGCGCACATGCGCGATGTACACACAATATAATCACACATTTTACTCTCTTTCTATATATTTATATTTTTTTACAATTATATCACGACATAAGATCACAAGTCTTCCACTAAAATATTTATAAAAATGATATATATATATATATTTAGATTAAAAGATAATGTATATATATTTACAAAAAGTAATATAATATAGATATATATATGTTTAAAAAAAATCATTGATTTTTTTAAAAAATGTTACGGAAAAGACCCGGTAACACTGGCACGATCATGCAGACGAACTTTCTAATATTTAAGAAATAGGAAACATCTATAGATTGAGCTTAATATCTTTCTTAATTTGTTGCTGGAAGAGAGAACAAAAAAAATTCATTAAAACATTTCTAAGGAAAATGGTAAAGGATATGGAAGAAGGCAAAAAGACAATTATATTTCAGCGTTAAAAAAAAATGTTAACCCTAATTTTAGTGGGGGAAGAGGAGGAAAGGGGATTTTTTTTTCATTATGAAGCAGATGACGAAAGGACGGTGACGTCACGTTGATGTCCTCACGTGACCTGCGCACACGCATACAATTTGTTTAGAAATAAAATTGGATATATGAGCGGTCAAGATATGTCTTGGTTTTAAATATATTTATATTAAAAAACAAGAGTATATCCTGAACCGTTACATGAGAATTTTAAATAGCAAAGAGCCATCTAGTGGGACAAAAATCAATTAGACGTTGATTTAGGCTTGTTCCATATTTTTTGGCCAACCCAGGATAATATATATATTTACGTTTCTTTATTCAATAAAAATGGCAAGCTATCAAGCGTTAGCTCATCATCAGGCTAAAGGTCTCGCAAAAACTTACAATATGTAACAAAGGTAATTTGCTTATGTTTCTTTTCAATTCTGTAATGCCAATGCCTTCTGTCACGAAATATAATTACAACAAAAACAACAACAACAACAAAAGCCTTTATTGAGGACCTCTCGTCTTATACAGGATTCGCCAGTTTACAGAGTAAGAGAAGAGAACTAAGAATGCAGCGAGAAACCCACATGTAGTAGGTATAGTATTTTCTACACTGTGACTATATACAACAGCAGCAACAAGCCTTTTACTGGTCTACGTCATTCTAATCCTGACAAAGATTATTTGCATATAATTATTTACATCAATTAGATTATGTATATAGCCTCCTCTTCTCTTCAGCCGTCTTCCAAAATTTGAACAACGCAAAAGCTCCAGCTCTATTTCTCACCACCTCATTCAACAGGAGCTCCAAAGAGAGTCCCTCGAGGCTTATTTCACTGAGGAGCACTTCTCGTTCGTCTTTCAGCCCCATACATGAGAGTAAATGGTGATGTAGCCCCTGCTCCGAAATATAATTATGATTCCAACCCCCACCAGCGAGTAAAAATAACCAAACGGGGCTCTGGCACACTTGTAAGTTCAAAATTCGAACTGCGCTTTCCACATGTGTAGACACGTGACGCACTTACAGTAAAAACAGTCGCCAACTTCTACCCATGGGCTGTACTACGTGTACTAAGGATAATAAATTAAAAAAACGAAATACTCTAATTGAGTGTTTCACTAAAATACATTTATTAAATGCATTAAAACATTGCACTTTTTGACGAAGCAACACTCGGGCACAAAACCCGAGCGATGACCGGGGTCGTTCCGTTAGCACAACAACAAAAGCATTTTATTTAGACATTTATTTCGTCTTACGTAGACTCGTCCCATAATCCAGGAAAGAAAACAAAGCAACCAAGGTAAGAAAGTACCAATATGTAAATATGTAACCAGTTATATATACAATGTTGGTGGAGATATGTAACTTGTAGTTCTTCCATTGTTTAACTCTGTTTTTACTGTACAACTGGTGGTGGTAGTTGACATAGCTCTCATTGGTCAATGGATCATAGTAAAGCTTATAAATCTTTCACTTGTGATTACGTTGATAGAAACTGACAATATTTGTTCATTCGACTAATATATACAGATATAAGAATGAACAAAAAAGACATATATTAGATCAAAATATCAATTATTTTACCAATATTTCAGTTGGCTAAACGCCAACCTTTATCAAGGTATTATAACATATAACAACAAGGTATTATAACACCTTGATAAAGGTTGGCGTTCAGCCAAATGAAATATTGGTAAAATAAATGATATTTTGATCCAATATATGCCTTTTTAATTAAAGATTTATTTATGGATTGCTCTATTTTCAAAAAAGATATGAGAATAAATTAAGGAGTTTATCACAAGCAATATTTTGTACCAAGAACCAAAATTTATATATAAAGTTCATACACCCTTGTGTTGACGATAATTTCATAGAATTAAAATGAGTTTCAATACAAAAAAATTGATGCATTTCTATGGAGGACATAGTTGGTATAAATGTAATGATGATATAAGTAAATGTTTATATTAGAATTGTCGTTCATTTCTTTAATTTTGACAAAATAGTTAAAGGGGAACAACAGTGTTTTACAAAGTTTAATCAAAATGTTCCATATAAAAATATAATTAAATAGAAAAAAAACCCAGAAAAATCACAGAACAATAAATCCACAGAACCGTTAAGACCAGCTGGCGAGCTCCTTTAAAAAAAAGGCACCGGCTTCTGGAGACATTTATGTCTCCATCAACGTCCCAGTGGTGTGAGTTTTTACCTTGAATTCACACCATTCTTCACTTCTCACGGCCTACCGCAGGACATTTCAAATGTAAGGGGTCAACGTACCAAGCTCCTGGATTTGTATACTACTTATGGACAAAACTTAAGGAATGGCGTCTAGTTTTGACTGTGCTTTTGTAAAAATTAAGGAAGTTATACCTTTTAGCATATATATCGGGATTCAGATAATAACTCTGAAAGATATTACAGTGACCTTTATTGAAGACACACGAGATAACCAATATACACTCATGGACAAAACTTAAGGAAGTTGTACCTTTTACCATGTATATCGGGATTCAGACAATAACTCTGAAAGATATTACAGTGACCTTTATTGAAGACACACGAGATAACCAATATACACTCATGGACAAAACTTAAGGAAGTTGTACCTTTCAGCATGTATATCGGGATTAAGACAATAACTCTGAAAGATATTACAGTGACCTTTATTGAAGGCACACGAGATAACCAATATACACTCATGGACAAAACTTAAGGAAGTTGTACCTTTTAGCATGTATATCGGGATTCAGATAATAACTCTGAAAGATATTACAGTGACCTTTATTGAAGACACACGAGATAACCAATATACACTCATGGACAAAACTTAAGGAAGTTGTACCTTTTAGCATGTATATCGGGATTCAGACAATAACTGTGAAAGATATTACAGTGACCTTTATTGAAGACACACGAGATAACCAATATACACTCATGGACAAAACTTAAGGAAGTTGTAGCTTTTACCATGTATATCGGGATTCAGACAATAACTCTGAAAGATATTACAGTGACCTTTATTGAAGACACACGAGATAACCAATATACACTCATGGACAAAACTTAAGGAAGTTGTACCTTTCAGCATGTATATCGGTATTCAGACCATAACTCTGAAAGATATTACAGTGACCTTTATTGAAGACACACGAGATAACCAAGTGTGAACAGCCTCTGTCTTCTTCTTCTCCAAAAAAATAATAATAGACGACTGGAAACATTAAAATATGAAACTTTCTTAAGTTTTATCCATGAATGTAGACTGCTTCGATGGCCATCTAAAATGTCCATGTGCCGTTTTAAAATGTTAAATGTACATATACAACAAAGTGTTTTTCGGGGGTGGGGGAGATGATAGTCATGCACCAAAAGTGGCACCTCTCCCTAAAATAGGCATTAAAACGATTGCATTTTGTTTATAATCTCATTACACTTTTAGCTTTTAGGTGGTACATGACTGAATGTCATCCTCACGTAACTTTATGTTGTCATCTAGCCTGCTCCTATCACTTCATCAGCTTTAAACACCTTTTTGGTAAATTCGACCGATTTCATAATTCTTCTCCTAGAATATTATGAAATCGAAGTTACCCCTGTACTGATGAGGGCCATAGTACGAAACCATGGTATACAGATTGTTACCGAACTTTCCAAATTGTGTTATAGCTCATTCTTCATTACCGTCTTTATGTTTTTCACTAGGATATTGCCGGGATTCGATCCTGTGTCGTTGTAGCTTAAAATTAGACACTTTATGCAATTAATCCAACAGATATATCTTTAAAAAACGGATTTTGTTGTTTTTGTTGATAGACGTGGCCATCGTGGTATTGCCTGAATGGTTGAAATTGTGGGTTGAGAGAAAAACTTAGAGTTTAAAAGAGACAGATAAAAGTGAATATACAGTAGAACAACCTCCATGAGAGGACACACCCTCTAGAGGACACCTCTCTCTACAAAGGACAGGGTTTTTCATTACCAATACAGTAGAACAACCTCCATGAGAGGATGAGAGGACACTCCCGCTATAGAGGACATCTCTTTACAAAGGAATTATTGCTAAAATTGTCATTTTTTCTATCCATCAAGAGGACACTAAAGGATACTGTGAAAATAAGTGTTGGACTTCACAGAGAGGTTGTTCTACTGTATAGGAAAGCAAGAAACTTCCTAATGACCAAACGGAGACGATCAATGGCACGTGGGTAGTTACTTCCATTGACAACACACTCTGTGCCCGCCAACATAATGGATAACTTTAAACACTTCTTTTTATTTGGTGTTTTGTTTTTACGAAAGTTGTGTTTATGCTATTCATTCAATATATACACTAGAGTCTGTGCTTCACTTCCATCAATAATTGACAATATGACCCAGAATAAGTATATTGCCACGGCGTTTTATGGTTTCCACAAGTCCATATCTCAGAAGAAGGCCAAGTGACACTCACTCCTCACTTTCTTACTGCTACTCTTTTTGTGTTGTTTTTCTTGCTTCCCTCTTTCTCTTTCTTGTTTTTTTCTTTCTTCCCTCTTTCTCTTTCTTGTTTTTTTCTTTCTTTTTCTTCTGTATATATCGTTATTTCCTTTGTCTCACTGCTTTGTTCTTATGCATACCTCTGGTGAATCCTGTATAGGGTCAGTGACCCTGAATAAAGGCTTTTTGTTGTTGTTGTTGTTATATACACTAGAGTCCCCATAAGAGAACATAAACTAAAAAACCAGTCTCTCCTGGAGATTGTCTATTATCAAGAGATTCTGTTTGGGTGGAAAGACACCTCATGACTTGTTCTGATATGTCACAGTCTCTAATAAGAGACTAACACCTCCAGGAAATACCAGGTCATGTCTTCCTCGTAGTTGGTGATCACAAGTCTTCGCCTCCATTCTCTTTCTCCAAAATAAATATTCAAGATGTAAACAATAACAATATTACACAAAAGGAAGGTATCGAACTGTACTCCCAGTTTTAACCGGAAGATTGATCTCCCACCGCAATATACAATACTTTACGGCCTCACTCGCTGATGTGTTTCTGGGTTTTGTTTTTGGTTTCAATTTTTATCTCCATGTTATGCCTTTATGTTTAATTTTTATCTCCGTTTTTTGCCTCTATTTCTCACACAGAGTTCGTTTTATTTGTAACTATGCAAATTCCCTTTCCAATCTTCAGTATGTAAAATTCCTTATTTCCTTGCGCGTATATATGTAAATATTTTTGCTTATAAATATGGCACTTCTTTGTCTACACTTGTATAAGACCTGAAGAAGGGCAGTTGCTGCCTGAAAGCTCGTCATGTTCCATTAAAGAATCTTACCACGTTACCCTGTTTTTCATTTTAAAAGGAAGGATACTATAAAAAGGAGAATGATACTATAGTACATGATCTGTTTAAATAAAATACCAGATATTATTTTGAATATATATATAAATGGAAGAACGCATCAAACATGATGTAACAATATTCATTGAATTTTATTATTTGCATACTCTCAAACCATTAAATTGATTCACTCTATGTAACTTTTTGCTTCTGGCTATATAGTTTGATCAACTAGATAAATCCTATTTTTATTTGTTAATTCCCCAATTATAAATGTCTTTATTTGCATATACTCTCTATAACATGCAAATCGATTCCCGCTATGTAACACCAAATGTATCAAGTGTTGAAGGTAGTAACACCACACGCGGAGAATGATGACGTAATTGACGTAGAAGGTTTAGCCGGAGAGAGAATCATCTCCTTCTCTCTTTAGCAAATATTAGCGGATATCACGTGACTTGCATGGCGTGAAACTATTGGCTACCACATGTGCAAACATTTTCTTTTTCGGATAATAGAAGTTTGCGAAGCGCTTATATTTTCCTTTTTTATATATCCCACTTTATGAGCGCGCCATCTGTTATGAATATTCGAAACTATTGTAGACGCGTATGATTCTTTTGAAATTTTAATTTTTCCATTACTGTAAGGGCTTTAAAATTGTTTAATTTTCAAAAGAATCATACGCGTCTATAATAGTTTCGAATATTCATATCTCACTTTGTTCTTTACATATTAAGAACGTGGTAGTAACAGAAGAGGGACATAGAATTATATAAATTTTATTCTAGCTTTGATATATCTTGGTTCAAAATCACATTGATAGGTACCGCTCAGCAAGAGCAACCTAGTTCATGATAATTGAAACAGTGAATAATATGTGAAGGTTATTCACATATTAAACAAATTTTAACGCGGGATTCAATCCTGGTTCATGACTGTCGGGAATCGAGCGTGTTACCCACTCTGATATATCTTACGATTGAGAAACAATTAGACTGAAAAGACATTTATGAATAACCAATTTGGTCCGGGTAGCTTTGGATTAAAAATAAATTTGCATACTATGACATCGAATACATTCAAGTTTTGAAAACTTCATCAACCTTTTTATAAACTATGTGAAAAATAGTAATAAAATTGAAATTGTGATAGAATCAGGTTGATAAATTAAGTAAAATTACATCTCCCGATAATGCAACTAAAAGTTTCTGATGGCTTGCGCCGTCTGTCGGGTAAAATATCAACTAAACGTTGATTTTTTGGATATGGGGTGAAGCCAAGATACACTGACCAACTTCAGGAACATATAAGTTCTACAGATAAAACAATAAAAATATATATTCTATGAATATTTCGTCGTTTTTGTTGAATATTTAATGGCATAGAGGCTTTCTTAAAAAAAAAGTCAGGAAATGATGATGATAAATATTTATTTGACCACTCCAGATGAAAAATTTACCACAATGTAGAGTTAGATTTTTAAGGAATCATTTACATACTTCCAAAAAAAAAAAAAAAATCCGAATATACAATTAATCCTAATAACTCCCCCCCCCACCGATAATTATTATCCCGATTTTTAAAACTTATTTTCATCCACATTTTTTCAACCCTAGAATATAGAGGAGTTTCATTATTCTAAATTGTATTTTTTTAAATTTATAATAAAAAAATATAAAAAAATAAAATTTAGACATAACAACAACAACAATGCCAGAGAGTATAATAGAGAGTGAGAAATATATAAACATGATTCTTAAAGATTTTTTTTAGTCCATGGTCAAATACATTGATATAAATATCACAGATGGAACCAATTAATCTAGAGATTTCTGTAGCGTGCGCTGTGACGATTCCATTAAGGTTTGAGGGGGTGAATTTTCCACCAATATGGCGGCTAATTCCTTTCGTTAGCGGGAGCTCGTAATCCGATTACATTTCACTTTAATCGGTGGCCCATGTGAGAAATCCTATCCTCGATGTGATTGGTCCAATATTCCTTTCGCCATTTCCCCGAGATATGTAATACAATATGTAATTTGTTCTCCGGATATACAGCCCTATATATGGAAATACGGACAGATATTTATAACAACGTTTATGTATATAATTTTTATATTTTTAATCTTTTAATTTGCAAAAGTCTCTTTTATGTTAAAACTCTTATTTATTTCTCGATATGATTTCAGGAGGACAGTTTCCTGGTATTCCCTCTTATCTGGACTGGACCTACCGGTCGGGGTAAACAGTGGCGCCACGGAAAAGGAGGAAAGATCTCAGTTCTCCCCTCTTGCTCTAACTGCTGGGTCAATTTGGCTCATGTAAATAGTAACTCTTATTTTATATTTAACTCATATAACTCATTAAATAAATATTTAAAGTAATTCGAAGGCCTAGTTAATTATTTTTCCTCGCGACAATATGCAAATACGCGACGCTTTACATGCATTTTTAGGACATGGTGTACGTATATAAGTATAGAAATTGCATTAAAAATGTCATTCCCCTGAAGGAGATTGACAGCGAGTCAGTGAAACGTCTGGAGTTAAATAAATAAATTGTTGGTTTTTCCAAACCTACTTCCAACCAACAAATGATCTTCAAAAATATGTAAATAGGTCAATTACAATATTTTGAGATCTCCATAGGACCTAGATATAATATTGCATATATTGATATTTCGAATATTAGAGAGAGACTGAAACTACTTTATTTCAATCTTCATATAAGGTTAAATATAGGAAGTTGGATAAATAAGATTAAATAATGATAAATCCATATCTCAGAAGAAGGCCAAGTGACACTCACTCCTCACTTTCTTACTGCTACTCTTTTTGTGTTGTTTTTCTTGCTTCCCTCTTTCTCTTTCTTGTTTTTTTTTCTTTTTCTTCTGTCTATATCGTTGTTTCCTTTGTCTCACTGCTTTGTTCTTATGCATACCTCTGGTGAATCCTGTATAGGGTCAGTGACCCTAAATAAAGGCTTTTTGTTGTTGTTGTTGTAAAAAATTATAAATATAAGAGAGAGAGAGATGTAATAAATATTTTAACAATCGAATGTTTCTTTGTCAAATAATTTTCTACAGTTTAATCAGTTTAATCTACAAACCACTCGATAAGGTTCACAATTTGGATTATATAATAGAAACATGAAAAAGGTAGCAATAATTAAAAAGGAAGATGTAATTTGTAAATTCTGCAAAACCGAAAGCATAGAAGAAATTACCCACTACATTTCTGAATGCACTATTGTTAAAGAGGAACGGAATAAGATCTTAAAGAACATTATCCAAGTCTAAATGAACCCAGTTCAGCTAATCAGAATAATGTCCGAGAAAAAATAAATATAGCGATAGAATTGTTTAACTTTCATAAAGCGTTAGAGAACAAGGTAATCTCTAAGAACTAAAATTACAGAACAATTTCCTTCCATAGTTAATTTGTATAGTTATGTTGAATACTTTGATTTCCTTTTCATTTTCCCCTCTTCTCTCCTTTGTTTATGTTTTTTCCCCCTTTCCCCATGAAAATGATGTATGGCGAGTCCTTACAGGACGGAAATGTATTAAAATAGCTGCTGTTGTTGTTGAAAAAGGTAGCAAGAATAAATTCAGATTAATATGAGAAAAAATGTATAATAAATAAAGCAATATTAAGCATGAATGTTTCTTTTATACATAAAACAGATTTAATGCTGTTCTTTCTGTAAGGTAAAAAAGTGAGAATTTTTTAAAATCGCTATAAGGACAAGTATGAAGTTTGGGTTCTATGTGTAAAAGAAATATTTGTGTTTAATATAGTTTTATTCCTTACATATAGCTGGCATGTTGTTGTCTTAGGAAAAAATTAATGAAATGTTTGCGACAACAGCGTTGTTGCTATTCACTACTTTTGTCTGATGATCAATTATTATCAATTATTTTATTTCCAAAGCGCGCTATATCCCGCAAGGGATACTTGCGCCAAACAAGGAGAAAAGTTTATTTACATAAGTTATTTACATTATTCAACGCATGAAAACATTAGAGATCCAGATTTTGTAGAAAGTTTAGAATGTATTTACAAATTGAATTAAACTTTAAATATGATTTTTTTTATCGGAAATCAAATCGTTAAGTTCACAAACAACTAGTTCATTCTTCATTCTATAATCTTGAAATGCTGGACAATTGATCAGTAGATGTCTTGAGGTTTGTTCCTCAATTGGATGGCAACAACACTGTTACAGAAACGTCACAAACATTTCATTAATTTGGTTTTACTATAACTTACCATATGGTATGCTATAGTACCACATATGGTATGTTATAGTACCACATATGGTATGTTATAGTACCACATATGGTATGTTATAGTACCACATATGGTATGTTATAGTACCACATATGGTATGTTATAGTACCACATATGGTATGTTATAGTACCACATATGGTATGCTATAGTACCACATATGGTATGTTATAGTACCACATATGGTATGTTATAGTACCACATATGGTATGTTATAGTACCACATATGATATGTTATAGTACCACATATGATATGTTATAGTACCACATATGGTATGTTATAGTACCACATATGGTATGCTATAGTACCACATATGGTATGTTATAGTACCACATATGGTATGTTATAGTACCACATATGGTATGTTATAGTACCACATATGGTATGCTATAGTACCACATATGGTATGTTATAGTACCACATATGGTATGTTATAGTACCACATATGGTATGTTATAATACCACATATGATATGTTATAGTACCACATATGGTATGTTATAGTACCACATATGGTATGTTATAGTACCACATATGGTATGTTATAGTACCACATATGGTATGCTATAGTACCACATATGGTATGTTATAGTACCACATATGGTATGTTTAAGTACCACATATGGTATGCTATAGTACCACATATGGTATGTTATAGTACCACATATGGTATGTTTAAGTACCACATATGGTATGCTATAGTACCACATATGGTATGCTATAGTACCACATATGGTATGCTATAGTACCACATATGGTATGTTATAGTACCACATATGGTATGTTATAGTACCACATATGGTATGTTATAGTACCACATATGGTATGTTATAGTACCACATATGGTATGTTATAGTACCACATATGGTATGCTATAGTACCACATATGGTATGTTATAGTACCACATATGGTATGTTATAGTACCACATATGGTATGCTATAGTACCACATATGGTATGTTATAGTACCACATATGGTATGTTATAGTACCACATATGGTATGTTATAGTACCACATATGGTATGTTATAGTACCACATATGGTATGTTATAGTACCACATATGTTATGTTACCATACCACTCTAATATTATATTGAGGCTGTTTTGTATATCCGGATAACTTGAAAACCTCCCCAAATTCTATTAACTGACTCAGAGCGGCGTGGAGGTGACCCCGGGCATGACAGTATGTCTTGTACTCCTGGTAAAACCACTCTAATATAAAAAATATTCTAAAGAATAATGTTTAACGCCTTGCCTAATGTTTTAATTTTTGTTTGTTTCTGACGAGGACAAAGGATTTTTTTGTCAAAACGTCGAGATAATAAAAATATTTACTAGCCGAAGTATCTTTATTTTGAAGAACAATGAATGCCGGCTAGGCAGCCTCTATCTTTACGTTACTCTAAATTTGTCAAAACTGTTTTTGTGTGGCGCATTCTTTATCACTACCATTAAATTCTATATTGGGGTGATAAACAAAAAAAGTATTGTTTTGATAGATTTTTAAAGGGAGAGGTGCCCTCTCATTCGATACATAAATATATTAGATAATAAAAAGGTATATATTGGATTGAATTACATTTTAACTACAGGTGTCTCGTTGCATATACGTATAATTCCACCTTCTTTAATTTTAGAAGATTCTGTTCGAACAATTTTTTTGGAATTATTCTCAATCCAATATATAACTTTCTATTATCTAAAGATTTTTCTATGGATTACTCTATATTTCAAAACAGGATAGACTATCAATTGATTTAAGTTTGGCATCAGGCGGTGTTTCATACATTATATAAGTTCTTCTGTGGAAGGGCAGAGATGTCTGAAAACTTGAAACAGTTTAAAGAAAAAGAAACTCCGGAAACTTATTAAAAATATTTAAAAAATAGACAATACGATTTTTGTCGAAACGTTGAGATAATAAAAATATTTACTGGCCAAAGTATCTTTATTTGAAGAACAATGAATGCCGGCCAGGCAGCCTCTATCTTTACGATATGATATTTCAGCTGGTCCGGCTGATAGTACCCTGTAAGGGCTCCTAATCCAGGGATACAGGATGAGCAGCGTTTGTACTCCATGTTAGGAGCGGCTGCACATGGTGTCTGTTCTTCATGTCAGAGGCGGCCATTTATTTTGGAGTTAAGTCGGCCTGCCACTGAGTAGTGCTCTCAGTCTTAATGACAAAGGCATTCTACTTCACCCAGTCATGATGGTTGTCAAACAGACACCATCAAGAGTTACAACTTGATACCCTAATATGATTGAGTGGAGATAAGAAAGAAGAAGAAGACGATATAAGAGTTATATATAAAAAAAACAAACAAATATAATCCGAAGGAACAAAATATCACTCATAGGAAAAACCTGAATATTTCTCTTCTAAAAATATTCCATTGTATAGTTGATAAAATGCTCAATAGATGGCAGTGTAATAGAAAAACTATTTCTATCAGAATAAACAACGATATGAGAAAAGTGAAATCGAAGAAAAAATATATTTTCCTCTTTTTTTATATATAAAAAAAATCTTTAGAAGTATCGCTTCTCAATTTTCAATATCCATTTGAAATGAATCAAATATTAAGTTACAAGAAGCTCTTCTTCTTTATATTTTTTAGGCTTTTCCCCCTCAAACTAAATTAGGATATAGGGTGCGGCTTAATGGAGAAATATAAAGAGACAAAGGAAATGGTAAAAAATACAATCTTCTCTAAAGGTAAACCGAAGCTAAATGGATCCTCCTTGTGTTATATGATATTTGAAAGAAAGAGAACGAAAGCTGATATCTTTTCCATTAGAGTACGCTGTGATTAATTGTGAGTGTGTGGGTATATAAAATGCATTTTTCAAGAATTTTTAAACTTTTAATTTTTGTGTATAGATTTTTGTGGTTAATGCCTACCTTTTTCTTGGATTTTACCACTGGATCAGTAAGAATGTTTCCTCATTCCATAAACTACAGGTAAAGAATTAAGAAAAAAAGAATCTTATAACTGATCGTGCAACTAAAAATTGCTGATGATTTGCGCCATCTATCGGTATAAATATAAACTAATAGTTGATTTTTTCAATATTATTGTGCAGAATATTGGACACATATACCCTTTTTATAAAATGAAAGGATTTAAAAGCATGAATGTTTCTTTTATACATAATACAAACTTCTACTGCCCTTACTGCGATGAAAAAATATGTATTAGGAGGGCTTGGCTCATCAGTGGTGAACCCTCCCAGCGGTTTCGCCAGTTTAATCTACCATACCGCTGTTATATTGCATTTTTCGATCTTACTTTTATAATGATACTGATGCTAGACTCTTGGAATGGGTAAATGCAGTAAGGGCAGTAGAAATTGTTTATTTTTAAAAAAGAATCATACGCGTCTATAATAGTTTCGTACTTTGATAACAGATGGCGCGCTAATGCATCATAATGTTCTTTCTATATAGAAATCTCTCACATATAATATAGTTAACTTATCTGGATGAAATGTTAGTACGAAGCTTTGTACAGAGTAAGTTTCTTGCTCTGGCTTTGATAAATTCTCGTAGAGACATGGCAAAATGACTCTAACTGTATGAATCTGTATATTCTTGTCGTCATTCTATTCACCTACGCAAAGTATAAATGTGTCACAGTATGCAAATGTATAACATATTTACATACATCCACATTTTAATTTCCTTGCCCCCACCAAAATCAAACTTTTTACAGCATATTCCATCGCGTTTAAAAAAAATTGCAGAAAATATTTTAAAATACTTAACCAAGTACTAAGAAAAATGTTTATTTACTAATTTATTGGTATTCGCAAGCTTTCGAGAGTTAAAAAAACCTCTTCTACCGGCGTTTTGCCTAAGTATAAACACAGATCAAGATCGATATTTGTGAAAGGAGAGACTGGACTCTGACTCAGCAAGTCTGAATGGCTTTGAGTCCAGTCGCTCCTTTCACCAATATCTATCGTAAACTGTTTATTCTTAGGAGAAACGCCTGTAGATTTTATTAAATTATCGAAAGCTTGCGAATACTAATCAATTGGTGAATAAACCTTTTGCGGAGTACTTGGTTAAGTTCATTATCACGGTTTGTGGTTTTCGATAAAACTTAGTTAAGTCTTTACAACATAGTTGGCATTTTCTGTACATTCTCGATATGGGGAAATTGGTCGTGGTGGTGCATATCCCATATACGCCATGATAATCATTGGTGGGTAGTTAGCGACTGCTTTTTACTGTAAGTGCACCACATGTCAACACATGTAAAAAGCAGTTGGAATTTTGCACTTACAAGTGTGCCAGAGCCCCGTTTGGTTATTTTCACTAACTAATAGGAGGGATGGATTGTACACAAAAACATGGGCCATTGAAGCGATTTTTTTTTCTTCAGAAAAATAAAAGTGTCCAATGCGGGATTCGAACCCGGGTCGGATTCAAAAATGGACAGTTTCAACCACTCCACCAACGACCGACCCGAGGAAGTCTGGTAAACATATATTTAATGTGTCCAGAACATTTAACGTAGTGATGATATAGTTGAAGGAGGAGCCGCGAGCTGTGAGTGTCACATCAAATGTAGGTAGGTATGTTGAAGAGGGGGGTGGTTACTAGGCAACCAGACATCTTCGCCTGACCCCGATCTATAGAATTCTCCTCTAGGTCTGCTGCTTTTTGATTGCGACTTTGCATTCTGTTAGCACGGCAGCTATACCAACGATGATTTCACGCCGTTTGTTTATTGCCATTTCAACTTTTACCTTTTTCTTTCTTTGCATATTGGTCGTCGTTTTGTTAACCCATCCTCCTACATTTACATAGTCGCCTACATTTACATAGTACTGTATTTACTTAATTCAATATCTACCTAGTACTGCATTTACTTAGTATTGTATTTACGTAACACAATATCCACTTATTACTGCATTTACATAGTACTGTAATTACGCAGTCCAACACTTACATAGTACTGCAATTACATAGAATTATATTTACATAGTCCTACATTTACATAGTACTGTATTTACTTAGTTCAATATCTATACCTAGTACTGCATTTACCTAGTATTGTATTTACGTAACACAATATCCACTTATTACTGCATTTACATAGTACTGCAATTACATAGAATTATATTTACATAGTCCTACATTTACATAGTACTGTATTTACTTAGTTCCATATCTACCTAGTACTGCATTTACCTAGTATTGTATTTACGTAACACAATATCCACTTATTACTGCATTTACATAGTACTGCAATTACATAGAATTATATTTACATAGTCCTACATTTACATAGTACTGTATTTACTTAGTTCCATATCTACCTAGTACTGCATTTACCTAGTATTGTATTTACGTAACACAATATCCACTTATTACTGCATTTACATAGTACTGCAATTACATAGAATTATATTTACATAGTCCTACATTTACATAGTACTGTATTTACTTAGTTCAATATCTATACCTAGTACTGCATTTACCTAGTATTGTATTTACGTAACACAATATCCACTTATTACTGCATTTACATAGTACTGCAATTACATAGAATTATATTTACATAGTCCTACATTTACATAGTACTGTATTTACTTAGTTCCATATCTACCTAGTACTGCATTTACCTAGTATTGTATTTACGTAACACAATATCCACTTATTACTGCATTTACATAGTACTGCAATTACATAGAATTATATTTACATAGTCCTACATTTACATAGTACTGTATTTACTTAATTCAATATCTACCTAGTACTGCATTTACTTAGTATTGTATTTACGTAACACAATATCCACTTATTACTGCATTTACATAGTACTGCAATTACATAGAATTATATTTACATAGTCCTACATTTACATAGTACTGTATTTACTTAGTTCCATATCTACCTAGTACTGCATTTACCTAGTATTGTATTTACGTAACACAATATCCACTTATTACTGCATTTACATAGTACTGCAATTACATAGAATTATATTTACATAGTCCTACATTTACATAGTACTGTATTTACTTAATTCAATATCTACCTAGTACTGCATTTACTTAGTATTGTATTTACGTAACACAATATCCACTTATTACTGCATTTACATAGTACTGCAATTACATAGAATTATATTTACATAGTCCTACATTTACATAGTACTGTATTTACTTAATTCAATATCTACCTAGTACTGCATTTACTTAGTATTGTATTTACGTAACACAATATCCACTTATTACTGCATTTACATAGTACTGTAATTACGCAGTCCAACACTTACATAGTACTGCAATTACATAGAATTATATTTACATAGTCCTACATTTACATAGTACTGTATTTACTTAGTTCAATATCTATACCTAGTACTGCATTTACCTAGTATTGTATTTACGTAACACAATATCCACTTATTACTGCATTTACATAGTACTGCAATTACATAGAATTATATTTACATAGTCCTACATTTACATAGTACTGTATTTACTTAGTTCCATATCTACCTAGTACTGCATTTACCTAGTATTGTATTTACGTAACACAATATCCACTTATTACTGCATTTACATAGTACTGCAATTACATAGAATTATATTTACATAGTCCTACATTTACATAGTACTGTATTTACTTAATTCAATATCTACCTAGTACTGCATTTACTTAGTATTGTATTTACGTAACACAATATCCACTTATTACTGCATTTACATAGTACTGCAATTACATAGAATTATATTTACATAGTCCTACATTTACATAGTACTGTATTTACTTAGTTCCATATCTACCTAGTACTGCATTTACCTAGTATTGTATTTACGTAACACAATATCCACTTATTACTGCATTTACATAGTACTGCAATTACATAGAATTATATTTACATAGTCCTACATTTACATAGTACTGTATTTACTTAATTCAATATCTACCTAGTACTGCATTTACTTAGTATTGTATTTACGTAACACAATATCCACTTATCACTGCATTTACATAGTACTGTAATTACGCAGTCCAACACTTACATAGTACTGCAATTACATAGAATTATATTTACATAGTCCTACATTTACATAGTACTGTATTTACTTAGTTCAATATCTATACCTAGTACTGCATTTACCTAGTATTGTATTTACGTAACACAATATCCACTTATTACTGCATTTACATAGTACTGCAATTACATAGAATTATATTTACATAGTCCTACATTTACATAGTACTGTATTTACTTAGTTCCATATCTACCTAGTACTGCATTTACCTAGTATTGTATTTACGTAACACAATATCCACTTATTACTGCATTTACATAGTACTGCAATTACATAGAATTATATTTACATAGTCCTACATTTACATAGTACTGTATTTACTTAATTCAATATCTACCTAGTACTGCATTTACTTAGTATTGTATTTACGTAACACAATATCCACTTATTACTGCATTTACATAGTACTGCAATTACATAGAATTATATTTACATAGTCCTACATTTACATAGTACTGTATTTACTTAGTTCCATATCTACCTAGTACTGCATTTACCTAGTATTGTATTTACGTAACACAATATCCACTTATTACTGCATTTACATAGTACTGCAATTACATAGAATTATATTTACATAGTCCTACATTTACATAGTACTGTATTTACTTAATTCAATATCTACCTAGTACTGCATTTACTTAGTATTGTATTTACGTAACACAATATCCACTTATCACTGCATTTACATAGTACTGTAATTACGCAGTCCAACACTTACATAGTACTGCAATTACATAGAATTATATTTACATAGTCCTACATTTACATAGTACTGTATTTACTTAGTTCAATATCTATACCTAGTACTGCATTTACCTAGTATTGTATTTACGTAACACAATATCCACTTATTACTGCATTTACATAGTACTGCAATTACATAGAATTATATTTACATAGTCCTACATTTACATAGTACTGTATTTACTTAGTTCCATATCTACCTAGTACTGCATTTACCTAGTATTGTATTTACGTAACACAATATCCACTTATTACTGCATTTACATAGTACTGCAATTACATAGAATTATATTTACATAGTCCTACATTTACATAGTACTGTATTTACTTAGTTCCATATCTACCTAGTACTGCATTTACCTAGTATTGTATTTACGTAACACAATATCCACTTTATTACTGCATTTACATAGTACTGCAATTACGCAGTCCAACACTTACATAGTACTGCAATTACATAGAATTATATTTACATAGTCCTACATTTACATAGTACTGTATTTACTTAGTTCCATATCTACCTAGTATTGTATTTACGTAACACAATATCCACTTATTACTGCATTTACATAGTACGGAAATTACATAGAATTATATTTACATAGTCCTACATTTATACAGTACTGCAATTACATAGTCAAACATTTACATAGTCTTGCAGTACTATGTAAATGCGGTACTAAGTGAATGTAGGACTATGTATATGTAAGACATTTACACTCTACCACATTTACCTGCAAGAAGAGCGCTATAGATATATATTAACATAGAGGCTATTCAATGCCTATAGTTCAATATAACGAACTGATTTTTTTCTATTTTAGGAGTCCGAAATTGATAATGACAGATTTAAAATAATTTTTCCTATCACATCTCGATTATTACAACAACTACTACAAAAAGTGTGATAATATATAATGATAATAAATATTTGTTAAACCAATATATTCGTTTAGTAAACCTCTCGACTCGGTCGGAACCCCAGGCGAAGCCGGGTCACTCTGATAGAGTACATACACTTTATTTTAGCGACGTACATCACAAGGACAAACGTTTTAAATGAAACATAATCGATCAAAAATAATATTTCAATCTTAAGTTGATGAAATTGAAGAGAGATTCGGAGTTTGATGTGTCGTGTAGGGGAGAGAGCAGGAGAAGGAGTTACATTCTTCGAGAAACCACAGTGGATATATATTAAAACAAACAAAAACACTAAAATTGCGAAAAAATAGTTCCTAAGTGAAATTGTACTGATATCAGGTGGATAAATTAAGAAAAAGGTATCTCCTGATTGTGCACCATCTGTCGGAATAAATATCAACTATTAGTTGATTTAAAAAAAAAAACTTTTCTTGTGACTAATAAAGAAAAGCTAATCACGTACGTTTACGTATTCAGCCACAATTCTCAAATAATTAAAATATCAATGATTAGTTGATAATTATTCCGATAGATGACGAAAGCCATCAGCAACTTTTAGTTGAACTATCATGGAGATGGTTTCTTTCTTAAGAAACTAAAAATGGTCAAAAATTTGACGAATTGTATTTTTTATACCCAATCTACCTGACTAGTTGAAGGAACAGTAGATAACGGGTTAAAAAAGAGAGGAAAGAGACAATGTCGGCAGGAATCTATCAGCTTGTAGGTCACGTTCAGCTCAAGAAGCCTCTTTACATCCTTAAGGAAATGTTTAGGAACACTAGAATGAGAATCTAAAGTTTCCTGGGAGAATTACTCTCCTTGTGGGGTTTTATTTTAACCAATGTATTAGTATTAAGTATCAGGCTTCTAGGGAAAAGTTTATTTTTCAAAATATTTAATCGCTAGCTTTCGGGCATGAATTCCCTTCTTTCAGGAGAATGCATGATACAAAAATATATTATTGTTACTAAATTAATCTTTAAAATTCTGACTTACAATTCTCTATTCATGATAAAAAATTCAGTTATAAATATCCACGCTGCGCGTGTTTGTTTTTGTAAATATTTCTGGTGGGATAAAGTCGATATTATAGTAAGCCCGTTGAAGAGCGATTAACGCTTGAAAGCTAGCGTTTTTTTTAAATAAAAAATATACTCATTGTGAGAATATATTTGTAATTTTAATACTTGGTTACAAGTTGTATTAAATGTTGCTTTCAATTTAACATATACACATATTAAAAATAAAGAAGGCATATCCCCTGACCAGGAGTACATATACTTTTTAGATGGCAGAGCGCCATCTGGTGGAACAGAAATCAACTAAACATTGATTTAGCCTGTTCCCTGACGCGAAACGCGTTCGTGGATGGCTTTTCTTGATTTATCACAAATGGGTTGGCCAAATATCAGGAAACAGGTTAAATCAATGAATAGTTGATTTCTGTTTCACTAGATGGCGTTCTGCCTTCTAAAAAATGCTCATATTAGTGGTCAGTATATGCCTTCTTTATTTTTAATATTATTTTTTTCTATTATTTTGTCACATATACAAAAGAGGTATAATTTCTGATTACAAACACTTAGCGAGTTCACGTAACACTGGCTGCCCGCGAATAATCTTAATCCCATTTATACCACTATGTGAAAAAAATGATAAAAAATATTTAAAAAAAAAACTTATTTGTTTATATTAATAACAGAAAAGAGGAGGGCACATATCTTGGCCGTTCACATGAGCATTCTAAATGGCGCTCAGTTATTTTTTTGTTTTCCAATATGTAAATATATATGAAAAAAGGCATCTCCTTATCGTGCAACTGAAAGTTGCTGATGGCTTGGGCCATCTATCAGAATAAATATCAACTATTCTCGTTGATTTTTAATTATTCCAGAATTGGCCAAATACACATTCTTGATTAATCAAGAAAAGCTAACCACGTACGCGTTTTGGGCTATTGGCCCTCATCAGCGTGATGCAAGCTGTACCTCAACGACCAAAAAATTGGTCATTCAAGGCATCCTGAAAAATCATGAAACGGGTAGTTAAGGCCAGAATTGCGTGAGAACGCTACACAAAGTGAAAAAATAGTACAAATGTAATATTGTACTGGGATAAGGTGCATAAATTATGAAAAAAGGCATCTCCTTATCGTGCAACTGAAAGTTGCTGATGGCTTGTGCCATCGTAAATATATATATTAAGACGTATATTTTATAGTAAGCTGTTCTCTTGGAGTGCAATATCTTTAGACAAAACTTGTTGTTTAGTCTTCTCTTAAAAAAAAATAGTTTTCTATTCAATTATAAAATGGATTTATTTTATGATAGAAATAGCTTATATACCATTAGCTGTGGTTGCCAGGAGGGTAAAGGGGGGAAATTAGCCACCAATTTAAAGCAAGTATCGATTCTCCCTACGGCCGTGTAGTAAAAGTTGGATCATAAAATGTGGAATGGCTTTCTTGAACGGCGTCGTTTGGAGAACAAACTGGATTTTAGATGGATTAGAGATCCTCTCCTGATAGCCATTCTCTGTTCAGTGAAAATAAATAAATAACTTTTTGACCGTTGGCCACCTCTGTGGGATTTTTGTTCAGAATCCCATGCCATTGTCAACTTGTTAGTTTCAGAAGGAGACAAAAATTAGAGAATTTGTATAGAACCCTTTCTATTGGAAAGCAGTGACACAGGACAGCAGATTCTATAGAAATATACTGGAAGGCATAAATAAAGAGGTTGACTTTATAACAAATATGAAAAAGGTATTTCCTTAACGCTTAAAACGAGCATTTTAAATTATGAAACAGAGCCATCTATCGGAATAAACTATAAACGTTGTCTAAATATTCAGGAATAAAATGAGATCAACGTTTAATTGATATTTATTCCTAAAGATGGCGCTCTTCCACATTAAAAATTATCATTTGAGCGGTCAGGATATTTCATTATTTTAAATGACCGACCTTCTCTATTTTCCACCCATTTTGCATATTGGTTAAATAGTTGTATTCTTTGATGACTCATCTGATTTGGGTATGTCTTTTCCATATCTTTAATATACTTCACTTCCATGAATCTCTCTAATTGCTAACACAAACGAACAATGATGAAGTTATTTTAATAATAACAGTTCTGGATCTTTATATATGGCGTTATTTACAGTAGAATATCGATGAGAGGAAACCCTTTCTTGAAGACGCTTCTCTATAAAATACATTTTTCATAATCAAAATTATCATTTTTATCTATTCTCTCCAATAAGATCCCCCCCCTAAAGGACACTTTGGCTCTGTAACTGGATGTTGTTCTTTACAGAGATGTAGTTCTACTGTATAATTACAGTACTCAATACTTCGGTAGAGTATTCTATATACAGTTACGAGCGTCATGCGTTCTTAATCAATTCTTCAGTTTTCATCTCTGTCACCGTTTGCTTTTTTTTTTGGAATGGCGCTCTCCTATTGGTTGGCTACGGTCACGCCACCTTTGCCCACCCCCCCATCATGCCCCCCCACTCGCTTTTTCGTTTTTGTAACCATTGTGTTGGAGCGGGTCGCTCCTTAAATAAATGCATATATTAGTTAATAACTAAATGGAATCCTCTCTTTCTTTTTCCCAGTATGAGACGCCTACGGAAGCCAACAGTACATAGACAGATAAAGCACATAGGCTATAGTTATTAACTAATATATGCATTTATTTAAGGCGCCAATTTATAATTGTAACAAATAGTATTTGAATCAAAACATTCAATCGGGTAAAACACGGGCGTTGCCCGGGTCATTCGGCTAGTATATATATATATATAGTCATTAGCTCATCTGTTAGATTTTAAAGCATTTTTATTGACAGCGGTTGTATGAGGAATACAATCCCACCCCAACAATGTCAACAAAGTATCGCCATCTATTGACCGTCTCCGCAAACTAGCACCCTCGGGTCGGTGACAAAGCCACAACACCAGCTTTTGCAAACTGAGAAGCATCCACCTGTAGACCATGGTTTCGGGCTAATGGCCCTCGTCAGCCTGGGGCGGACTTTATTCCATGAGATTCACACGGGAGCTAATTGAATCTTGACAATCTGCCAAAGAGGTGTTTAGCTGGCAAAGTGGCTGGGCCATATCTATGGCTAAAATATAGATGGAAATTTTGCCGGGAGGAAATTGATCTAAAGAGACAAGGGTCGCCTCTCCCGTCAAAATAGACGTCTAAAACCAGACGCCATCTATTTTGTCTCTTTAGATCAATTTCCCCCCGGCAAAATTTCCTTCTATATTTTAGCCATAGATTTGGCCCAGCCACTTTGCCAGCTAAACACCTCTTTGGCAGATTGTCAAGATTCCATTAGATCCCGTGTGCATCTCATGGAATAAAGTCCGCCCTAGACTGACGAGGGCCATTAGCCCGAAACCATGGTCTCTAGGTGGACGCTTTTCAGTTTGCCAAAGCTGGTGTTGTGGCTTTGTCACCGACCCGAGGCCGCTAGTTGCGGCGACGGCCAATAGATGGCGTCTGGCTTTAGACGTCTATTTTGACGGGAGAGGCGACCCTTGTCTCTTTAGATCAATTTCCTCCCGGCAAAATTTTCATCTAGAAAATATAATTAAACAAATAAAATATTATATATTTACATATATATAGTAAATATGTATATACACACATAATATATTCAAATTTATAAACGAACTTCTATTAGCTTCACGGAGAGAAGAAAAGGGAAAACGACTTCACTGATTAAAACTCTGTGAAAATATTTACTTTAGCTAGATCTGGCAACACCGACCGGAGCAACAATTCCATCGGTGGAATTTTAATGAAGTAATTACCATTCTCCAAGATTGTAAATTGGGACTAATTAAGATTGGAATTCTGCCTTATTGGAAAAGGGGATAGCATAGAATTAAGTAAACAATGAAATGGAAGATAATTTGAGAAAAAAGGAAAATCAAGCCAATTGCTCCATTCACCCATCCTGGTATAATATGCAAGGGGAATGTGAAGCATATTTTAAATACCATTTATTTTAAGAAATAATTAATAGTTTTTTGAAATTCAGAGGGTACTTTTTATTATATGTAAATACATTTTTAAATAAAAACGCATATATTGGATCAAAATATCAATTATTTTACCAATATTTCAGTTGGCTGAACGCTAACCTTTATCAAGGCATTATATTGGTAAAAAAATGATATTTTGATCCAATATATGCATTTTTATTTAAAAATTTATTTATGGATTGCTTTAATTTTCAAAATGTATATACATATATATTTTTTTAATATTGATTAATCCATTTATATTTGAAAGAGCTTATTTTGGATCAATATACTACAATACGACATTTTATTTTTGAATACATTGGATTTTAAAAATAAAAGGCTAATTTTTATATTGATCGAAAAAAAGAAGCCCTTTTAAATATGTATAATTACTAGCGAGACGTGTATATTTTGGATTTAATTGAAACATTTTATTAGAAAAGATCCTCAAGTTACATTGCATAATAACCATCTACCTAAACATCAGACAATTGAGAACAAAACTACGCAATCCCATCACCAAACATATTGCCATCTCTCGGAAACAGAAAACAATTTAGTTTACAAAATTCCCTTTAGCTCCTGTCCATCCACATATATAGGTGAAACTGGGCGTCACTTGAAGAACAGGTGAAGTAGTGCGTGAAGTAAGGTTTTAATGTGCCATCTATATATTGTGTACAATTGAGAACAAAACTACGCAATCCCATCACCAAACATATCGCCATCCCGGGAAACAGAAACCATTTTAGTTTACAAATCCCTTGTAGCTACTGTCCATCCACATATATAGGTGAAACTGGGCGTCACTTGAAGAACAGGTGAAGTAGTGCATGAAGTAAGGTTTTAATGTGCCATCTATATATTGTGGCAAAGAAATAATTTATTATTTAATTTAATTATTCAGTGAAAATATTTGGACACAGATTTAATTTAATTATTCAATATAAAATAATGATCGAAATATTTCTTTGCGTGCTTGCTCAAGATTCTCTAGCTGTAGATAGTTTTGTTGAGTTAATTGTCAACTTGTCGTGCTGACGTCATCAATAAATACTGTCACATCCCCAGATATACAAAGACTTGATTTTCTACGCTACAATATAATAAATGGAAGCATTATAAAGCACGAATGTTTTTTTTAACACAAAACAAACTCTTCTACAGTCCTTAGTGCAATGAAAAATACATTGGGAAGGTTTGGTTCATTAGTGGTGAACCCTCCCAGCGGTTTCGCCAATTTAATCTACCAGACCACTTCTCTTAGAGCTCTAATACTGTATTGGATGATTCTGATTATATAGGCTGCAATGAAAGGTGGGATCTTAGAATATTATTCAACCAAACTATGGACATAAGCTTTTTAGGATAGTAGAATTACATATAAATATTTGCATCGAGCAAAGCTCTTCCGCAAACAATAAGTATAAGGCCAGTTAGGCATATTAATAAAGAGGTAAAGTAGTATAAGTCCTGACTACAAAACAATAGGCCGTTATCCTTATTGGTCGAGCATTCTATCATAAACAATCATTTCCCAGACTGGAACAACATTCAAATAATATATCATAACATCTCTACGAAACAAGAAAGATTATTCCTTGGAAGCCGAGCCTCTCAATAATAGACAAAAATAGTATTAATAGAAAGATAGAAATACCCAGGGACTCTCTCTATATATATAAAAAATAACAAAAAATCCGACTTCATAAAAACTCAACAGTCCATATTTGGCAGCACTACGCATATCTACGGCATGAGTTTGAGTTGTAAATATGTTTGAGAAAGAAAGTCATTCAGCCTTTCGAAAGTTTATATTTACATAAATACAAATTCATACAAGGCAACATTTAGAAATAGACTTTTTATTTACATATCAACATATGACCCTTGTCTGTTGACTCCCCGCAGCTTGAAAAAAAAAAAGATGAAAAAGATGACAAGAAGAGGCTACATATTTTCATTGAATATTTTTATATTCCCTCTTTTATATAAAAAAAAAATGTGAGGATTAATTAGTATTTTTATTCTTATAGAAACCCCTTATTTTTTCTCAAATATTTGTTTTATTCGTTGTGTTTAGGTATATATCTATGTATACAGTCAATGGGTATTGACGCATGCGTGATGTCACTTCATTATTTTCATCGTTGCATGCGTACGTGGCGGTAGTCTCAAACATTTCAGCTGTTTTCTTGGTGGCCTATTTACATAATGGTTTTGAAAAAAGTTTATTTGTGAAGATACTTCTGATAATATCGACAATTCGGATTTATGTTATTCTTGAGTTTCTCTGCCACCTCTTTATGACGGTTTGATGTTCTCTATTTGCATATAAAGATTCCACGTAACCCTTTTCTCCATATAACATCCATTTACACAAACATTTTGCATATAAAGTTGCATAATTCATGTCTGCCTATAACACCCTATTTGCATCCTTCCTAGTCGATTTTTTTAACGGATATTTATAGTTGTAACTATATAAAAAAAACATCACACAGTTCACAAAAACATTCCTAAAGACAGAATTCTCAAAGAAGATGAACAAAATAGTAAATTTTTTTCCAAGTAAAAAATCGAGCAGATTATCTATAGAGCATGTAAAGCAATAAATAACTACTATAATATTTAATTTTCCTTTATGAAAAGCCGGTTTAATATATTGTATAGTAAACATTAAATTCAAATTGAAATTGTCCTTTTTCAAAATCGTTTAAAACATATTTTAGTTTTATCAATATCCTAATTACATAGATTACTCATAAAGAATTATATCTTCTCAAGTTTGGCAATACTACATCGCGCGAATTAGAATGGTGTATTGGTTAGGTTAAATTAGGTTAGGTGGGGATATATTACATTAGGTTAATTCACTTAGAGAACTTCTGATTACATTATCTTTTCCTGTTTTAGCATTCCCCGAGACATATATACATATAGCGGAGATGAGTTTGTTTATTACAAAATATTTTCTCACACTGAGTTTCTTTTGATTACAAAACGCTAGCTTTCAAGTGATAATCGCTCTTCAACGGGATTAATAAAACATCTACTATATCCTAAAGAAATATTTACAAAAACATACGCGCGCAGAGTGGATATTTACAACTGTAATTTTAAATTGGTATGTAATTTAACAATTATATGGAATATGTATATTTACAATTTTAGGGCATCCAGAATCTATACAATTGATCTGTTGATTTCTTCTAAGATATCTAAGGTATTGTGATGGTATCTTCCTGTTTATGCTGTTATATTCATTAGAAATGAATAAAATGTAATGTCTTGATAAAGGTTGGCGTTTAGCCAACCGAAATATTGGCAAATAATTTTTTTATTCAATCCAATATATGACTTTTTATTATCTAATATATACATATAGCCTAAAGTTGAGAGAATATTTATGTACCAAAAGAAGAACCTCTCCCTTTAATTATACATCAGAACACTGTACATCACTCTACTAAATTTCTTTACTAATGATGATGAAGAATAAACCACAACACCAGTTTATGCCAGTATACCAGTATGCCAGTTTGTCTGGATTTGCCAAAATTGGTGTTATGGATCGCTTTACTAGTGATAAAAGTAATTTTTACTGGGGTGATGTATAGTGCATCGTTCTGATGTATAATTAAAGAGAGAGATTCCTCTTTTAGCATATATATAAACCTATTAGCATATGTACATATATATATATGTTATATAAAAATATTATTTATTTAAAATTATATCATAGATTCAAATATTCTGTTAAATCGATCTCCAGAGGTCACTCTTCCCTTATAAAAACTCATTGTTGTTGTTTCCCGATGGCCGGCTCAAACCTTTTGTACATTATATAAATAAGTTTTTCTTTTTTTTTAATCCTTACGCCTTAAGCCAGGCAGTACTTTTATCAAATTATGTTTTTTTATATATTCCTTTAGTTCAATTAAAGCAATCTCTGATCAAAACTATTTTTATTATTATGCTTTCAAGATTTTAACCCCGACTGCATTACCATAGCATAATCCTCAAGATAATTAAAATCAACAGAAATCTCTTTTTTAAAATAATATATGTATATATATATGTTAATAGGTTTAAGACATGGTTCTAATATTTTAAGGACCATTACTCACCGCACAAGATATTCTTTGTTGCTATATAAAGTCACTTCTCCCATCAAAACATGCGCCATCTATCGGATGTCTCTACAAACTAGAAGTATATATATATATAGATTTATGGTTTGCCAACAAAAGATTGTTTAAAAAACAAATGTTTATTATTATATAAACCCAGATTCTGTAATGATAGTTATATTTGGTCAGTTGATAGCTCTCATCTCTGAAATCCATATTCATAAAATCCACAACAATTTCCCCAACTACTATCTGTATGCCTAGAGTATGGACTACCGCCGACCGATTCTACACTCCATACTTCTGGACCACTGATACCAAGGACCTGTCCAGGATGGTCTACACAAATGGACTTATCCCATTCTACATCTAGGAACTACTGATACTAATGACCTGGACTTGATGAACCCATATGACCTGTTCACCACGGACCTGCATAGAATGGACTCCAGCTATACCAGGACTCCAGTCAGTGAGTAGCAACGTTCATACATGTCACATTCATATATGCTCGATCTTTTCCTCTCACATTATTTTAGATAAATATTTATTCCATGATTCATCAAGAACCGAACCTTCGATATAACTTATAGTTAGTGATCACACTCAATACAGATAGAAGTGTGCTAGCTGTCTAGATATCAGTTAAATCTAACATAACACAACTTTCACTCAGAACTTTCAATATAACATATAGTAGAACGACAAGTTTTACCGCAAATGTTTCTTTTGAACCAAAAAATCGTAATTTATTTTAAGGAGAAATAACGACTATTTCTATCCTTAGGGATGAAGTATGAAAGGATGAATTGTGAAGAGTAATGATAAACGAAAAAATAAAAGTGTCCATTACTCTTCGCAAGTACACGCTTGTTTGGCGGTACATATACTAAAATAGGAACGATACAGAGAAGATTAGCATGGCCCCTGCGCAAGGATGACACGCAAAATCGTGAAGCGTTCCATAATCTTCACAATTCATCCTTTCATACTTCATCCCTAAGGATAGAAATAGTCGTTATTTCTCCTTAAAATAAATTACGATTTTTCGTTCAAAAGAAACAATTGCGGTAAAACTTGCCAAACGTCGTTCTACAATCATAAACCGCATTATATTGTATTATAACATGTAGTGACCACACGAGGTAGAAGTGGTTTGCAGTTAATAGATGTTTGGCGGTTACAATTTAATAATATCTTGGAGTTACATGCGACAAACTATAAATATTCAATATAAATAATTGGAAAACAACACTTGAAGTTACACCGCATGAATTTATTTTCAATGAAAAATCAAAATTATTTCAAGGTGAAATATTGACTATTTCTAACCTATGAGATATGAAAGGGTTAATTATGAAGAGTAATGATGAACGGAAAAATAAAATGTATTATATTATATTATATAAATAATTGGTTTAGTATAAAACACAAATATATAATGCAGCTATTTATTTATTGTGTATATATTTGTATTAGTATTCAACTTTCACTTTAAATAAAACTTTTTTAATCAATAATTCAACACATAAATATTTTATCTTTTCTAATTTGTAGAGATTGTATAGGAAATATATATTCTATAAAGTATATTGTACATTTTTATTTAAAGAAAATATTATTCAAATTTCTATATATATTAAAATAAGATTGAAAGAATTTTCAAGACCATTTAAAAATAATTGTAAATTGAGATTTGTGTTAATATATATATATATATATATTTATATTTTATATATATAACACCTGATCTTTTTATCTTTTGTTTTTTTCTTTCGTTTTTTCATGTATTAAGCGTATTTACACAAGTTTGGCCTTAAATACCCATTTCTTGGTTTTTCAGGAAGCCACTGGAAACAAAATATCTTTTTGGTCGCAGTGGTACATCCTACTCCACGCTGACGAGCGCCAAAAAGCGCGAAAAGGGTTCGTGGATGGCCTTTCTTGATTTATCAAGAAATTGGGTTGGCCAAATATCAGGGAACAGGTTAAATCAATGTTTAGTTGATTTCTGTTCCATCAGATGGCGCTCTGCCTTCTGTAAAGCACATGTGCTCCTGGTCAGGATATGCCATTTATATATATATATATATATTAGTACAGCTTGCACACACACACCACGCTGACGAGAGCCTACAGTCCGAAACGCGTTCGTGGTCGACTTTTCTTGATTTGTCAAGAAAAGGGTTGGCCAAATATCAGGAAACATATTAAATCAACGTTTAGTTGATTTCTGTTCCACCAGACGGCGTTCTGCCATCTAAAAATGCTCATTTGACCGGTCAGGATATGCCTATATATTTTTAACATCAACACCTGACCTTTTTCTCTATTTTAAAATTTTAAACACAAACACATATATTGAGAAAAAAGGGGCTTTCCTGATCGTGAAACTAAAAGTTGCTGATGGCTTGCCCCATCTATCGGAATAAATATCAACTAATCGTTGATTTTTAATTATTCCAGAATTGGCCAAGGCAGATGGCGCAAGCCATCAGCAACTTTCAGTTCCACAATCAGGAAATGCCCTTTTTCTCAATTTATCTACCTGATCCAAGTACAAATTCACTTTTGTACTGTTTTTCACACACACATATATATACATATATGGTATGTATATATGTCGTATAACGATATATCTCCTCAACCAACCAATCAGATGGAAGATAAAGAGATGCGACACAGGAAGACGAGATGTTATATTTAGAAGAAGTCCCCACAGAGTGGGCAGAAGATGATGAGTTTGTTCATCTGACCGGAAAGTATTGGCGGGTCGAACTTAACCTACTTCTGCTGTTTATTTCCTAGCAGCCGATAGAACCCCACTTTCTACAACTCTTCCATCAACACAGTTTAACATCATTTATTACTCCCTTTCCCAATAACTCTCATTTTTATGGTAAAACTAGAATGACAGCCAGTTTTAAGCCTTAATTAAGTTTTACCTATATATGTTTAGATAATAAATAGGCATATATTGTGGATTGAATTAAATATTTAATTGCCAATATTTAGGTTGGCTGAAAGCCAACCTTTTTCAAGAATATTTTTCTTTATTTCAAGATGTTTTATATTTTAAATCTAGAAGTTAAAAGCTTCTTGTGGAGAAACTAGAAAAAAGATAATGCAATATTTACCTACCAGTATGTATGTATAACTCATGGAAAAAACTTAAGGAAGTTGTACCTTTTAGCATGCATATCAGGATTCAGACAATAACTCTGAAAGATATTACAGTGACCTTTATTGAAGATACACGCTATAACCAAGTGTGAACAGCCTCTGCTTCCAAAAAACCGACGACATCAACTTATAAAACTTCCTTAAGTTTTGTCCATGAGTGTATAATTCTCATATGTTCCCTATTTATAATAAAAAAATTGTTTTACATGTCAAATCCTTGCCAATTTGTGTAGAGAAGAGTGACAATTTGACAATTAAAACAAATATATTGACAACTCAGTCAATATTTACAAAATGAGGAAGAGATCACAAAAATAATTAGAGAAAATAAAAATATAGCGAAAAGCGTGTTCGAACCAGGGACATCAGGTTCTAAAGTTTAAAGCTTTCGCAGCTAGGCTGTTTTGCCTTATTTTATAATTATTTAAAGAAGAATTAATATTTACAAATTTAAATTTTCAGCCGGGGAGTCTTCCCCACCGTACAAGTGTCCTCTTCCAGGTGTAGAGAAGAGTGAAATATTTCTCAACCAATACTTAAATGACTTTTAAAACCTGCATTTCGACAACTTTCTAATCACCATTGTCAGGTGAAACAAGAGTCACCGAAACAATTTAATAAAGTTATAAATATAATTATAAATAACCACAACATACTGCTATCGTAAAGAGATAGAGGTTGCCTGCATTCATAGTTCTTATAATTAAAGATATTTCGGCCAGTAAATCTTTAATTATAAATTATAATTGTACGGGGGGGGGGGGGGGGCCGAAGTATCTTGGATTATAATCACTACATATACTTTGTTATTCTGCATTTCAGACATTTCGGTGACCCGATGGGATCCTTTTTCAATGAAAAACTTCTTCTTTAATTTGAGTCAAAAGGCGATATCCATTGGATCTGTTTAAGAAAAAAAATTTTTTAAATCTAAATATTTAAGTTTATTTTTCAATAAATTGATAAAGAGGGAGAAATTCCTCGAAATATTTTTGAGAAAAAAATGTTTTGTTTTTAAAAAACAGATCCAGGTACGCTCATTTTTAAAAATATAAATATACTCCTATAATATTATAAAATAAATAAAGCTTCCAGGGTTAAGTTTCTTGTTTCAAATATTTATTTTCAAGCTTTCGGACTTGTCAGTCCTATAATGTTATAGGTTTTCCTTGAATAGGATGACAGCGATGACCGAAACGTTAGGAATAAAGAATAAAAAAGGTTTGTATAGAGGATATTTAATCATGTTGTAACATAGTATTTTATTAATTTCATTATTTTTATTAACAGAGTGGTCATTTTTATGTTTATATTTTGCTATTCTGTAAATTTCCCTCGTGGCTTATCTTTTGTTTACAATTGATAGTTTGTCCTTCCCTGAAATAAATTGTTATCTCCTCCTGAAGTTTTTGTCTTCCCTAATTTTCCACGTGGAGATATTTATAAAACCAACTTGCACAAAATTGTGTTTTTCCTCCCTTATAAAATAAAACGAGTTATTGTCGCAGTAACATGTTGTGTTTTTTCTCCTCGACGTAGAATATATATTCCCAAGTAGAAAATATGGTTCTTTCTCAAAAATGTCTCAAATGTAGCAGCATCCACCGACATTTATCAACTCCACACCTTCCAAATAGCCGAGAACTCGATGCTCTAACAGCGACACCGCCAAGATGGATGATAGCTGGAATATGTCGCCTCAGGTCATTTCCTGCCGTATTAAAATGATTGATTCTTCCCTCTGCAATATACTCTGTTGGGGCTGAAATCTAATTTAATTATTCTTTGTGTTAAATGAGCAAAGCATTTTCCTGATCGTGCAACTAAAATTTACTGATGGCTTGCGCCATCTGTCGGAAAAAATATAAACTAATCGTCGATTTAAAACTATTATAGACGCGATATGATTTCCGTTTATCATTACTCTTCACAATTCATCCTTTCATACCTCATCTCTAAGGTTAGAAATAATCGTTATTTCTCCTTTAAAATAAATTTCGATTTTTCATTTAAAAGAAACACATGCGGGATAAATTCCAATGTCGTTTTACAATCATGAGCCGCATTATATTTTATTATAAATTACGTCTATAATAGTTTCGAATTCTCCTAACAGATGGCACGCTAATGTATCATATTATAATTGTTGATTTTTTAATTTATTACGAAATTTTGACCAAAAATATACTTCTTTCTTGATTAATCAAGAAAAAGATAACTACGTACGCGTTTCGGGCTGTTGGGTCTTATCAGCGTGGTGTAAACTATACCTCAACGATAAAAAAAGCTGGTCTTTATGACATCCTGAACATTTTTTGTGTGTTAAGTGTAAGTAATACATGTTTCTGGAGATGAGTTTATTTTTATTTTATTTAAGCAATCTCAAGCTTTCGGGAATCTCTGCCCTTCTGCAGGAGTACATAAAACGAATAATAATAATAATTTTTTTATAATAATAAAATTGTCACGGTAGAGAAGACAAGTATTCCAAAAGCTTAATTAAAAATAATTTATTAATTAAACTTATATATTTCAAAATGTGTCAATTGATTTTACAAGTGGTAATTTACAAGCATGGTAAGGGGTGTTGACTATGCAAATATTTATGTGATGATAAACAACAGAGTATTCAAAAATATTTTTTTTTCTGTGGCAATATCGATATTTTTTTGTTTATAACAAATAAATTTACTGGCAATGTGTTTCTTTTCAATAATATCATCAAATATTATCTCTATAGACCTTACTGCGAATAAATATATTGATGGATGAGAGGGTTCACTACTGATGAGCCAAGCCCTCTCATTCAATAACTTATATCATTGTAGTAAGGTCTGTAGAGATAATATTTGATGTTATCATAGAAAAGAAACACTTTGCCAGTAAATTTAATTGTTACAGATTTATCTATAGATGGCAATTGAATTTCAAATTTTTTTTGTGCTTAATGCTATTCTTTGCGTGTCAATGAATTATTCCTGTTAGCTTTCATTTCTCTCATTGCTAGCTGATATAATGTTAAAATATCATTTTTATATATAAAAATCGGAATATAATATGCCTAGATGCAAAGAACCCCTATATAGAAAATTTATCAAAATTAGAAACTATTATAGACGCGTAAGATTCTTTTTAAAAATAAACAATTTCTACTGTCCTTACTGCAATGTAAAAATTAATGGAAGGGACTGGCTCATCAGTGGTGAACCCTCCCAGCGGTTTCGCCAGTTTAATCTACCATACCGCTGGGAGGATTCACCACTAATGAGCAAGGCCCACTCATTAATTTTTCCATTGAAGTAAGGACAGTGGAATTTTTTTTTTAATTTTCAAAAAGAATCATACGCGTCTATAATAGTTTCGAATTTTGATAACAGATGGCGCGCTAATGTATCATAATAGAAATTTTAGTTGCAATCTTTAGAGTTATTTTCGGGAAAATATTCGAATAAAGAATTTCTCACTCAATAGTATAGGATCACATTGCGATTTAAATCACCTTTTTTGGCATCCTGTCACTTTTTTATTTCATTATTTACCTTTAAATATTGCCTCAAAACTCTTTATTCTAAACACAACATGTAAAATATAAAATATTATATAATAAAACATAAATTTCTTTTGAAAATAGAGCAATCTATAAATAGATATTTAATTTAAAAGGCATATGATAAAGAACAATTTGGATTATAGATACAAGAAAATAAGACCTAATCCAAATAATTTAATAGTGTGTGACGTTTCGGCAACAGCATTGATACCATCATCAGTCAAAAGAATAAAATCAATTGAATTCATTCAAAATCAAACCAAAATTTATTCTTTTGTCTGATGATGGTGACAATGCTGTTGCCGAAGCGTCACACACTATTAAATTATTTGGATTAGGTCTTATTTTCTTGTATCTAAAAAGGCATATATTTTGATCCAATATATACCCTTTTAATTAAAAATATAAATTTGTGTGAGGGAATTTTTTTTCTTTCTCCATAGTAACCAATAGAATGGAATTAATTATTATTTAGGACTATTCTCTTCTGAAAAATAAATACTTTCTCTTATTTTTAATACAATATAATGTGGCTTGTGATTGTAAAACAACATTTGACAAGTTTTACCCTAAATGTTTCTTTGTCAAATATGTCCAGGGTAGCCTAGTGGACATGGCATCTGCCCGGTAAGCGGAAAACTGTGGGTTCGATTCCCATCCCTGGACACTTTTATTTTCCCGTTTATCATTACTCTTCACAATTCATCCTTTCATACTTCATCCCTAAGGATAGAAATAGTCGTTATTTCTCCTTAAAATAAATTTCGATTTTTCGTTCAAAAGAAACAATGGTAAAACTTGTCAAATGTCGTTTTACCTTCTCTAATATTAAACACGAATGTTGCTATCTTTTATAAATAAAATAAACGACTACAATTCGAAAAGTTATTGGGAAGACCTGGCTCATCAGTGATGAACCTTCCAAGCGGTTTCGCCAGTTTAATCTACCAGACCGCTCTACTATTTTATTAGACTGTCCTGCTTATAGAGTCAGACATTTAGACGAATTCTTGGTATGTGTAATTAATGAAATTATATAAAAAAAACCTTTGAGAAGGGTAGAAATATATCCATATTTGGATTGTTTTATTAAACATACTACTTTACATATTGAGAAAAGAAAAAAAAAGGCATCTTCTTATCGGGCAACTGGCGCAAGCCATCAGCAACTTTCAGTTGTCCAATAAGGAGATGCCTTTTTCTTAATTTATGAACTTTATCCCAGTACAATATCACATTTGTACTATTTTTTCACACACACACACATATATTTTAACCTCTGTTACAACTGGTTTGAAAAAGAGATATATAAACTCGAAAGCCGATAAATTAGTAATAATTAAAGAAAAATCATATTTATAATACAATATAATGCGTCTTATAATTGTAGAATAACATTTGAAAATTAACCCGCATGTGTTTCTTTTTGAACGAAAAATCGAAATTTATTCCAGGGAGAGTAATGATGAAGGGAAAAATAAAAGTATCCAGGGATTCACAATTCATCCTTTCATAATTCATCCCTAAGGTTAGAAATATTCGTTATTTCTCCTTGGAATAAATTTCAATTTTTCGTTCAAAAAGAAATACATGCGGGTTAATTTTCAAATATTGTTCTACAAAAATCATATTGTAATGTAGCTATATATTCCTATTTTCAATTTTTTTTTGCTGAATACGAGATTGAGTTTGTAATTTATCACAAAGGATCAATCTGAAGTGAATGTTGGGGAATAATGACCTTCCAAATACCAAAGATCAAGATAGTTGAATGCCAAAAATAATCTGGCACTATCTAAGATATATTACACAAAGTAATCTTAAGAAAACTTGGAACGATTCCCAACATATTAAACTGATTAATTCCCCTTCACGGACACACAGCTATTCTGAACACCCCACGTTGGGCGCCATTATAGTAGGATACATAGCTATTCTATTCAGTAGGACTACCCAAGCGTCTAGCAACTCCTACATATTTTCTCGGAATTATATTTCTGAATAATTAGAAGTATTCAGTAGATTCTCTCCATTTGATACAATGAGCCAGGCCTTCCCAATAACTTTTCGAATTCGTTTATGTGAGAAATAGTTACCCGAAAAATTATTTGAAAAAGTAAAAATAAATATCAGGTAAAAAGTTTTTTTTTTAAATTTAAATTTGCAAGCTTTCGAGCAAATATTAGAGATTGTACATAGAATATCAGCCCGTTGAAAGAACAGTATATTTTTACTCGAAAGCTTGCAAATTTACATTAAAAGAAACTTTTTAACCTGATATTTATTTTTACTTTTTCAAATAAGCGTTTATTTTATTTGTAAAAGCAAAATTCGTGTTTAATATTAGAGAAAGTATTTATTTTTCATACGAATAGTCCTAAATAATACCATTCTATTGGTTACTATGGAGAAAGAATTCCTTCACACAAATTTATGTTTTTAATTAAAAAGACATATATTGGATTAAGTCTCAAATACAATTCTAAGATGAAATATATAACAGAAAATAAATAAAACTGTATTTAAGACAGAGAAATTCTGGTAATCTCTGATTACATGTCTTAAATTCGATTTGGTGTTATTTCCTTTTAGCTGATTGCAATTTTAATGAACGGATTTAGAACTATATCACTATTTTTCTTATCTAAGTTTTATACACCGTGTAGTAATAACTTGTATTATTTTTGACTATTATTACAGCTTGTGTGAATTAGCACAGGTTTGTATAAGCTAGTTGTAATTAGAACAGATACTCTAAACAATAGAATTCTTGAGAAAGTAGTCAAGAGAGAAATCCTTATTTATTATAGTCCAACTTGGATAATTCGAAAATGAAGGAACCAAAGAAGAAAAATCGAATTATCCATAAGCTCGAATTGAAAACGGAAATTCTATTTATAGGAAATTCTAGGGACCAAGATAAATATTGGGATCAAAGATGTTTTCGAATTAAAGATGTTGTCGAATTAAAGACGTTGGAATTATCCAAGTTCTATTGGATGTTATTGTCAAATATTATTTTTATTCTATGATTGTAATAATCTGTGATTTAAAATCTGTGGTGTCAGGAATGTATATATATATAGGTGAGAGTTAATAGAGATGTGGTTAGAGAGATGTTATTATTGTAGAATTAAAACTCTTAAAATCACGATCATTAAAAAAACAATAATAAACATTAAGAGGAGCCTCCTCTAGTAGAGGCTCCTCTTAATGTTTATTATTGTTTTTTAGAGATGTTATTAGTAATGTTTACTTAGATATATTTAGTAATTTATGTTTCTTGTACCTTCAATAAAGAAGATTTACATTTTAGAAGAGAAGTGATTATTGAGATCCACCAACAAGTTCTGCTGTAGATACAAGTACGTATGTATGTTATATAAAAATATTATTTTATTTAAAATCATATTTTTATAGATTCAAATATTCTGCTTAATCGACCGCCAGAGGTCACTCTTCCCCTATAAAAACTCGTTGTTGTTTTATCCCAATGGCCGACTCAACCTTTTGTACATTATGTAAATAATCTTTTGTTTTTTTTTTTTGTTCTACTCGCCTTAAGCCAGGCAGTACTTTTACCAAATTATGTTATATTCATATATATTCCTGAGTTCAATTAAAGAAATTTCTGATCTTTATTATTTTTTATTATTTTACTTTCAAGATTCTTGCCACGACTGAATCACCAATACCATTTAGTACTAAAAAGAACCAGCAAATAATTCCATAGCATAATACTCAACAATTCTAAAATACAACAGAAATATATATTTTTGTTTTATATATAGAGAGAGCCACTATATGCCCAAGATGATACAGACTTTCGAAGAACTTTTGTGTACCCCAATTACTTAAAGCATTTAAAAATTTTAAAAATGCACAATTTTGAATAAGCATTATAAGCCTATTTCTTCCTATTGTGATATTTAATGAAATTTTAAACCTCTCTGGAATTATGGAACATGTAGTTTTTGTAAGTAATAGATATAAAGCGTACGAGGATGCGTTTCTCGCATCCTCGTACGCTTTATATCTATTACTTACATTCTTTAGAGGATTTCAACCTTCTTTATGTAGTTTTTGTATAAATTTTCTTATAACAATTCATTTTTATTATCCGAAATTTAAATTGTGAGTTAAATTGAAATTATATTATTTGAAAATATGAAAAATATTAACTACAAATAAAATCAAATATCGAAATACTTAAATATTATTACGAACATAAAAAAAAAGTATTTCTAGTACACGTGATGTACAGGCCATGATAGTCATGGTGGGTAGCTAGCGACGGCTTTTGCTGCATGTGTACCACATGTCTATACATGTAGAAAGAAGTTCGAATTTTGCACTTACAAGTGTGTCAGAGAGTACCGTTTGGCTACTTGCATTTACTTTTCGAGGTATGACTTTTGCAAGAATTGTGGGAAGCCATTGAAGAATTTTTTTTTTAGTGAAAAAAAAAAAAAGGTTCAATACACGGGATTCGAACCCGGGTAGTTGAAAATGAACAGTTTAACACCACTTTTCTACCAAACCCCCCTCATTACGTAAATATAAAAGTGACGATATTTGTCACAAGATTGACGATACATTTGAATCCCCTTATTTTTTCCAATGTCATTTTGAACAGGACTTGTGGTGTTATAGACAGTAAGGGTGTTAAAAAGAAATCAGAATGTATAGAGATACTTCTAAATGATAAAATAATTATTTAATATCACTTTATACGTGCCATTACAAAAACACAAATTATATATCAATTAAAAACGCATCATATATTGGATCAAAATATAATTTATTTACCAATATTTCAGTTTTGTGGCTGAACACCAACCTTTTTCAAGGTTCGAGTCAAAAGGCGATCCATCAATTAAGTTTATATAAAAGGGCGTACTTGGATCTGTAAAGAAAGAAAATTATAACATATTTATGTAAACAACGTTCAACCACACAACTGAAATATTAGTAAAATAAATTATATTTTGATCCAATATAGGCCTTTTTAATTGAAGATCTTTTGTAATATGATGCACTAGCGCGCCATCGGCTATCAAAATTCGAAACTAATTTAAACGCGTATGATTCTTTTTGAAATTAAACAATATCTACTGCCCTTACTGCAATGGAAAAATTAAAGGGAGAGCCTGGCTCATCAGTGGTGAACCCTCCCAGCGGTTTTACCAGTTTAATCTACCATTCCGCTTTTATATTGCATTTTTGGGACTTCCTTTTATAGTGATACTGTTGCTAGACTCTTGGAATGGTTATTTTAGATTAATTATAGACATAAGCTTTAAGGACAGTATAATTTAAATTTAATTGAAGATCTATTTATGGATTGATCTATTTATATATATAAGAGAGAAAGATGACAATGTACATCGCGTTTTAAACATCACTTACAACCGTAACATTTTAAAAAGGTCATTGAATGATGTAAAAAAGTACACACCTACATCTGAGGAGGCCATGATGATGATGCCACCGGCCTAATTGTTGAGGAACACATGATGATGATAAAAACAGACGCCATTGTGTAGCCAGCTCTTTTGTCTTCCGCTCCACTTCTGTGACTTACTATATGTGGCTTCGCTTACCTTACATTACATAACATGATTCATGTGTTAGTTGCTGGATAACTAACTAGCTTTCACTATTGGTAATACATCCCTGACTTTATAATTTGATAAAATCAACAAGCAATCTAAGGTTATTTATAATACAATATAATGCGGCTTATGATTGTAGAATGACATTTGAAAATTATCCCGCATGTGTTTCTTTTAAACGAAAAATCTAAATTTATTTTAAGGAGGAATAACGATTATTTCTAACCTTAGGGATGAAGTATAAAAGGATGAATTGTGAAGAGTAATTATAAACGGACAAATAAAGTGTCCAGGGATAGGAACCGAACCCACAGTGTTCCGCTTACCAGGCAGATGCCATGTCCACTAAGCTACTCTGGACACTTCCCATCCCTGGGCACTTTATTTGTCCGTTTATAATTACTCTTCACAATTAATCCTTTCATACTTCATCCATAAGGTTAGAAATAATCGTTATTTCTCCTTAAAATAAATTTTGAATTTTCGTTAAAAAGAAACACACGCGGGATAATTTTCAAATGTCGTTTTACAATCTAAGGTTAATTAAATATTTTTTTACAAAAAAAATCTATCTAGTTACTAGATAACTAGATTTTACTATTAGTAATACACGTTTTTCATGCCTGACTTTATGGCCGCAGCCTTGCAGAAAATTGGCATGGACCCAGAGAAGCAACTTTATACATCCAAGATATTGGACATTGCGAATGCTGTGATAGAGATGCATTAGGACATCTGAGGCTATTCATTGGACACGTCAACAACAACTGACTTTATAATTTAATAAAAGTTATTGAATGAGAGGGCATGGCTCATCAGTGGTGAACCCTCTCAGTGGTTTCACAAAATTAATCTCCAGACCGTTCTACTAGATCATATCTACGCGTGTAGAAAGAAGTTCGCCCTTGGTACTTACAAGTGTGCCAGAGCTCTGTTTGGTTACTTACACTCACTGGTTGGACTTTTGCAAGAATCAAAGGCCATGGAAGCGATGGCTAATATTTATGTTATATTGACCATTTGAAGATACTTCGAATAATGAATAGTAATTTTATACAATATAATGCGGCCTATGATTGTACACTGCGTGACATTGAAAATGGAACACCAAGAAATAGTGGCCAGAAAATTATGCAAATTTCAGGGTAGACGCGCCTAACCGAGTTATGCAAATGATGTAAAATGCGCAGCTCTCGTGCGCACATGGAGTAAGATATAAGGGAAGGAACTTGCAGAAAGGACAGTATTCGTGTCGTTATTTCTACAAGGAAAATCATTGTAGAAATTTTGTTCTTGTGTCAAAAGACACGTGTAATAACATAGAATGCCAGGTCATCGTAAACGGAGGCAGTTCAAGCAGACAGACGCTTTTACGAGGGGCATGGTGATCGGACTGAAAAGGGCAGGTTGGTTCATACGTCAAATCGCAGCTGATACACACCTTGTTGCGTCCACGGTGCACCGACTGTGGAGAAGATGGTTGGAACAAGGAAATGTGGCAATTTATAGGAATGTCGGTGCAACCAGAGTGACGTCAGCACGTGTGGATCGGCGTATCCTTCGATAAGCAGTGGCGGCCCCACAAGCCACTTGTACCGCCATCCTGCAACATGTGCAAGACACCCTAGATCATTCCATCTCGACCAGAACCATTTCCCGTCGATTGGTTGCTAATGGCTTGCACTCATGCCGTCCGCTAAGAAGACTGCCATTGACCCCACCGAATAGGCGCCAACGTTTGGAATGGTGCCGGGCTAGATCGACGTGGATGACGGAATGGCACAGGGTCGTGTTCTCAGATGAGTCGCGTTTCTGCTTGTCCAGTGATAGTCGCCGTGTACGCGTGTGGCGTCGACGTGGAGAAAGGTCCAATCCGGCAGCAATTGTGGAACGCCCCACCGTGCGACAACGTGGAATCATGGTTTGGGGCGCAATCGCGTATGATTCCAGGCCACCTTTACTTCGTATTCAGGGCACTAAGACGGCCCAACGATACGTTGATGATGTGCTGCGACCGGTGACACTCCCCTACCTTCAGGGGGTACCCAATGCCCTTTATCAGCAGGATAACGCCCGACCGCACACTGCTCGCATTAGCCAACAAGCTCTGCAAGATGTACAGATGCTTCCCTGGCCACCGTACTCTCCTGATCTCTCACCAATCGAGCACGTCTGGGACATCATTGGACGCCGTTTGCATGCCTTGCCACAGCCGCGTTCAGAAGACGAACTGTGTCAAATGGTTGAGAGGGAATGGAGAGCCATCCCTTAGGACGCCATCCGTACTCTGATTGACTCTCTACCTAGACGTGTTGCTGCGTGCATCGCAGTCCGCGGTGGTCCTACTTGCTACTAAGCCGACGCCGTTCTCGTTCTGTATTATGACTATCATTTTGAAATAAAGATCACTTATTGTTCGTCCCTGTCTCTCTCTGTCTGCCGAGTTTCATCACTTTCTGGCCACTATTTCTTGGTGTTCCATTTTCAATGTCACGCAGTGTATAACGACATTTGACAATTATCCCGCAAATGTTTCTTTCGAACGAAAAATCGAAATTTATTTTAAGGAGAAATAACGATTATTTCTAACTTTAGAGATGAAGTATTTCTCCTTAAAATAAATTTTGATTTTTCGTTAAAAAGAAACACATGCGGGACATTTTCAAATATCGTTCTACAATGAATAGTAAGTTGAAAAAAATCACTGAAATTTTACTTTCTATGGAAATATAGACAAAGGATTTTATTTAAAAAAAAAAGATTCCTTGTATCAATATTAAGTAAAATTAATCAGACCTCCAGGGAAAATGTTTTGAAAAAACTCCTGTAGAAGGGTGTTTGTGCCCGAAAATTAGAGAATAAAAATGTTCTGAAAAGACACTTTCCCTGGAGGCCTGATTAATTTAACTCAAAGGATTATATTGTTTAAATTCTTAAATATAGTGATCCTTTAAAAAATAACCACTCATGGACAAAACTTGAGGAAGTTGTACCTTTTAGCATGTATATCGGGATTCAGAAAATAACTCTGAAAGATATTACAGTGACCTTTATTGAAGACATACGAGATAACCAATATACACTCATGGACAGCACTTAAGGAAGTTGTGCCTTTTAGCATGTATATCGGGGTTCAGAAAATAACTCTGAAATATATTACAGTGACCTTTATTGAAGACATACGAGATAACCAATATACACTAATGGACAAAACTTAAGGAAGTTGTACCTTTCAGCATATATATCGGTATTCAGACAATAACTCTGAAAGATATTACAGTGACCTTTATTGAAGGTATACGAGATAACAAATATACACTCATGGACAAAACTTAAGAAAGTTGTACCTTTCAGCATGTATATCGGGATTGAGACAATAACTCTGAAATATATTACAGTGACCTTTATTGAAGATACACGAGATAACCAATATACACTCATGGACAAAACTTAAGGAAGTTGTACCTTTTAGCATGTATATCGGGGTTCAGAAAATAACTCTGAAATATATTACAGTGACCTTTATTGAAGACATACGAGATAACCAATATACACTAATGGACAAAACTTAAGGAAGTTGTACCTTTCAGCATATATATTGGTATTCAGACAATAACTCTGAAAGATATTACAGTGACCTTTACTGAAGAAACACGAGATAACCAATATACACTCATGGACAAAACTTAAGGAAGTTGTACCTTGTAGCATGTATATCGGAATTCAGACAATAACTCTGAAATATATTACAATGACCTTTATTGAAGACACACGAGATAACCAATATACACTCATGGACAAAACTTAAGGAAGTTGTACCTTGTAGCATGTATATCGGAATTCAGACAATAACTCTGAAATATATTACAATGACCTTTATTGAAGACACACTAGATAACCAAGTGTGAACAGCCTCTGGCTCCTTCAATAAACAGACGACCGGCATAAAAGACTTTTCACTTCCTTAAGTTTTGTCCATGAGGGTATAAAAAATATATATATTTATACATGAAAGGAATGCTTGTTTGTCATTGATAGACGATTTTAACTCGAATTCTATTGAGAGGTAAGATGTGAAGTTCTTATGATTGCTTAGTGGACTTCAAAGAAGTTGTTTGTATGAGGTTTTATTTTCGAACTCCTTTGGGATTTCGGGGCTAAAAGCTATTAGAGTTCATTTAGAAGATTTCAACTATAATCATTCCTATATATATTTTGTCCAATAACAATATATTACGATGCATTAGCGCGACATTTGTTATGGAAATTCGAAACTATTATAGACGCGTAATATTCTTTTTGAAATTAAACAATTTCTACTGTCCTTACTGCAATGAAAAAATTACCGCTGGGAGGGTTCACCACTGATGAGCCAGGCCCTCCCATTAATTTTTTCATTGCAGTAAGGGCAGTAGAAATTGTTTCATTTCAAAAAGAATGTAATTTGTATACAAAAAATTGCAAGATTAAAGACTGGACATACTAGACACATTATGTTAATTAATGGAGAAAAGTTTTTTCTGTTTGTTCGAAATGCTCCAACTCCACTGC
>CP092884.1:53606119-53644493 GCA_030710605.1 Cordylochernes scorpioides
GTCGGAATCTACTCTCATGGACAAAACGTAGAAAATTGGGAAACTTCAGACAGACGCGAAAATTTATTTAAGACACTGGCACGAATTAAAATTTATAAAAATACAAGAGACTCTCAATAAGAGAAGTATACAAAGTATCAAAATATAAATATCAAAATTAATGTTCATGAACATAAATATTTCGCTACAATATTTTGATATCGCAGGTCGTCTGTTTTTTTTTTTTAAGGAGACAGAGGCTGTTCACATTTGGTAATCTCGTGTGTCTTCAATAAAGGTCACTGTAATATCTTTCAGAGTAATTGTCTGAATCTTGATATACATGGTAAAAGGTACAACTTCCTTAAGTTTTGTCCATGAGTGTATATTGGTTATCTCGTGTGTCTTCAATAAAGGTCACTGTAATATCTTTCAGAGTTATTGTCTCAATCCCGATATACATGGTAAAAGGTACAACTTCCTTAAGTTTTGTCCATGAGTGTATATTGGTTATCTCGTATATCTTCAATAAAGGTCACTGTAATATCTTTCAGAGTTATTGTCTGAATCCCGATATACATGGTAAAAGGTACAACTTCCTTAAGTTTTGTCCATGAGTGTATATTGGTTATCTCGTGTGTCTTCAATAAAGGTCACTGTAATATCTTTCAGAGTTATTGTCTCAATCCCGATATACATGGTAAAAGGTACAACTTCCTTAAGTTTTGTCCATGAGTGTATATTGGTTATCTCGTATATCTTCAATAAAGGTCACTGTAATATCTTTCAGAGTTATTGTCTCAATCCCGATACACATGCTAAAAGATAAAAAAATCCTTAAGTTTTGTCCATTAGTGTATTTAGGCTTGAAAGTTTGTTCAGTATGATCAAAATAAAGAAACAAATCGTTATATGTAAATATTGTCTTAAACAGAAACCTGTTTATACGGCCACATTTTTACTACATTCCCCTGAGTGACCGCTATAGACAGGTTTAGAATCCACCGTGGAGACTTCAATTCAACACGTCTAGAAGAATTTAAATAAAAAAATTCACTTGAGAGTCAACTGTCGTGGGAATTGACAACGCGCGCAAGGTTAAAAATAGAAAAAGGTTCAAAAAATCAATAAAAAAAAAGAATAATAAAAAAGAAGTTTTAAAACGAAATTTCCAAAATACCATTTCTCTTGGAAAAATAAATAAAATTTTCCACCCACTGATAAATTAATACAAAGGTTTGTGATACCGCTTCTCTTTGAAACAATCTTTTCTAATAAATAATATATTGTTCTTTTTTTTAAGTCGAATTTCCAGATATTTCTATGAAATCAAAGAAAATTTGTACTGGAAAAATGTCTAAAAATGTAATAATATAATTCTACTGTCCTAAAAGCTATGTCCATAGTTTACTTCAATACCATTTCTGAGATTCCACCCTTCAGTGTAGCATATATAAACAGAATCGTCCAATACAGTAAGAAGCGGTCTGGTAGATTAAATTGGTGAAACCGCTGGGAGGGTTCACCACTGATGAACCAAGCCCTCCCAATATATTCTTCATCGCAGTAAGGACAGTAGATTTTTTTATATTTAAAAGAAACAATCCTGCTTAAACGCATCCATTTCTCTAATAATTATATTTATAATCAAGATTTCATTGTATTTTTTATAATATTGCGCGCCACGTGGAAAATTAGAGAAGACAAACTTCGGAGTGACACAGCAATTTATTTCAGGCAAGAATAAACTAAGAATGATAAACAAAAGATAGGCCACGAGAGAAATTTACAGAGTAGCAAAATATAAACATAAAAATGACCACTCTGTTAATAAAACTAATAAAATTTAAAAATACTTTGTTACATAGCTTCTTCCCTATGGGAGCTGTGACCCACAGCTAGCAATTATTGTAAATACTGACATGGTTCTGACGTGCTTCTGCCAAAGATTCCATCGAAGTCTTGGAACTTTGTCCCTAGTACCTTTGCGTCCTTTTTCTTGCGGCGTGAAGAGCGGCTTTGTCGTCGTATCGTCTATAGGGACATCGTCATCTTCGAGGGAAGTCTTGACTTTAGAACGGCGGTGGAATCATGGAGTCAGTCTCTGAAAATGTAGATCACAGCACCCATGGCTTCAAGGTCTTCTCTGCGGTCTTCAGTTTGTCTTCCCTAACTTACCCGGCATCTCCACCAAAATGCCACGTGGAAAATTAGGGAAGACAAAAACTTCAGGAGGAGGCAACAATTTATTTCAGGGAAGGACAAACTAAGAATGGTAAACAAAAGATAAGCCCCGAGGGAAATTTACAGAGTAGCAAAATATAATCATAAAAATGACCACTCTGTTAATAAAAATAATAAAATTTAAAAATACTTTGTTACAATATATTTAAAAACTTCTACTATATTGGGTACTCTATTAAAATTTGCAGTCAAGAGTCATATTGTATTTTTACATTCACTGAATGGAAATATATATTCAAAATTATATATGTTAGGATGACTATAATATACGTATATGTATCGTATATATGTATTTACCGATTTTTTTAAATAACCTCTTTATTGGTTTATTTTTGTTAGGTTTATATATATATATGCAAATATTATATTGAGCTATGTGGCCAGCATTGTATTTCTCTATGATATAATATTATAATTTGACTAATAACCATTATATTTTGAATGATATTTTCAACGATTTTAACCTATTAAAATTACTACAAATATCAAAAATTGTACTAAGATCAGTATTCTTGTAAATTAAGAAAAAGCATCTCGTTATCGTGTAAGTTAAAATTACTGATGGTTTGCACCACCTGTCGGAATAAATATCAATTAATCGTTAAAATGCATACCTAGTTGGCTTTTTGTGTGATTATATAATCAAGAAAAGATAATTTGGTCAATGTTCAAGTGAAAAAAAAAATTAAAACCTGCGGTTAAAACGATGGCGTAAGCCATCAGAAAATTTTCGTTTTACGATCAGGCGAGAGACAACTTTAGATATCATCTTAATATTAATATTGCTAACCTCTTTTATCGTTTAATTTTCTATAGAAATTATAACAAATTTTAAGCCTAACTTTTATTGGAGATGGGGTTTTGCCATCTAAAATACTCATGTGAGAGGTCAGAGAATTATCTTTTTTTTTTAATATACAGTAGAACTTGTATAATCCGAACATCTTTAATTTCAATATTTATCTTGGTTATCTATAATTTCCTATAAATAGAATTTCCGTTTTTAATTCGAATTTTATTTTCTCCCTTGGGCTTTGAATTATTCAAGTAGGACTGTATATAATTTTTCTTGAACTAATCTTTCTCTCTTCCCCAATTGCCATTAAGCATTTTTGGGGACAAAAACTGCACAATAAGCAAGGGCCTTTCCACACTCAGGGCGGCTTGTAGCACCTGATAAGATCCCGACGTCCCTTTAGAGAAGGCTTTGTCTGATGTAAATATTTTCTATTTTTATTACAATACTGTATTTTCTCTAAATTTATTATTTTGCTATTGTCTAGGAATCATTGAAGTTGTTAATTGTCAATTATCTCCCCTCCTCCCTTCCAAAAAAAACGAAAAATTAACTCTCAGCTCTCATTTAAAACAAAAATAAAGGTGGGAAATATGTAAAAAAGGTATCAATATATTGAATCAATGTGAGGTTATTAACCATTCCACCATCAGAAGAAGAATCCATTTAAATAACTAACGACGACGACAGCTATAAGTCACACAGCTATGGATTTCTTAAAACGATCGCCAAAAGATAAATGGCTAGCAGCGTCATCATCCCACATGTCGTTCAGTGAAGGGAGATAAATCGGAAAGAATGATTTTGACCTTGAGCCCACGATAAATACCAATTTATCTGGCAACCTCTTCCCCTGAGGAGGAGGATCAATGACGCTATTGTGGAAGACTTCTTAACTACTATACTCTAATAAAAAATAACCAATTTTTTTTGTAAAGAGCTTTTTTATTGTACGTAAACAGCTAGCTTTCTAGCGTTACCTCTCAATCAGGTATGTATTCATGTATATTCAATCTGTTATAAAAAGATTAGAATATTACTTGATACATATTTACACATGTGGTATTCTTTCTAGAAAAATATATTTTAAAATGTTAACTATTTAGAAGTCTATTCTAATTAGTTTCAAACTAACTATTTTTATATAGTGAATTTTATTTTTGTAGGTTGGTTTTATGTTTAATTCTCGTCATGGAAATTCATCACCCTTCAAAAAAATAAGTTCATCATTTGACATTTCGGTAACCCCACTGTCGTCCTTTTTCAAACGGGAAAGTTTAAGTAAAATGTTTGTCTATCTATCTTCTAGAAGATATATTTGCGGTAGGTCAAATCCTTTGCCATACATATAAATAATAGACTAAACGGACCCCGAGTTTCTTGTTTTATTTTATATTCTTCTCTTTACATTTCAACTATTTGTGAATTCGGACGTTTTATTAATACTAGAAAAGATATATACACATAAAACAGATCGACAAATAACAAACTTCACTTAAAGCTTTCCACCTTGAAAAAGGACGACAGTGGATTACCGAAATGTTAAATAACAATAAATGTTTTGAAAGTTGATGAATCTATACACCACAAAGGATATACCTTTATTTAGACAATACAACCAACTTCAGCACAGACACACCTTAAATATATCTTATTTTATATTTACATATCTTTTCTTTTCTCTGATGATAAATATACATATTTACGGATTTTTTATTCTTCTTCTTAAAAAAAAAAGAGAACAAATCATTATATGGAGTCACTACAATATCTGTATATGATTTTTCGATTTAAGGATTCAGATCTACTACATGAAACATGAAAAAAAAAAAACATGACGAAGAGCCTAGGCGCTCGAAAGTTAGCGATTTTTGTAAAATAAATAAAAGTTGTTTGCAAGTTGGCTTCGTTCATTTTTGTTGAGGCGTACGTTCCAATGTTCTTTGGGGAGTATTTCGTTAACTTTTATTTACATATCTAAAAGCCTTCAATGTGAACGCTATATAACTGTGGATATGCTATCTTTGTAGAAATAAAACTACCCGACCTGACAACCTCCAATGAAAGACCACCTCCAGGAAAGACCAGCAAGTAGCTGTGATCTTTAGCTCGTATCTGATTGGAGGCTATGCACGCACTATCTTAACAAAATAATAATAAAACCAAATATATCTCTTCCAACATATTTTCAATAACATTTTTTCTTACATATAAGTACAAAGTTTCCTCTTTATAGAATATTATTTTAAAGATGAAAGATTCCAAAGCAAGAAAAGAAAGTATTTTAAAATATCACACACACACAAAGCCATTATTAAGACGTTAGTCTTATACAGATTCTCCGTACAAGGTGCAATAACAGGAAAAGAGCAGCACAGGAAACCAGTAGTTCCGCAACTATATACAATTATTAGTAATAAGGAAAAGTAAGATTTAATATGAAAGGTCGACGCCATCGCCTCAAGTCTTCAATTCCATAAGCGCGGTGCAGAAATAGGGGATGGGGACTAAGTTAGTATTTTAAAAATATCATCAAGGCAATAAAACACGATTAAATTGATATAACAAAAATATGAAACAAAGTTAAAAACGGGGGGGAAAAGAGATAGGAAGTTATCGAAACGTCAAGTAAATAAAATCTAATTGGCTAACCTGTCTATATATCCTTAATTTAAAATATAAAACAAAGTGTGAATATTTCACAGAAAATTTATTCACAAATTAATATTCATTTAATAGATGAAATATGCAAAGTAGGAGGAGAATGCGTGCCCCGACTTAATTGACCAATATACCACAGATTGGAGGGTCGTCGATATACACCGTTTATATCGAGGTGTGTTTACACCCATGGGGTGACAAAACTTAAGGAAGTTGTACCTTTTACCATGTATATTGAGACAATAACTCTGAAAGATATTACAGTGACTAATAACGAGTTTTACAAAGTGGGAAGAGGAGCTTCTTTTTATTAGCATGCACACAAGCTTTCGGACATATCGTCCTTCATCAGGTAAGAGTAATAAACGCGCTGAGGATCCATATATACACAAAGCTGAAAAGAAAATTTACATAACTGCAAAAGATAAAAGTATTTAAAGATAAAAATAAGAACCAACTATGCTAAAAAGATTATAGGGATTAAATGCTAATAAATCTGAGCTAAGTACATATGCACTATGAATGGTGTTAATCAAGGGCAGGTAAATGCAACCTATGGCTATTCACATAACATATGGTATTGTTCTGGTATATCTATATGCCTGTTGATGCTGTTTGTTTTTATTGACACAAATGCCTCTAGTAAAAGTCTTTGGTACTTATTATTGATATTGTTGTATAGAATGGATGGCTTTGTTAGATTGAATGTATGACCGGTTTGCATAGAATGACTGTAAATAGGGGAATTTAGGTTTTTATTAGAGATGTTTCTGGAATGCTCAACCATTCTGATGGCGACGGATCTACCCGTCTCCCCGACATAAGTGGCATTACATTGGTCGCAAGAGACGGAATAGACAGCACCACCAGAACGGAGAGAACTCGCATGAAGGGAAGATCTGGTAATGGGGTGTCGGATTAGTGTGGCGATGTTAGGTGGGTTCTGGAAGTATGTTGTAATGCCATGTTGCCTTAAAAACCTGGCTATGGTGATAGACTGGGGGCAAAAAGGAAGGGAACAAATATTTCTGTGTATAGCTGGAGCACTGTTGTGGTGAGGGTCATGCATGTGTTTAAGAATGAAGGGGGTCGGGTAGCCGGATTTGGATAAATATGAAAATATTTTAGCCTTTTCTATTGTTTGGAATAACGGGAGGGAACAATGAGTAAAGATACGTTTAGTGAGAGCTCTAACTGTATTGATTTTGTGTGGTGTTGGGCAATGTGACCGGAAGTTTGTGTGGTGTGGGGGTGTGTTGTTTTTATAGTATACTGTGGTATGGAAACTGCTGGGGGTGCGTATGACTAGTGTATCTAGGAAAGGTAGGACTGAGTGATTTTCTGTTTCATGGGTGAAGGCTATGTCTGGGTGAAAGGAGTTGAGGTCAGATAGGATGTGAGAGGCAGATACCTCACTTACCAAGCAAAAGGTATCATCGATGTACCGCCTCCATAGAAAGATGTCTGAAGAATGGCGTGAAGTGATCCATTGGTCCAGTGACCTCATGACAACCTCAGCCACCACGGTTGAGAGGGGGCTACCCATGGGGGAGCCCTTGGTCTGCTTGAAAAACTGGGTATCAAATGTGAAGGTGGACATGCCTAGGCATATGGAAGTGAGCTCAACAACCGTCTCCGCGGTGAGGGTGTCTAACAGGGGGGCATTTTCGAGGAAAGTGCGTAAACTATTAATGATCAAGGGGTGGGCAAGTGAGAGATATAGAGACGTTACATCGAAAGAAACCATTATGGACCTGGGGGGAGGTGTGAGGCTGGTGATATAGGACACAAACGAGGGGGAGTTTGCAATGGTATATTCCCATGGGGGAGACTGTAGAAGTGGGGTCAAGAAGTTGGACAAAAATTTTGACAGGGTATATGCCGGAGAGAGATGGTAAGATATGATTGGTCGGAGGGGAACATCGGGCTTGTGGATTTTTGGAAGGCCGTAAATGTAGGCTATTTGGGCGAGGTTAGCTGTGAAGTCATTATATTGCTCTTTAGTGATCTGCTGGGACCTTTTTAATCTTAACAATAGTAAACGGAAATTCTTAACGGATGTTTTATGTTCCTGTTCAGTGATGGCAGAAAAAATGGAGTGTTGGTCGAGAACGTTTTGCATTTTTTGCTTGTAAACGGTAGTGTTGAGAATTACGGTCTGTGAGCCTTTGTCGGATTTTGTTATGACTATGTCTCTATTGCGTTTAAGACGGGAGATAACCCTATTCATGGCTATGGACGGTTTAGGGATATTGTAGGGTCGTTGAAGGGTGGAGGTGACAAAATGCCTGATCCTATGGGTGTCTTGGTGGTTAAGGCCTCTGAGAGCGGGTTCCACACCAGCTATGATGCGAGGAATATCAGAAGGCCCAGGCAGTCTGTATTTTAGGCCCAATGACAGAATCTCAGCATCAGCAGATGGCAAGACATAGTCCGAGAGGTTGACCACTCCTTGGGGTGACTGGGGAAGATAGGCTTCTAGTAGATAGGCAGGGAAGTTGTACTTCTTGATCCAGTGATGAAGCTTGGAGTTGTGACGTTGCGTTATATCGTTCTTCTGGTGCCGAATGTCCCTTGTGATGGATTGCAACAGATCGGCCATTTCTGGATTGGTTAGTAGCTGAGAGACCAGAAAGATCAATCCCTTGACGGACTTAGAAATAAATCGGATGTTGGAGTGGCAACCTTTAATTCTAGACGATAACAGATGGAGTTGGGCGCGGCGTATGACGACGGATGAAAATGGATTGCGAACAGGATCCCTGATTCGAAGGGATGGAGGTATAAAATCAGCCGTTTCACACAGTTTGTTAAAGTTCAAATGGAGGCGCCATCTTGACAACTGTAACGATTTCTTTCGCAACTGATAGGTATAACGAGGAAGGTCTTCAGCGGAAGGATTCATGATGAATTCCAGGATAAAAAGCGTAAAAATGAGCGAATTAAGTAGAACTGCTCTTCACTGAAGGTTAATAACGAGTTTTACAAAGTGGGAAGAGGAGCTTCTTTTTATTAGCATGCACACAAGCTTTCGGACATATCGTCCTTCATCAGGTAAGAGTAATAAACGCGCTGAGGATCCATATATACACAAAGCTGAAAAGAAAATTTACATAACTGCAAAAGATAAAAGTATTTAAAGATAAAAATAAGAACCAACTATGCTAAAAAGATTATAGGGATTAAATGCTAATAAATCTGAGCTAAGTACATATGCACTATGAATGGTGTTAATCAAGGGCAGGTAAATGCAACCTATGGCTATTCACATAACATATGGTATTGTTCTGGTATATCTATATGCCTGTTGATGCTGTTTGTTTTTATTGACACAAATGCCTCTAGTAAAAGTCTTTGGTACTTATTATTGATATTGTTGTATAGAATGGATGGCTTTGTTAGATTGAATGTATGACCGGTTTGCATAGAATGACTGTAAATAGGGGAATTTAGGTTTTTATTAGAGATGTTTCTGGAATGCTCAACCATTCTGATGGCGACGGATCTACCCGTCTCCCCGACATAAGTGGCATTACATTGGTCGCAAGAGACGGAATAGACAGCACCACCAGAACGGAGAGAACTCGCATGAAGGGAAGATCTGGTAATGGGGTGTCGGATTAGTGTGGCGATGTTAGGTGGGTTCTGGAAGTATGTTGTAATGCCATGTTGCCTTAAAAACCTGGCTATGGTGATAGACTGGGGGCAAAAAGGAAGGGAACAAATATTTACCTGCCCTTGATTAACACCATTCATAGTGCATATGTACTTAGCTCAGATTTATTAGCATTTAATCCCTATAATCTTTTTAGCATAGTTGGTTCTTATTTTTATCTTTAAATACTTTTATCTTTTGCAGTTATGTAAATTTTCTTTTCAGCTTTGTGTATATATGGATCCTCAGCGCGTTTATTACTCTTACCTGATGAAGGACGATATGTCCGAAAGCTTGTGTGCATGCTAATAAAAAGAAGCTCCTCTTCCCACTTTGTAAAACTCGTTATTAACCTTCAGTGAAGAGCAGTTCTACTTAATTCGCTCATTTTTACGCTTTTTATCCTGGAATTCATCATGAATCCTTCCGCTGAAGACCTTCCTCGTTATACCTATCAGTTGCGAAAGAAATCGTTACAGTTGTCAAGATGGCGCCTCCATTTGAACTTTAACAAACTGTGTGAAACGGCTGATTTTATACCTCCATCCCTTCGAATCAGGGATCCTGTTCGCAATCCATTTTCATCCGTCGTCATACGCCGCGCCCAACTCCATCTGTTATCGTCTAGAATTAAAGGTTGCCACTCCAACATCCGATTTATTTCTAAGTCCGTCAAGGGATTGATCTTTCTGGTCTCTCAGCTACTAACCAATCCAGAAATGGCCGATCTGTTGCAATCCATCACAAGGGACATTCGGCACCAGAAGAACGATATAACGCAACGTCACAACTCCAAGCTTCATCACTGGATCAAGAAGTACAACTTCCCTGCCTATCTACTAGAAGCCTATCTTCCCCAGTCACCCCAAGGAGTGGTCAACCTCTCGGACTATGTCTTGCCATCTGCTGATGCTGAGATTCTGTCATTGGGCCTAAAATACAGACTGCCTGGGCCTTCTGATATTCCTCGCATCATAGCTGGTGTGGAACCCGCTCTCAGAGGCCTTAACCACCAAGACACCCATAGGATCAGGCATTTTGTCACCTCCACCCTTCAACGACCCTACAATATCCCTAAACCGTCCATAGCCATGAATAGGGTTATCTCCCGTCTTAAACGCAATAGAGACATAGTCATAACAAAATCCGACAAAGGCTCACAGACCGTAATTCTCAACACTACCGTTTACAAGCAAAAAATGCAAAACGTTCTCGACCAACACTCCATTTTTTCTGCCATCACTGAACAGGAACATAAAACATCCGTTAAGAATTTCCGTTTACTATTGTTAAGATTAAAAAGGTCCCAGCAGATCACTAAAGAGCAATATAATGACTTCACAGCTAACCTCGCCCAAATAGCCTACATTTACGGCCTTCCAAAAATCCACAAGCCCGATGTTCCCCTCCGACCAATCATATCTTACCATCTCTCTCCGGCATATACCCTGTCAAAATTTTTGTCCAACTTCTTGACCCCACTTCTACAGTCTCCCCCATGGGAATATACCATTGCAAACTCCCCCTCGTTTGTGTCCTATATCACCAGCCTCACACCTCCCCCCAGGTCCATAATGGTTTCTTTCGATGTAACGTCTCTATATCTCTCACTTGCCCACCCCTTGATCATTAATAGTTTACGCACTTTCCTCGAAAATGCCCCCCTGTTAGACACCCTCACCGCGGAGACGGTTGTTGAGCTCACTTCCATATGCCTAGGCATGTCCACCTTCACATTTGATACCCAGTTTTTCAAGCAGACCAAGGGCTCCCCCATGGGTAGCCCCCTCTCAACCGTGGTGGCTGAGGTTGTCATGAGGTCACTGGACCAATGGATCACTTCACGCCATTCTTCAGACATCTTTCTATGGAGGCGGTACATCGATGATACCTTTTGCTTGGTAAGTGAGGTATCTGCCTCTCACGTCCTATCTGACCTCAACTCCTTCCACCCAGACATAGCCTTCACCCATGAAACAGAAAATCACTCAGTCCTACCTTTCCTAGATACACTAGTCATACGCACCCCCAGCAGTTTCCATACCACAGTATACTATAAAAACAACACACCCCCACACCACACAAACTTCCGGTCACATTGCCCAACACCACACAAAATCAATACAGTTAGAGCTCTCACTAAACGTATCTTTACTCATTGTTCCCTCCCGTTATTCCAAACAATAGAAAAGGCTAAAATATTTTCATATTTATCCAAATCCGGCTACCCGACCCCCTTCATTCTTAAACACATGCATGACCCTCACCACAACAGTGCTCCAGCTATACACAGAAATATTTGTTCCCTTCCTTTTTGCCCCCAGTCTATCACCATAGCCAGGTTTTTAAGGCAACATGGCATTACAACATACTTCCAGAACCCACCTAACATCGCCACACTAATCCGACACCCCATTACCAGATCTTCCCTTCATGCAAGTTCTCTCCGTTCTGGTGGTGCTGTCTATTCCGTCTCTTGCGACCAATGTAATGCCACTTATGTCGGGGAGACGGGTAGATCCGTCGCCATCAGAATGGTTGAGCATTCCAGAAACATCTCTAATAAAAACCTAAATTCCCCTATTTACAGTCATTCTATGCAAACCGGTCATACATTCAATCTAACAAAGCCATCCATTCTATACAACAATATCAATAATAAGTACCAAAGACTTTTACTAGAGGCATTTGTGTCAATAAAAACAAACAGCATCAACAGGCATATAGATATACCAGAACAATACCATATGTTATGTGAATAGCCATAGGTTGCATTTACCTGCCCTTGATTAACACCATTCATAGTGCATATGTACTTAGCTCAGATTTATTAGCATTTAATCCCTATAATCTTTTTAGCATAGTTGGTTCTTATTTTTATCTTTAAATACTTTTATCTTTTGCAGTTATGTAAATTTTCTTTTCAGCTTTGTGTATATATGGATCCTCAGCGCGTTTATTACTCTTACCTGATGAAGGACGATATGTCCGAAAGCTTGTGTGCATGCTAATAAAAAGAAGCTCCTCTTCCCACTTTGTAAAACTCGTTATTAACCTTCAGTGAAGAGCAGTTCTACTTAATATTACAGTGACCTTTATTGAAAACACACGCGATAACCAATATACAATCATGGAGACAAAACTTAAGGAAGTTGTACCTTTTAGCATGTATATCGGGATTGAGACAATAACTCTGAAAAATATTACAGTGACCTTTATTGAAGACACGCGAGATAATCAATATACAATCATGGAGACAAAAACTTAAGGAAGTTGTACCTTTTGCCATGTATATCGGGACAATAACTCTAAAAGATATTACAGTGACCTTTATTGAAGACACAAAAGATAACCAAGTATAAACAAAATTGATTCTGTCTCCAAAAAAAAAACGACCGGTGACATCAAAGACTTTCAACTTCCTTAAGTTTTGTCTATAAGTATGGTTGTAGCACACAACGAAGTGTGTAATAAATTACACCAGTTACAAATCAGCTTGTAATTAACGTATTTGAGAGAGAGAGAAGCCTAACAAGGTTTAATTATTAGTTTATTAAAGGGTGTGCTAGGGAGAAATCAGCGGTGCCAGATTAATTAGAACGGTTCCAGACGGGTGTAATAATAGAGTTGAGAGCTCCAATATTGGCGGGAGGGGGGCGTGGTGTATCCTTGAACTGTGATTGGTCGGTAATATTAAAACAAATTTTAACAAGCACTTAATATCTCTGTGAAAGTATTAAATTCACTTTCTCGTTAAGAATAATTCATTTTTATATAATAATGATAATAATAATAATAAAATAACTTTATTAAAGGTTACAAGTTTTTCTCTAAAAAGTGTAGAGAATGGTCAGTCTATTTTCATATTCTTATTTACAACTTCAATAAATAACAACAGTAAAAGTAAACAAAGATATTTGCTATCTTGACTCCTAGTCATCATCGCAGATAAGGTCCCCTGATGTCCTGCAGCAGTCTTTCTATGGCCTCTCCTGGTGGTTTCTCGTTCCCCTGGCCTTGATCCATTCTTGTCTGTCAAGTCTCCTGTCTTCTGCTATTGGTCGTTCTCCTGGATCTCTTCTATGGTCGTCCTGTGCTCCATGTCCGGTGTTCCTCGTCTTCACACACCAGCTCCCTACATCGTTCCAACAATCTATCCATGGCTTCCATTTCTTTATTTCTTTGGGACTTATCGTGAGGTTCATTCATCTTTTATCTTGAGATAATTTTATATTAATAATCTTTATATAATAATAATAATAAAACTTTATTTAAAAAAAAAGGTTACAAGTTTTTCTTCATAAAGTGTAATGAATGGTTAGTCTATTTACATATTTCTATTTACAACTTCAATAAATAATAACTGTAAAAGTAAACAAAGTAATAATAATAAATAAACATAAATTAACACAAAGCAATAACGCGCCATCTATACATATAAAATAAAAGGATTTAAAAGCGCGAATGTTTCTTTTATACATAAAACGAACTTCTACTGTCCTTACTGCGATGAAAAATATATTGGGAGGGCTTGGCTCATCAGTGGTGAACCCTCCCAGCGGGTTCGCCAATTTAATCCACCAGACCGCTTCTCAGAGCTCTAATACTGTATTGGATCAAGGGAGAGGTGCCTCTTTTTTTTTTGGTACATGAATATAATCCTCCATCAAAAACTTATTTTATATAAATAAACATAAAGTTGGTGGAGGATTATATTCATGTACCAAAAAAAGAGGTACCTCTCCCTTTAATTATGCATTATAACAATACATATGATTATTACGCTAGTAAAAAAAACGCTACTAGTGGTGATAAGGAATTAGCAACACAACACCAGTTTAGACAAATTCAGACAAAAACCCAACAACCTATATACCATGGTTTCAGACTATGGCCCTCATCAGTACAGGGACGGCTTCTATTTCATACGAGAGAGGTTATGGAATCGGTCGAATTTACCAAAATATGTTTAAGCTGGTCAAGTTTTTTTTACTAGGATTATACGCACAATGCATTGTCCTAGTTCATAATTAAAGGGAGAAGTTACTAAAACATTCATATATATATATTTAAAATGAAGAAGAAATTTGGCTTTAAATACCCATTTCTTGGTTTTTCGGGAAGCCTTTGAGACCAAAAATCTTTTTGGTCGCAGTGGTTACAGCCTACTCCACGCTGACAAGCGCCAATAGCGCGAAACGCGTTCGTGGATAGCTTTTCTTGATTTATCAAGAAATTGGTTTGGCCAAATATCACGGAGCAAGTTAAATAAACGTTAGTTTATTTTTGCTCCACTAGATGGCGCTCTGCCATCTAAAAAGCACATGTGCTCGTGGTCAGGAAATGCCTTCTTTATTTTTAATATCAACACCTGACCCACTTATTTTTTTTTCTGTTGTTTTTTCATATATATTAGCCTAAAATACTTTATTAAGATATTAGGCTACATAATATACTTGAATACAGAAAATGACTTCAGTACAATATGTAGACATATCTCATCTTCCATTCATTATAGCTATAGGTGTTGAGAAAAGAACATTACCCGAAAGCTTACAAAAATAATATATTAAAAAAGATTTCGGGAATATTTTATATTCAAAATAATTTTCACCAATATAAAAATGTATATAAATGATTATAATAATGAACCTATATAGAAATTTTAATATTTAAATATTCAATGAGTGACCTACCAATGTTGCCAATTTGATAACACAAAAAGAAATTGATTATCTAGGTAGGAACTAAATTAAACTTTTTCTTTGCGAAGGGGAATTGGTCGCATTGATCTTTCCATTGTTTGAGATGAGCTGGCCACTTTTCTGGGTCAGTGACGGAATGGCTTGAGGCCAACTTTCTTTTTATTTATGCTTTTTATCAACTTTTTTTCCCCCACTAACTTCTCAGAGTTTATAATTCACTAGACGAATGACCTGGCTTCGCCCGAGAATTCCCCCGAATGCAATTTCCTTCATACTGAAAGTACATCAATAATAAATAGTACTTAGTTAGTAATATACATTTCTCTCTTAATACTGAATACTTTTGTAAAAAAAAAACACTCGTATAAAAAGATATTTCAAAAAAAGTACGCAAGCAACTTGAAAAAAAAAATTTACAGAACGCTCATTGGTCGCTTAATTGGCTTGGTGTTGTTACTTCGCCTCGTATTTACTCCGCGTAAAAAAAAGTTCTTCAAATGAAAAAAATAAATAGCCAAAAATACTAATCAAAATGTAGCCGAAAATTTGCCTCAGGTTTATAAAAAGCGACATGCAAAATTTGGTACCAATTGGTTCAGTAGTTTTTGAGTTTATCGCGAAACAGACTTTTATTTATAAGAAGAGATGTTAGTTCTTCTAATTGTATCATTGAAATTCAGAGAAAAATTTCTCTATGATAATTGATTCCAAACGACTGTTGATTAGTTATTTTTCAAATGAAATAATTAATACAAAAAACAATATTTAGTATATATAAAACAATATTATGTAGAGATAATATTTGATGATATTTAAAAGAAACGCATTGCCAGTAAATTTATTTGTGTAAAATTTTAACGATAGATGGCAATTAAATTTAATTTACAAAAAAACAATGTTACAGGTTTCCCAAGTATATATAAGCCTTATTTTATTTTTTTAAAAGATTTGGATTTTCAGAGATGCTATTTGTTCCTGATTTTTTAAAATTTTGAACATCATGTGTTGAAAAATAACACTCCTATATTTTTACATATACTTTGCTTTATTCTTGTAATGATTCCATATGCAAATTTTATTCTTAAAGAAAAAATGCAGCATATATGTAGATATGTATTAATTTTCTGATAGAAAATTAAATATGTAAAATGATTGGATGTATATAGAGTGTAAGAGGAGAGTGAAAGTATCTTTTTTTATAGAAATAAATAGTTTATACCTTATAGTGTTCGTCAAGTGCTATTTTTGTTAGATAGAGAACACAACAGTTCTATATATGTAAATAGGTATTTTGTATATTTTCTTTTTTTTTTTTTTGTATTTATAAAAGGAGATGCTGCCGGCAGAAGAGCTCGTGGCTAGAGGAGAGCGCGCTGTAGGCTGATACAATAAACATGTCTCTTTTACAAGGCTTTTAAAAACTCGTCAAAGTTATTTCTGGAGTCTTCAACTTCTTCTTACAGGGCAAGTTTTCTCGTGGTACAGCCATATCGGGATATACCTCCGATACCATGTTTACAACAACAACATTGAGCTGTTTTTTTTTTAGGTATCATAGGTAAAAATATTTTAAAAAAAACTAGCGGATGTACCCGGCTTCGCCCGTGTTTTACCCGAGTAAAGGTTTGTCTAACGAACATTTGTTAAAACAATTCTCTATAAACTTTTAAAAAAAAATAATAGATATATTTTGATAATTTAAAACTCGTAAATTTGAATCTCTCGATAAAGTGAACATTTTTTCCCGGTCCCTTGAAAAATACTCGATAAGTTGAATAAAATCAATATTAATTGGTTCCCTCGGTAATTGGAAGTTAAAGGAATAGTATCTTGCCTTGGAATTGTATCATTATTCTTGTCTCAAATAAATTGCCGTGTCATCCTGAATTTTGTCTTTCCTAATTTTCTACATTACAAAATCATCGTAATCATGATAATTTGCTAGAAACCTTCCCAGTACTATACTAAATAACTTCCCAAAGTTTCATGGCGTTCCAATGAGTGGTTTGGTCAGGCATAAAGGACAGACACACACACATACATTCATTTTTATATTTATATAGATAGAAGATAAGTATAAATGCTCATGTGAATTTTCAGGATAGGCCTGTTTTAGTTTTAGTATCAATATATATTAGAAAAATAATTTTCTTTTATAAGAAAAGCATCTCCTGAAAGGCAACTTGAAAGTTGCTGATGTCCTGCGCCATCTTTCGGAATAAATATCTACTAATCGTTGAATACCAATTATTCCAGAATGTTGGAATTGTACTGGGATCAGGAGAGATTCTTTTTTCTTAATTTATCAAACTAATCCCAGTAGAATTTTAAGTTTGTTCTATTTTCATGCAATTTTTTTTATTGCGATCATTCATTCACCAATTGTCTGTATTTTTAAAGAAAATATTGGAATAATAATACTTCATTTGTTATAAGATAGCTTTTTTTAAATATAAAAATACGGTTGTATAGATTAAACTGGCGAAACCGCTGGGAGAGTTTACCACTGATGAGCTTTTATTAGTATTTTTCTAAATAGTCCCCTCCCGCATCTATACATAATTTCCATCTCTTCTCCCACGATTTAAAACATTTAGAAAGGGCATCTTTCGGGATGTTCTTCAATACCTTTTTCGAATCCGCTATGATGGACTCTCTAGTGTCAAATCTCCTTCCTTTTAGATCCATTTTGAGTTTTGGAAAGAGAAAAAAATCATTTGGAGCTAGGTCTGGGGAATAGGGAGGTTGTGTTGAAGTATTTGGATGCCGTGTTTAGCCAAATAAGTCAGTACAGATGTAGCGGTGTGTGGTGGTGCATTATCATGATGGATAATCCAATTGTTGGAACTCCACATTTCACTTCTTTTCAGACGAATTGATTCACGTACACGTCTCATAATGTTTAAATAAGACTCCTTATTGATTGTTTGACCTTCCTCTAGATGTTCATAATGCACAATTCCCTTTATGTCAAAGAACTTGACCAATAAGACTTTGTTTTTTTTACTTGCAAAGTCGGGATTTCTTCGTTCTTGGTTCATCTTTTCCTTTCCACTCCATGGATTGGCGTTTTGTTTCCGGGTCATACCCGTAAACCCATGTCTCGTCTCCAGTTATTACTTTTTCCTTCCAAAAAGGGTTTTCTTCCACCGTTTCAAGCATTTTTTTTTTTTTGGCAACTTCAACGCGATTCTCCTTTTGTTGGATTGTGAGCATTTTAGGGACAAATTTTGAAGGCGTCTTCTTTAACTGCAAGTCTTCTTTAATTATCGATCCAACTAATGATTTTGATATTCCTGTTTCTTCTTTTATCAAATTTGAAATTTGGCTCACCTTTTCAGGGTTCCTGTGCAGAATTGGACGTCCAACACGCTACCATCTTTCCCCGATTCCATTCCATTTTTAAATCGTGAAAACCATCTAAATGTGGTGGGCTTATTTACATTTTCATTTCCAAATGCCAATTTCAACAAATCTAAAGTTTCTGAAGCCGATTTCCCAATTTTGTAGCAAAATTTAATACAAATTCGTTGTTCGAATTTTCTATCCATTACAAATTAGAAGTTGTTATGCAAGGCGTTCTTTTTACAAGCTTACAATTTATCGACTGCGCGCGCAATCACGTGATGTGATATGCCGCAGTGTAGCTGAAGCTTTCTATTTTTTTTAATAGACTTTAAAAAAAAAAAATTATCATTTCATTTTTTCTTTGTTTTTTACCGGTCTCATTATTTATTGGACACACCTTGTAGTTTATATTGTAACCTAGTGTAGAGAAAAATTCCTCTTTAACGGCCACTTTATATCAGCGACCACTATTCAAAGATAATTTATTTAAAAGCGAGAAACACCTTGAACCCAACCAGCGACTACAATAGATCTCCAAATCTAAGATTACTTTCACACCATTCCCATCGCGCGATTTTTTCTTTTATAATAAAAAAAATAAACTTTCAACTTTCCATATTAAAATGGTAAAAATATTGTCGCGCGTGACCCTACCGGTTCTTTGCGACAACGCCGCTTCCTCCTTCGTGAATCACCTGCCCGGGCTCCCGTTGCTTTCCTCTGCAGCTCTTCCCCCGCAGGCCACCCAAAGACGTCCTGAGAACCACCTCCCCAGTGGAACTCCCTTCCTCTGGCAGTATCTCTCGGCCTTACCACTGGTGGGGGGACACGAGAGACTTACCAGAAGAGTAGCAGCAGCCTGGCGATGATGGCAATGGCGAGAGTAACGACAGAAGGCGGCACGGAGACTTTAAACACTACTTTATTGTCATCCACTACTAAACATTACATTTAAATGAGATAATAAACAATGGGTATTCACATTATATTACATCCTGGGGCCAACATAAAAGTGTATTTTCAATCATTTTCCCCAGGAAACAGGACCACAGCAGTCGGCGATTCCCACATCAGTTAGAGAAGCGAAACAGGCGAAAGCGCCATCTATTGGCGGAGGTTGTAGTCATTTGGAGGCCTTACACGCGACAATATATTGGGAAGGCCTGATTCATCAGTAATGAAACCTCCCAGCGGTTTCGCCAATTTTATCAACCATACCTTTTATTAACTTTAACCACGAGCTTTCGTTTGTCTGAATTTGTCAAAAAATGGTGTTGTGGCACCTTCTTTATCACCAACAGTACGTCCTGTACTAAGGTGATAAACCCAAATGCATTGTTTTAATACATTTTGAAGGGAGAGGTGCCTACTTAATGATACACGAATACTATATTCCGCAACTCTATATTGTATTCTAGACTAAAAATCGGCCCTTGCCACTTCACCAATTTAAACACCTGTTTGGAAAGTTAGGCCAATTTTAAAACTTCTCTCGTAGAATGTTATGGAATCAAAGCCGTCCCTGTACTGATGAGGGCCATAGCCTGAAACCATGGTATACTGGTTGTTGACTTTTGTCTGTATTTGACAAAACTGGTGTTGTGGTTCTTTCTCTATCACCATCCTTACATTCTATACTGTGTTGATGAACCAAATGCATTGCTTTAATGCATTTTTAAAGGGAGATGTACCTCACACTCTATATCACCTTTTTGCCACAGGAACAACGAATGCTCGGAAAAAAACTCGGCATTGAAATTATTAGAAGAAAATATTTATATAGCCTCTAATTATATATAATATTTATTTTTTAAAGTATTTATATACAGTAGAACCTCCCTTTAGCGGACACTTCTCTACAAAGGACATTTTTCATTTGTAAAATTACCATTTTTACTATTTAGTAACTCTCCGGTAAGAGGACACCTCTCCCTAAAGGACAGTTGGACTCTGCAATTAGATGTTGTCCTTTACAGGGAGGAGGTAGTTCTACTGTAGCAACTCTCCAATAAGAGGACACCTCTCCCTAAAGGACACTTTGGCTCTGTAATTAGATGTTGTCCTTTACAGGGAGGTAGTTCTACTGTAGCAACTCTCCAGTAAGAGGACACCTCTCCCTAAAGGACACTTTGGCTCTGTAATTAGATGTTGTCCTTTACAGGGAGGTAGTTCTACTGTAGCAACTCTCCGGTAAGAGGACACCTCTGCCTAAAGGACACTTTGGCTCTGTAACTAGGTGTTGTTCTTTACAGGGAGGTAGTTCTACTGTAGCAACTCTCCAGTAAGAGGACACCTCTCCCTAAAGGACACTTTGGCTCTGTAATTAGATGTTGTCCTTTACAGGGAGGTAGTTCTACTGTAGCAATTCTCCAGTAAGAGGACACCTCTCCCTAAAGGACACTTTGGCTCTGTAATTAGATGTTGTCCTTTACAGGGAGGTAGTTCTACTGTAGCAACTCTCCAGTAAGAGGACACCTCTCCCTAAAGGACACTTTGGCTCTGTAACTAGGTGTTGTTCTTTACAGGGAGGTAGTTCTACTGTAGCAACTCTCCAGTAAGAGGACACCTCTCCCTAAAGGACACTTTGGCTCTGTAATTAGATGTTGTCCTTTACAGGGAGGTAGTTCTACTGTAGCAATTCTCCAGTAAGAGGACACCTCTCCCTAAAGGACACTTTGGCTCTGTAATTAGATGTTGTCCTTTACAGGGAGGTAGTTCTACTGTAGCAACTCTCCAGTAAGAGGACACCTCTCCCTAAAGGACACTTTGGCTCTGTAATTAGATGTTGTCCTTTACAGGGAGGTAGTTCTACTGTAGCAACTCTCCAGTAAGAGGACACCTCTCCCTAAAGGACACTTTGGCTCTGTAATTAGATGTTGTCCTTTACAGGGAGGTAGTTCTACTGAATAATATAAACTACTCAGTATATATAGAGATAAAAAAAGTATTACGATGCACTAGCGCGCCATCTGTTATCAAATTACAAAACTAAGGCACCATGGTACCAATACCATGGTAGATTAAACTGGCGAAACCGCTGGGAGGGTTCACCACTGATGAGCCAGGCCCTCCCTTTAATTTTTCCATTGCAGTAAGGACAGTAGAAATTGTTTTATTTTAAAAAGAATATTACGCGTCTAAAATAGTTTTGTAATTTGATAAAGAAAGTATAATATATAAACAAACTTCTGTTTAAAGTCCTAATGATATATTTCCAAGTCTTTCCTATAAAGAGTTATCAACATTTCTAAATGATCATGGCGAGTGTAGATATATAGAGAGGGGAAGAAAGAAACGGCCTATAAAGGAAGCCAAGGGAAAAGAAGAGAAATAAAGTAATTTGGGTGTTGAAAGATATGGCCCATTTCTTAGATGGTGGCATTTGGAGGGTTTGGAGAAAAAAATGGGAAAACTTCGGCACAACTTTGGTGTTTTATACATTTTTACAAGAGATATGTGACAATCACTAGTTAATAGCGTAGCCATAACTTTAATATATCCGTAATTTATTTTAGTTCTAATGTAATTGGTTAAAATGGTTTTAAACGTTTTGTGTGTGGTTGAAGACATTTTTATTTACGTTTTTTTTTTTCAATAAAGGTTTTAATAAGGCAATAACGTTTTTTTTGTGCTTATCCCTAGTACACGTGGTACAGGCCATGATAATCATGGTGTTTAGAAGTAGGCGACTACTTTTACTGTAAGTGCACCATATGTCTACACATGTGGAGAAGCAGTTCGACTTTGCACTTTCAAATGTGCTTGGTTACTTGCACTCGCTGGTGGGGTTGGACTTTTTCAAGAATCGGGGCCCATTGGAGCATTTTTTTTTTTTTATCAGAAAAAAGTGCCCAATGCGGGAATCGAACCCGGGTCGTAGCGGTCGAAAACCGACGGTTTAGACCATCCTTCCACCGACCCCCAGGCAATAACGTACCACCTATATATAGGGAATAAAACTATTAATTATGAATTTATCTTTTTTTCCAAATAATACAAACTTCCTGCTGTCCTTTCTGCGGTGAGAAATATTGGGATAAGTTGGCTCATCGATGGTGAACCCTCCCAGCGATTTACTGTAAGTATACAACATGTATACACATGTAAAAATCAGTTCGACGTTTGCACTTATAAGTTTATATTTTCAAAATTTTGTTTTACAAACAGAAATAATGTAATATATTTTTCTCTCAGTATATAATAAGTATTTAAAATATGTTTATAATAATATGTATATAAATATTGTATTTAATATTATTAAATTTTTTAAAGTGATAATCCTGTTGAAGGACTGACAAGTCCGAAAGCTTGAAAATAAAAAGTTGCACAAGAAACTTAACCCTGGAAGCTTCATTTATTTTATAACTAGACGGGTGACCCGGGCTTCGCCCCGGGATTGACCCGTGTGCATATCTACCCGAGTGATATATATTTAGATAAGATTTTTTTTATAATTGTTTGCTATTAGCATTATCTATTTGTTTGCATCAGCATAATTTAATCTAATCTTTGATAGAGGGCGCTGTTCGTGAGCTAAGTAGAATAATTTGAATATATAGTTTTAATAATTGAATTATATATATTTTTTTAAAATAGCCTATCGTCTTCCCCGTATTTTTTTTTTACCTATGTATAGAAATTTGGTTTGAATTAGTGAACTACTGCGAATTTGTATACCGGACATACAAACATGCATACATACATACATACAAACAAACATACAAACATTGATTTTTATATATATAGGTAAACTTATAAGTATGTATGTCAGAGCCTCGTTTGGTTACTTGTACCCACTGATAAGGTTGGATTTTTTTACAAGAATCTATGGCTATTGAAGTCATTTTTCTTCAGAGATAAAAAAAGTTTCAAAGGCGTATTTCGATCCCAAGTCGTATTTGTCGAAAAAATCGATTGCTTATACTATTCATTCACCAACCCCAAAAAATCAATCTTTTTTATATTATATATATATAAATGATAAAAATGCATTACTCTCTCAAATAGATTCAATACAAAATGGACTTTTCTATTGAAAGAGTATTTCGGGAATTCTCAACACACATATATATAGCGAAAGATTTCTCTTTTTCAACAACAAATTCTTTCTTTCGACACACACACAAAAGGGAGAAAATGAAATCATTACTGAAGAGACCTAATCCTGTTTCAAAATTCCAAACGGGGGATCAGTATCCTCCACGGGAGAGGAAATCAATAAAAGATTTTAAAAAGAGGAAATAAATTTGCCTCCAAGATATTCCTTAGCAGTGGTATAAAGGTAATATTTTATAGGAACGTTTATTTTTTATAACTCTTTCTTTCTCCGCTGTATCGGATTAGAGAACCATTAATTTTAACTTGTTTAGAATATAAATAATATTTCTACACATTCTTCTTGTGTTTCTATTTGAGGAAGAGTGTTGATTGGTGCATTGAATCTTTTATTATAAAATAAATAAAGCTTCCAGGGTTAAGTTTTTTGTTAAAATATTTTATTTTCAAGCTTTCGGACCTGTCAGTCCTTCAACAGGAGTATCACGATAATAAATTGATGATAAATACTATTTTTATATATTAATTAATTTTTACATATTTAAATATTAATGATATTGAAAGGGGGAGAAAATATATACAGTGGTACCTCGACATACGAGTTTAATTCGTTCCGCAACCTTGCTCGTATCTTGAATTACTCGTATCTCGAAGCAAATTTTCCCATACAAAACAATTGAACTACCATTAATCCGTTCCAACCTCCAAAATGTCACCCCAGTTATTTTTGTTACGTGGTTTTAAATAATAAAAATCTATATATATAATTGCCTTATTCTGTCTGAAGCTCACGGATAGAATGCGCGCCCATTGGCTGCCGGCGAACACGTGTCCTCCCTGCCCCCCTCTAGACAACCCTGTTATCAGCTGTGTGATACATACACCTGTCTATAGCGGCCATTCTAGACAACCCTGTTATCAGCTGTGTGATACATCCACCTGTCTTTACAGACCACCCTGTATATAGCGGCCATTCTAGATAACCCTGTTATCAGCTGTGTGATACATACACCTGTCTATAGCGGCCACTCTAGACAACCCTGTTATCAGCTGTGTGATACATACACCTGTCTATACAGACCACCCTGTCTATAGCGACCACCCAAGACAACGTTTTTAAAATATATTCGCACTCGGGTAAAACCCGGGCGTTGCCCGGGCCATTCGTCTAGTGTATTTATAAATATCAAATATTTATTGCACAAAAACAAAAAAGAGAATGTAAAGAAATAAATTAGATATCCTCACTGGTCTTTGCCTTTTTCGCTACATTTTTCTCGCTTTCACCTGTAGGCCGTTTAGAGAAAAACTTGTCCAAGGAGGTTTGTTTCTTCCTCCCTCTCAGAATGTTCCGGAAATGAGTTAGGCAAGTGTCATTAAAAAGGTCAGATGCAACTTGCAACTTTTTCTTGGTGTTTTTTTCCACGAACTGTGAAACTCTCTCCCACATTCCTAAGATCTCCTTTATCTCACTTGTAGAAATAACCTCCTCCTCTGACTCCTCAAAACCAATGTAAACATCGTAAGGCCCTTAGCCGGCGTTACACTCTTTATCGACTCCTTCCGTTTAAGCACAGAACATATCATGGACGTACTACGGCCATACTGCCTCGACAAGTCAACAACTCGAACACCTTGCTATGTTTTTCTATAATTTCACGTTTTAATTCAATACTCATCATCTTTTTCTTAGCACTTGACTTTTTACAAACTTTCTTCTGAAATGAACTAAAATTATAAATGTAAACGCAACACAAAACGCGAACACAAAACACAACTTATCACAGCGGAAGCACGCTGCTGACTGATCGTGATGGCGCGACTGCGTGTTACTACCAAACCGAACTCGTATCTCGAATTTCGCTCGTAACTAAAAGCAAAAAATCACTTGCTCGTCGGCTCGTATCTCGAAAAACTCGTATGTTGGGGCGCTCGTATGTCGAGGTATCACTGTATTACATTATTTCTGTGTTATAAACAATTTTTGAAAATATATATACGTGCATGGGTGGAGGATACGTGTTGCTGGTCGAATGATATCTTGAGATCTCAAATTAAACCCAATAAATTCGTGAACTATTGTGGTATATATAGAAGACTGCCTACATCTTTTTGAATCTTTTATTTAGATTCAAAGCCGTAAATCCATGTTTCTTCTCCAGTAATGACCCTCTTCAGCAATTCGGGGTCGTCGGTTGTCGCTTCGAGATTGAGACTGGCCGTTTCTTTCCGGGCGTTCTTTTGATCAAAAGTCAAATCTTTGGGAACGAGAACGGCGTTGAGTCTTCTCACTCCCAAAATGTCCTTCATTATCGATTAAGTCGACCCGAATGATATCTCTGCTTCTTCGGCGACCTCCCTGACAGTTTTTCGTCGGTCTTCACGCACCAGTTCCAACACCTTGTCCACTTTTTCAGGCGTGGTTGATGTGGACGGTACATTTTTACAGCCCTAGAAGCCTATGGAATAGTTAGTATAAAACATCCATTTAATGTATTCAATAACAAATATGGCTGGTAAATTAATCCCCATACCTCTCTACTATTCGATATCGGTTTACTTATATATCCTGCATTTACTATGGAGGTCAGCTAAGGGTTGTTTAGGGAACCTATGGATATAGATCATATATATAGAAAGGTCTCTTTCCGAATTTACCAAAGCTGGTGTTGAAGTTAATTTACTAATCTGAAGCTGGGTGTTCTAGCCTAAAGAAGTTGTATTGGTTTGATGCGTTTATTAAAGGGGAAAGATTCTCTTTTTCTTTTTTGTCATTTTCAACCATTAAATACAATACTATTACCATTTATCCGACTTAATTTTTTTTGCTTATTCCTAGTACACGTGGTACAAGCAATGATAATCGTGGTGGGTAGAGTAGAAAACTGATTTTACTGTAAGTGCACGACATGCCTACATATATGAAAAGCAGCGACTTAATGTATTTGTTTTTTTTACTGATCTTTATTACGAATAGTCTTTTTTTTTTAATATTAATGTATTTCTCGTTTCCAAAAGCATCATTCCTTTTTTATAGAATGGTTACATTGAAACCAAGAGTAAATGGAGAAAGATAATTCTTCCGTTTTCAATAATAAAAAGAGAGGGAGGAACTTAAGAAGACAATAAAAGTGATTAAAGAGGCCACCAATCAGATACCTAAGAATCCCATAAGCTTAATTACCATAGCTAATTGCCTAAGCTTTCAATAGGGGGTAGCTTTCTCATAGGACATAATGCAGTGGTTTAATGACGCCATTGGGAGAGAAATCCATTTTGAATTGTTTCTATTTATATGTTGGTTTGGAGTCCAAATGTTACCCGTGTGAATTGATGAATACACCATTAGGTGATATACAATTTGAATTCGAAGCTTCTTAATTCGTGTTTTTTAATACATTTTCCCAGCACATCTCTACCAGATGTTACATCTTCCTGTAGGACTGCTTTTGTTTCGACTGTACACTGACCCATTGCCTTATTGTAAACAAGACCAGAGGGCGCGTAGTCATAAAATATAAATTTTAACAATAAAATAGTTTGGCATCAGGCGGTATTTTATTCATTATATATGTTCTCCTGTAGAAGGGCAGAGATGCCCGAAAACAATGACTAAAAATAGAAATTGGTGAAGTCTTCCAGCGTTTTAGCCAGTTTAATCTCCATTATTCTAATATATAAATCCTCTCTGCAATATATATAAATAATAAACAAAACGGTTTCCTAAGTTAAGTTCCTTATCTTATTTTATTTCTTCTCCCGCTTTCGGATATCACAAACCTTTCTACAGGAGTATATGACACTATAGATGCGTTTGTAATATCCCGAAAGTTTAAGAAAATATAAAATAAAGAAATAAACGCGTCTTCGGAAGCCGTTTTGTTTATGATTTATATTAGTCTACATTATCTATATATATAAAAGTCAATTCCTGTCTGTCTGTTTCGCGATAAACTCAAAAACTACTGAACCAATTGGTACCAAAATTTACATACATAGGTAAAAGAATACGGGGAAGACGATAGGCTATTTTAAAAAATATATAAATCAATTATTAAAACTATATATTCAAATTATTCAACTTAGCTCACGAGCAGCGCCCTCTAAGAACACTCAGGCGGGCGACGGTGGCGCGCGACGATTGGCTGCCGGCGCAGCACGTGACTTCCCTGCCCGCCGCCCCCCCCCCCCCCCCCGCCGAGTAAATGAGATCTCCCGGCTGACGGCCGGTTGAGCTCACGGGCAGCGCCCTCTAGAACGCGTGACGATTTTGACGGCGCGGGGCGCTCCCGGTTGGACAGTTGCGCGGGGGCAGAGTGACCTCGCGGGTGCCCTCCGGGAACTACGTCCATCTCTTCCATATGTAATATACATTTAATCGTGTAAACCCGGGCGTTGCCCGGGTCATTCGTCTACAAATTCGCAGTAGTTCACTAATTCAAACCAAAATTTCCATACATAGGTAAAAGAATACTGGGAAGACGATAGACTATTTTAAAAATTTTGCTGTATCATGTTTGATTATCATATATAACACATATAATATAAATATTTATATAGTAACTGCTCTAATTTGAAATATTTTGTAGGTTTTATTTATTTATATATTTTCATTTTTAGATATAACTGATCTAATTCGCCGTTTAAAATATCTAATAATAGTTCGCTTAATAACACATATAATATAAATATTTATATAATAACTGCTCTAATTTGAAATATTTGGTAGGTTTTATTTATTTATATATTTTCATTTTTAGATATAACTGATCTAATTCGCCGTTTAAAATATCTAATAATAGTTCGCTTAATAACTAACTGATTTAATTCGCCGTTTAAAATAGTTCGCTTAATAACACATATAATATAAATATTTATATAGTAACTGCTCTAATTTGAAATATTTGGTAGGTTTTATTTATTTATATATATTTTCATTTTTAGATATAACTGATCTAATTCGTCGTTTAAAATAGTTCGCTTAATAACACATATAATACAAATATTTATTCTGAATATAGAGCAATCCATAACAACTCGTAAAAGATGGAAGATTGATCCATCGAAATATCGGTAAATAAATAATCATATTTAAATCCAAAATAAGCCTTATTTTTAAAATATAAATATTTATATAATAACTGCTCTAATTTGAAATATTTGGTAGGTTTTATTTATTTATATATTTTCATTTTTAGATATAACTGATCTAATTCGACGTTTAAAATAACTGCTCTTGAAATATTTGGTATGTTTTATTTATTTATATATTTTCATTTTTAGATGTAACTGATCTAATTCGCCGTTTAAAATAACTGCTCTAATTCGAAATATTTGGTATGTTTTATTTGTGTTCACTCTATTTCTATTTATTTGAAGTATTATAATTTCCATGTTTCAAAAACCTATTTCAAAAAGGTCGTTAGAAATATGTAAGGCCTGAAATAGCTTTACATGCGAACATTTATGATGCCAAGCGTAGCTTAATGGTTACGTGTGCGGCTTCGTCTTTCCACAACCTTGGTTCGAAACTTAGCCTGGGTGTTTTTTTTTATTATTGAAGCAAAGTTTTTATACAGTACCAAAATTTCCATACATAGGTAAAAAAAATACGAGGAAAACGATAGGCTATTTTAAATTATATATAAATTAAATATTAAAACTATATATATTCAAATTATTCTGCTTAGCTCACGAACAGCGCCCTCTATCAAGGTTATAAATACGTTTAAAATCGATATATTCTCAAAATTTTATTAATAATAGTTCGATTAATAATTAGAATACTTGATCTAAATCGAGATATTTATAGACGCTCGCTCGATTTGAAGATTTACACATGTGTATATCGTAACTAATCTGACTGTAAAGTTTGGAGCGGGACGTTTCACAAAAGTGACATCCACGGTGCCAATTTATAATTGTAACGAATAGTATTTGAATAAAAACATTTAATCGGGTAAAACCCGGGCGTTGCCCGGGTCATTCGTCTAGTATTTAATAAAAATCGCAGGATATATATAAGAAATTTAGTTGAATACGATATTACAGCGGTCTGTAGATTAAACTGGCGAAACCGCTGGAGGATTTCTTCCCCCTCTTTTACTTTTATAAATTGCAATATAAGTATGCTGTGTAAATAGTGTTTTTATTAATATATATATAACTCCCGAAACGCGTACGTGGTTCACTTTTCATATTTATCATGAAATTGGGTTGGACAAATAACTTTGAAAAAAATCTAAATCAACGTTTAGTTTATTTTTGTTCCACTAGATGGCGCTGTGCCTTCTAGAATTCTCATGTGAACGGTTAGGAGAGATGCCAATTTTGTTATTAATATATATATATTGAAAAAAAGAAAAAGTGGCGTTAAAAAATATATCTAATATGCATAAAGTTTATTTCCAAAAAAAATCCGTATCTAAATAACACAAAATTTTGTAAAAGCTTAAAACTTCCGAACCCTCTCACGAACACTGACCTTCTTCAATAGACATTAAAAAAAAAACGACCAATAAAAAGAGAGTAAGCCTGTTAACAACCAATGAAAGATCAGTTCCAAACTCTGTATAGACATTGTGTCGTACCGTTGTAACCAAGAGACTGAAGAATTTTTCTTCTTTTTTCTCAAACTTTTGTTACAACTCTCGGGAGATAACTTCTAACACAATCTTTTAAAGATGAGTAACAATTAGAACTTTGTTACATCAATAAACTCCTGTTTCCTCCAGAGTTGATGTTTCCCCAAACTAAATTGCTTCAACAAATATTTATTTTTTTAGCAAAAATTACAAGACGGGGAGAAAAGTTTCGTTCATTTATTATCTCTTCATAAAGATAGAGGTTGCCTGGCCTCAATAGAGATTTACTGGCCTAAGCATCTTTAATTTTAAGAATTATAAACTGCTGTATAGGCTTTCGGGTAAGTCTCCTTTCAACAGTACCTGTACCTGATAGATCAAAGAAGTACAAGTGTTAAATATTTTATATATCTACACTCATGGACAAAACTTAAGGAAGTTGTACCTTTCAGTGTGTATATTGGGATTCAGACAATAACTCTGAAAGATATTACAGTGACCTTTATTGAAGACACACGAGATAACCAATATACACTCATGGACAAAACTTAAGGAAGTTGTACCTTTTACCATGTATATCGGGATTCAGAAAATAACTCTGAAAGATATTACAGTGACCTTTATTGTAGACACACGAGATAACTAAGTGTCAACAAAATTTGTAAATGGTTTTTATTGAAATAGGTACTTATTGACATCTTAAAAAACCTAATACAGTAGAACCTCCCTTCAGAGGACACCCCGCTAGCGGACACCTCCCCACAAAGGACAGTTTTCATTTGCAAAATTACCATTTTTACAAATTAACGACTCTCCGGTAGGAGAACACCTCTCCCTAAAGGACACTTTGGCTCTACAATTATGTGTTGTCCTTTACAAAGAGGTTCTACTGTATATATTAGAAAAATAAATCTTAAAAAAAACGTACTAAAACATCAACCATTAATCTTAAAAAAAAACAATCTCACATCATTAATAATAAAAATAATATAAAAAGAAGTGTAATATAGAAGTTTTTAAGAGAGAATAGATTTATATATAAAAAAATCTAAAAATGGTTTTCAAAACGAAAAGGCATTTGGGGACACCAAGAAACATAAATCTTATCTTTTTGAATGGAATAAAAAAGGAAAATCCAAAAAGACGGCTTTAGATTTATAGATATAAAATACTTAGTAAATCCCGCCTTGGGGGAGTTAACATTTTTATTTCTCACACTTTTAGAAATATATTACTACGGTTTCTTTAAGAATAACGTTTCTTTGACTGGAACATAAAGTTACTGTTTGTTTCTCTGGGGAAGAAAACGTTGACTGTTATAAAAATGTGGACCGTGTTAAAAATAAAACTAGATGTCCGTTAAACAAAATAGATCTAGAATGACATTTAAGGGCCTCTAAGACTTTATTAAACTTTTACCCCAATAATTTTATAGATTTTATTTATTACCAGTTACAAATAAGACACGCTATATCCGATCGGGATAATATAATCTGGATTATAGATGGAGATTATGCCGGAAGATATTGATTTATGAGAATTCGAAGCTATTATAGACGCGTATGTGTGATTCTTTTAAAAATTCAACAATTTTCTACTGTCCATAAACGAATCATAGGCGTCTATAATAATTTCGAATTCTCATAACAAATGGCGCGCTAATGTATCATTATATATATTGATTTATAAATAAACAGTTCACCTCTCCCTTCAAAAAAATCGTTAAACAAACTGACGATGCCCGAAACAACGGTCTTCAGGTATGGGACTCTGAAATTTCCAAAGCTAATTTTGTTGTGGCTTTGTCATCGACCCGAGTCCGTTATTTTTAGCATCTATTTTGACGGGGGAAAAAGGTTGAAGTAAATTATTTTTAACTCACTTATAGAGTCAGCCTGCAAAATTATGTTCTCCAAAAAAAGTAAAGATAATGTTAAATGGATTTTATCAAATCCTAAACGTTTAGAAATATTGTTAAGGATCCTAAAAAAGCTGACTATTAGAAATAGATCTGGTAAGTTGCTAAGCCTAATATCGCTGTTTTCTGTAATCTCCCTTATACGGAAATATGCAAATAAGTCGGGCCAATCAGCGTCGAGATAAGAGTTAATTACATATATTACTAATTAATGACATTTATCTTCCTCGTTAATGATGTCGTCTCGGTGATTTTTTAGTTACTTTATTTATTTTACCTATCGCAAGTATACACGTGGCCATGATAATCATGAATGGTAGTTAGTGACCGCCTTCTATTATAAGTATGCCACATTTATCTACGGTACAAATGTAAAAAGCAGTTCATCTACTTCAGAACTTACAAAGTGTACCAGAGAGATCCATTTGGTTACTTGTATTCACTGGTGATAGTCAGAATTTGTGATGAGTTTCTTTTTATTTTATTAACGTAGTCTCAAGCTTTCGGCATCTCTGTCCTTCTACAGGAGACAACATAAACATATTTTAAAAACCCTATTTAAACTGGCGAAACCGCTGAGAGGGTTCACCACTGATGAGCCAGGCCCTCTCATTAATTTTTCCATTGCAGTAAGGGCAGTAGAAATTGTTTAATATCAAAAAGAATCTTACGCCTTTAAAATAGTTTTGAATTTTGATAACAGATGGCGCGCTAGTGCATCATATTATAAACATATTTACATACTCCAGTAGAAGAACAGAGATGCCCGAAAGCTTGAGACTGCTTTAATAAAATAAAAAGAAACTCATCTCCAGAAACCTTTTCAATTATTTAATTGACCACTCTTCTTTATTTTTTTCTTACAACGTTTCTGCGACTTCCTGTCACCTTCCTTAGAGGAATGTTTTTTTCCCTGGTGGTGGTGGTGTCTTGTCCACACATAGAGCAGATCGGTCCATGCACCCTGATCACAATACCGGCCAACAAAGATGCCTTGTACGTACGGATGTCCTCTTCTGGATTGATGTCTGCCATATAGAGGGCTGCAAGGATGGCCGGGTATATATGGTCCGGAGTAAGTTGGGTGTTTTAACAGTTATTGCAGTTCCTGTAGGATCTAGTTATGTCTGGGGTTTATCTGTTCTTGAAGAGTTTAATAGGAGTCGTCAAAACGTTGTGAAGGATAAATAAATAAAAGAAGAGAATGGTTGCTGTTATTTGATGGACCAAGTCAATATTTTCCCACCAGACTATGGCCATGTATCAGTCAGCTTGGAGGAGATATGAATTAATTTAAATCTACTGGACATTAATTAAACAATTAAAAAAAGGTTTCCGGAGATTAGAATCTTTTTATTTCAAAAACCATCTCAAGTTTTCAGACATCTCTGTCCTTTCACAGGAGAACATATAGAATGAATAAAACACCACCTGATTCTAAACTATTTTATTGTTAAAATTTATATTTTATGACTACCCGCTCTCTGGTCTTGTTTACATTAAGGCAATGGATCGATGTACATTCGAAATAAAACCAATCCTACAGGAAGATGTAACATCTGGTGGAGATGTGCTGGGTTAATGTATTAAAAACACGAATGTTCTCCTGTAGAAGGACAGAGTAACCTGAAAGCTTGAGATGATATTTGAAATAAAAATAAACTCATCTCCGGAAACCTTTTTTAATTATTTAATTGGAGGAGACATACCACAGTCTTGGGACTGATTCACCAAAAGATAATATAAGAAGTAATTTTATAAATTCAATTGCCATCTATCGATAAAATTTGTAACCAATAAAATTTACAAACAATATGTTTATTTTCAATAATATAATCAAAAATGATCTCTACAGACCTTACTGCAATGATAAAAGTTATTGAGAGGGCTTGGATCATCAGTAGTGAACCCTCTCAGCGGTTTCGCCAAATTAATCTCTAGACCGCTCTACTATTGTATTGGATTGGTTTGGGAAATATGTAAATAATATGGGTTCCTGGGGGGAAGCAGAGCTTCAACCATCCTATTCTTAAGCTAGATTGTGAAATAATTGCAAAGGAAGCAAGCTGAAGGGATTTGCGAAAGATAATTCTCTTGTACCTCATTAGATCTTCAAGAGACAACTCCATCTTAAGTTATATTGTGAAATAATTACAAAGGATCCTATTCTTACTATTACAATTATTATTATTAGTTAGTTAGTTACTACTATTGTATTGTATTGGTTTGGGAAATATGTAAATAATATAGGTTCCTGGAAGGGGGCAGAGCTCCAACCATCCTATTCTTACTATTACAATTATTATTATTAGTTAGTAATTAGTTAATTAACAACCCAGGTTACACGCACTGATATCGCCAACTACCCGGGCTCTCCTTCTAACACACACTTAATCTTTTGGCTTTATTTATAATATTAGAATAAAATAACTTTTTTTTTTATTTGAAATATCGGACACGATATCCCAGCTTGGGATACTTACACCTAAATACATTTTAGCAATATATATACAATTCAATAACAAGACTAAAAACAAAATTAAAACTGAAAAATTGGTTTTCTCAAACAGAAAAAAAAATCTAAAATGAATTTACAAAAATTATTGAATTTTACATAGATGTCTTTGTTATATACAAATTCACACATTTCTTCGATGGGATAAAAAATGATTACTTCTGTAGCTGTGAAAGATTGGACATTCATTAATAAATGTATTGAGTTTTGGTTTTCTTTTCCACAGAAGCAGCTAGGATCATCCGTTGCCCCGATTTTCGCCAGAAATTCTCCAAATTATTCTACAATGTGAGCACAAAAAAAAAACTCCTTCATTCTCAATATTCAGTAATCGTTTGAAATATTCACACCAATATCATCGAATATTCACAGAACATTCACACCAAAATAATCTTTAAGTAAACACTCGATAATTCCTTAAATATTTCCACAAACTCTATAATCGATAAATTCCTTAAAGTTTCCTAAAAAGCATGTTTACATTATTTTTTCTTTTTCTCCGAACCTGTTCAACATTTTTCTTCAAGCTTCAAGACTAAAGGAAAGCTAATATTGACTCGCTTGGGGAGTTTTAACAAAATATTATATTAAGGGTTTGACAACGTTATGTCTTTAACGTCAATAATTAGGCTTGTTAATTGGATTTTCTCACATTTTCTTTGATTTAAAAATAAAATCCAAGTTGTTTTTAAATATTTATACAGTGTATACGCAAACAGATATGACAAGGATGGTGGTAATAGATTTTTTTCGTTGTGGTTCTCAGATTTCAGTAAATACAAAGATCCAAAGAAAAAATCCACAAAAGAAGAACATATAATGAAACAAATAAAACTGAAATAAAAATATTGGGCCGAATGTGATATGCTCATACCTTTGACAGAACATTTAGCACCACCATAAAAAGATGTTTGAAAACTTAAAAACAAAATTCTTTTTTACCTATTTAAGACCAAGACATAGGGGATCAAAATTAACATATTTTGAATCTTATTTGGGCTTGTTTCCACAATTATATAGATTCAATATAGATTATATTGAATTGTATTTGGGACTGTGGACAATTTTGGTCTCAAATACAGTAAGATCCTTAATCGAAAATGTAAATTACACAGGTCTACAAAAAAACTTTTTTTTTGCACAAGAGAACCTGATGGTGTTTCTAGTGTAACTTTTCATGCTGAACTCAAAAATCTAATCAGAAATTTCCCATCACGTATGGTTTTTGCGTGACGGTCTTTTTTTAGTATTGGGATAAATACATGCATCCAACATGAAAGAGACTTACGAAAACATGAAACTGCTTTTGAAAAAGATAGAATACGAAAGATACAGTTGGAAAATATGCAGCGATTTGAAAGTCGTTGCTCTCTTGCGTGGATTACAGCTTGGATATACAAAATTTTGTTGTTTTCTATGTGAGTGGGATAGCAGAGATAGGGAAAGGCATTACATTAAAAAAATCTGGCAAAACCGTAAAATCTTTACTCCAGGATATAAAAATATTGCAAATCTACCCCTGATCGATTCAGAAAATATTTACTTACCACCATTACATATTAAACTGGGATTAATGAAGAACTTTGTCAAGGCAATGGATCGAAATGCCAGTGGATTTGCCTACCTAAAACAAAAAAATTCTAGTATAAGTGAAGCGAAGATTAAAGAAGGCATTTTCGTTGGACCTCAGATTCGAGAATTGCAGCAGGATGGAAATTTTCAAAATAGTTTGAATGAAGTTGAAGCAGCAGCATGGAATTCCTTTAGAAACGTTTGCAAAAACTTCTTAGGAAGTGTCAAGGTTGAAAATTACCGAGACATAGTTAATGATCTGTTGCTTTCCTACAAGGCACTGGGATGTAACATGTCCCTCAAGATCCATTTCCTGCATTCACATCTAGATTTCTTTCCAGACAATCTTGGCGCAGTTAGCGATGAGCATGGTGAGAGGTTTCATCAAGATATATCAAGCATGGAGAAGCGGTACCAAGGTAAATGGAGTCCTGTTATGCTTGCCGACTACTGCTGGACACTCAAGAGGGATCTACCACAAGCAAAGTATAGAAGAAAATCCACTGTCACTGCTTTTCAATAAATAAATGTTTCGTTCATATATGCCTATATATTAACAAGATTTCCAAATTTCAAGTAGGTGTATCTCAGAAATATTGCGTAATAGAAAAAAACTAATGGTATATTTGGATTCAGGACATGTAGATAAAATGCTATTTCTTTGTGGGCAAAGAAAAATATTTTTTGATAAACCAGTTACGTGACATTGTTTGCATTTTTTACTGTATTTTTACCAATACTAAAAAAAGACCGTCACGCAAAAACCATACGTGATGGGAAATTTCTAATTAGATTTTTGAGTTCAGCATGAAAAGTTACACTAGAAACATAATCAGGTTCTCTTGTGCAAAAATCTTGTTGACCAGTGTTATTTTACTTTAAAATTATCACAAAAAGTAGAATCTCCTATGACAAACCACCAAAACAGCTGACAAGGGCCAACAGCTTGACACGCGTACGTGTATATATTTTCTTTATTAATCAAGAAAGCGTATTTAGACAATGTTCTGTAAAAAATTGAATATGGACGATTTCAGTTGATATTTATTTCGACAGATATCGCAAGCTATCAGCACAACTTTCAGTTTCACAATCAGCAGATGCATTTTTCTTAATCTACTGTATTTGTTCTTTTCCCAAGAAGTCATGTAGGATGCAAGGTGTGTGTGTGGGTTCGGTAGAAGGCTGGTTAAACCGTTTGGTTTTCGACCACTACGACCCGGGTTCGATCCCCGCATTGGACACTTTTTTCTGATAAAAAAAAATTCTCCAATGGCCCCCGATTCTTTCAAAAGTCCAAACCCACCAGCGAGTGCAAGTAACCAAACGGGGCTCTGGAACATTTGTAAGTGCAAAGTCGAACTGCTTTTCACATGTTTAGACATGTGGTGCGCTTACAGTAAAAGAAGTCGCTAACTACCCACCATGATTATCATGGCCTGTACCACGTGTACTAGGGATAATTAAAATTTAAAAAAGGTGTGTGTGACAGATGCCATGAAGAAGTCCAGCCCCCAAGCTCCCGTTGAGAATGGTCAGCACGACCCTAGTCCCAGACGTCTCAGTCCCAAGCTGAGGTTCTTCCGTTCCCCCACGGAGGCAGCTGTAGGGGCCGGTCGCTCTAAGTCCCCACAGCCACACCCCACCCCGCCCAAGTCAGCAGGCTGGAAGAAATCCAAGTTCTTCAGGAAGACCATGTGTTCGGGGGAGATTCTGAGAGGCCTCAAGAAACTCTCCCTGGGACAGGATGATAGGAGGCGGGACCCTAATGATGAGTCCTCCTCTTCATCCAGTCGAGGCGGAGTCAAGGGGATTGTCGCACGGAAGGAAGACATCCTCTCTATTCTGTCCACCGCCCAGGCTCCACTGGCCACGCCTCCTAAAGTCGTGGCCCCACCTGAAGTGGTCGTCCTTCCTGACAAGGCCGTCCAATGGGATGACGGGGATGCTTTTGACCCCTCACTTCTGGGCGGGGCAATTGAAGATTTCCTCAGGGGCTCCATGGGCCCCTCTGAGAAACATGTCTCCTTCAAACAGAAAACTTAAACTGTGTTCTTTCCTCAAACTTTTTTTATTTTCCTTCTTGTAATTGTGTGCTGGATCCGTAACGATATCTTGTGTAAGGTAAGTTCCTCTTTTATATCTATTCCTCTCTTTTTTATGTCCATGTGTACATTATCCTTTGATTTAAAGATGAAAAACTACGAATGTCGAGTTTTTTTTTTATCCCATGGGTAAGATTTTACACCAGGTCATGAAGGTTGAAAGCAATAATTTTTTCTACTATAGTTTTGGGGTTCAGGTCTTCCTTCTTAGCTCCAATACAGTCCAGGATATGTGCT
>CP092884.1:53644593-53812713 GCA_030710605.1 Cordylochernes scorpioides
AAGTGTCCCCAGAAAAAATGTGGAGGGATGTGCGTCTGCTAGAACTGATGCCAGCCCAGACTAAGAGACTGCCCCCTCTAAAACTGTCTATTTCCCTGATGTTACTGGGATGATAGCGGGTTCCAGGCTCCCTCCAGATGAAAACTCGTCGAGAATCTGTGTTTAAACTAAATCTTGACTCGTCACTGAAGAGAACATTGGCTCACTGATCATGAGTTCAGGCGTGATGTTCCAAGCACCAATTCAAGCGGGCTCTCCTGTGAGCAGAGGTTAAAGGGATACAGACCATTGGTCGTCTTGCATAAAGAGCACCTTCGTGAAGCCTTCGGTAAACAGTTTGTCTTGAAATTCTCGTTCTAGTAGCACTTGAGAGTTCATTAAAGAGTTGAATAGCTGTCATCTCCCTATGGCGCTTGGCAGTTACGACCAGATAACGGTCTTCAGAGGTAGCTGTTTTTCTTTTTCTACCAGAACCTTCTTTTCTTTTGATGGTTCCTGTCTCAATGAACTGTTTCCATATTTTGCTGACCACAGATTTATTCACATTTAGCCATTTTGCTACTTCAACTTGTGATTGCCCTGCCTCCATTCTTCCAACAGCTCTCCATTTTAAATCATCTGCTAAAATTTTTCGTAAACTCATAAAATTATAATTGGACAATTCTTAGATGAGGTAAACGACACGCCAAATAGCACACTTATAAAGAAAAGCAAAAATTTGCATATTTTCAATTTTACCGAATCGAATGGTTGCGATAAATAAATTCTACGACTTAAAATACCTAATTAAATTACTTTTTAGCTTTTAGCGTTGTATATTTTAAAACATATCATTAAAAAACAAAAGTTTCTTATTTTTTGGACAGCAGTGTATTTGAAAGAACATATTTTGGATTAATATACAATAAGACATTTTATTTTTTAATATAGTGTTTTTTAAGGGAAAAATAAAAGGCTTATTTTTATATTGATCGAAAAAAGAAGTCCTTTTAAATACAAATAATTACTAACGAGGGAGAAGAGAGAGAGAGAGAGAGACGTGTATATTTTGGGCTTATCAAAATTCGAAACTATTTTAGACGCGTAATATTCTTTTAAAAATAAAACAATTTCTACTGCCCTTACTGCAATGGAAAAATTACTGGGAGGGCCTGGTTCATCAGTGGTGAACCCTCACAGCGGTTTCGCCAGTTTAATCTACCATACCGCTGTTATATTGCATTTTTGGAACTTCCTTTTATAGTGATACTGTTGCTAGACTCTTGGAATGGGTATTTTAGATGAACTATAGACATAAGCTTTGAGGACAGCAGAATTACATATAATTATAAATATATAATTTTGAGCTTAATTTAAACAATTTGTTTAAAAAATAGATCTTCAAATGACACTGCATTTTAACCCGCTATCGATACAGCAGACAAGTGAGAACAAAATTACGCAATCCCATCACCAAACATATTGCCATCTCTCGGAAACAGAAAACAATTTAGTTTATAAAATCCCTTGTAGCTCCTGTCCATCCACATATATAGGTGAAACTGGGAAGTCACTTGAAGAACAGGTGAAGTAGTGCGTGAAGTAAGGTTTTAATGTGCCATCTATATATTGTGTACAATTGAGAACAAAACTACGTAATCCCATCACCAAACATATTGCCATCTCTCGGAAACAGAAAACAATTTAATAACGAGTTTTACAAAGTGGGAAGAGGAGCTTCTTTTTAAGAAGCTCCTCTTCCCACTTTGTAAAACTCGTTATTAACCTTCAGTGAAGAGCAGTTCTACTTAGAAAACAATTTAGTTTATAAAATCCCTTGTAGCTCCTGTCCATCCACATATATAGGTGAAACTGGGAAGTCACTTGAAGAACAGGTGAAGTAGTGCGTGAAGTAAGGTTTTAATGTGCCATCTATATATTGTGGCAAAGAAATAATTTATTATTTAATTTAATTATTCAGTGAAAATATTTGGACACAGATTTAATTTAATTATTCAATATAAAATAATGATCGAAATATTTCTTTGCGTGCTTGCTCAATATTCTCTAGCTGTAGATAGTTTTGTTGAGTTAATTGTCAACTTGTCGTACTGACGTCATCAATAAATACTGTCACATCCCCAGATATACAAAGGCTTAATTTTCTACGCTACAATATAATAAATGGAAGCATTATAGAGCACGAATGTTTCTTTTTTTAAAACACAAAACAAACTTCTACTGTTCTTACTGCGATGAAAAAATATATTGGAAAGGTTTAGCTCATCAGTGGTGAACCCTCCCAGCTGTTTCGCCAATTTAATCTACCAGATCGCTTCTTTTAGAGCTCTAATACTGTATTGGACGATTCTGTTTATATACGCTGCAATGAAAGGTGGAATCTTAGAATGGTAATCAAGTAAACTATGGACATAAGCTTTTTAGGATAGTAGAATTACATATATATATTTGCATCGAGCAATGCTCTTCCGAAAACAATAAGTATAAGGCCAGTTAGGCAAATTAATAAAGAGGTAAAGTAGTATAAGTCCTGACTACAAAACAATAGGCCGTTATCCTTATTGGTCGAGCATTGTATCATAAACCATCATATCCCCGAATGGGAAAACAGTGAGAAATAATATACCATAGCATCCTTATGATACAAGAAATATGATTACTTGGAAGCCGAACCTCTCAATAATAGACAAAAATAGTATTAATAGAAAGATAGAAATACCCAGGGACTCTCTCTCTCTCTATTTATAAAAAACTAGCGGACGTACCCGGCTTCGCCCGAGGTTTTACCCGAGTAAAGGTTTGTCTAACGAACATTTGCCCGTGTTTTACCCGAGTAAAGGTTTGTCTAACGAATCTCTCGATAAAGTGAACATTTTTTCCCGGTCCCTTGAAAAATACTCGATAAGTTGAATAAATTCAATATTAATCGGTACCCGAGTAAAGGTCTGTCTAACGAACATTTGTTTAAAACAATTCTCTATAGACTTATAAAAAGAAATATATATATTTTGATAATTTGAAACTGATAAAGTGATCATTTTTTCCCGGTCCCTGTGTGCCGTGTCATTCTGAATTTTGTCTTTCCTAATTTTCTACATTACAAAATCATCGTTTTATCTAGTGAACATTTTTTCCCGGTCCCTTGAAAAATACTCGATAAGGTTGAATAAATTCATGGTCGTTTATGGAAGATGGACGAAGTTCCCGGAGGTCATCTTGGGCAAGCTCCCGCGAGGCTTTTTTTCTTGTCTACTTGGCATAGCTGTGTCACCAACTCTGCCCTGATTGGTCGGTGGGTACTTTGACTGTCGGCCGGCGGCCGGGCGAATCCATTCTCGCACGGGGTCTGCCCCACTCCAAACTTTTGGCAAAGCACTTTCTAATATTAAAGATTATTGTCTTAAATAATCTTTAAGAACAAAAAGTATAATAATTGAACGATAGGAAATTATAGTAAATAATTATACTAAACTAAATGATGTAAAAATAATTATACATGAAATTTGAAATAAGTTTTAGAAAAGTTATCGTTAAGTCCACGGGAAAAGATGTAGCCAAAACAAATAGGTTTTTAACAGTGACACGTGAGCACCCGCCTCGAGACGCGCTCCTCTCTCCTAACATTACTCCCCCTCTTGAAAAAGCCTATCTCCGTCTCAATGGTGGCGCTGCTTGCGAGTTAAAGCTACAAATCTGCAAATAACTCTAAGGATATTAAAGATATTCAAGATATTATTTTTCGTAAACCTTTCCGAGATACACCTAATAATATCCCAATATTTCACGGCGATTGGATGGTTTTCGAATCCATAGAGGACACACAGACACATACACACACACTCGAGCGTGCGGCCACGCTTTTGCGGGCTCCGCCATTTTCGCCTCTGGAGTGTGTGTAAAAGGCGCTTACCATCACGAGTTTGGTACCAGAAGAACCCTCTCGATCCGCTGAACAAGTGCCTGAAAGGCCCAGCACTGGATCTCAACCAGGCGAGGAGTTATCGCCGAAAAAAGGAATCATAGAGAATTCTTCTCTAGAATTTTCTATGGAATATCGAACACATGCAAGCCCGCCGGCGCGCGAGGCGCATGGAACGCTGGCTGCCGCGCGGGGTGACGTCACGGCGCCGCCGACTGCTGCTTCTTCCAGCGAGAATTTAGCCGACCCGGCCTCGCTCAACTGGGCCGACAGCGAGATGGCGGAGGTCGACGCCAACGACGACTACACCGTTGTGAAGAGCAAGAAAAGGCGCCTCTCTTCAACACCTGAGCAGGCCGCAAAGCAGGCAAGCAGGCCTGCTGAGAAACGCGGCCCCCAGCAGCAGAAGCGGACAACAGGGCCGAGGTCAATGCCGCCCCAGGAAATCAAGGCGACGCGCGCCAACATCGCCGACGCCAGGGCGAGGCAGGCCCATACCAACCATGAGAACTACGTCTTCGTGGAGCTGTGCCCAGACATCCCGGACTACTCCTACCTCCGGGCAATCGGCGACCTGGTCGGAGGGTCCAAAAACATCGCCCACTTTGGCAGGATGAACGGCCACTACATCGTGGGCCTCGCGAGCAAGAACCTTGCGAGCCGTTTGGTGGAGGAGGGCCTGAACATCGAGGGAACACTCCTCAAGGTCTTCTTCTTCCGCAAGAGGGCCGAAAGGATCATCGTGGCCAATCTCCCCGGCTTTGTAGAGGACTCCACCATCGTGCAGGCTCTGCGTGAATACGGAGACATCACCTCCATCGCCCCCATCATGATCAAAATGGGGGAGTTCGCCTTCAGCGACGGCCGCCGGGAGGCGTTCATCCTGCTCCGCGAGGGCGTAAGGCTGGAGACGCTGCCCACCCGTCTGACCATCCACTCCAAGGGAGACACCCTGTCGGCCTTCCTCTCCTTTGGAATCAAGTGTTCCAAATGCGGTAAACAGGGCCACCGCAGAGCCAACTGTCCAGCGCTCGCCAGGCAAGGGAACGGCAGCCCCAGGCAAGCAGCGTCTCCCACCGACGCAAGGCCCCCCCCCTCCCTCCTCCTCAGCGACCAAGGAAGCCGGCACCTGCGCCCGCAACACCGGCGTCCCCTGTCCAACCGGCGAAGACTTCGGCCGAGGCTCAGGCGATCCCCTCGGCACACCAGCCTGCCGAACAAATTGATCTCACCCACCCCGCCCCTGCTGCCCACCCTGCTCCCCTGGCTGCCCTGCGGCCCCCCGAGCCTCGCATCCCTCCGCTCGACCAGGAGATGTCGGTGGAGAAGCTGTCCTCACCTCCCGCCACGCCTGCCCGGGGAAAGGCCGCACTCGAACAACTGCTGGAGCACCTCGGGAAGTCCCCCAACCCCTCCATCGACTGGGACAAGCTGCCCGACCTGAACTGCGAGGAGGCTCAGAAGCTCCTCACCTCTGAGACCACCATGAAGAGGCGAGCGCCCACGCTAACAGAGGAACAGTTCACCGCCCTCGAAAAATTGCACGAAACCATCAAGGCCTTGTGCCCAGACTCCAACTCCACCATCCGCAAAACCCTCCAGAAGACCAGGAAGGTGCTGCGTGAAGGACGGCCCCAATGAGTTACCGCGTCGCCACCATCAACGCGCGAGGGCTCGCCACTCGGAGGAGGAGCCTTGCCCTTTGTCATCTCCTCAGGCAACATCACGTGGACATCGCGTTTGTCCAGGAGACAAACGCATTTCATCCGGGCAGCGGCCAAGACCTCTGCCTCGGCTACAGTGCTGTTGTGTTGGCCCATCCCGTAGCCATCTCGGGATCTGGACTCGCCTGCGTCTTCGGACCAGGCGTAGCCGTGCTACAACAGCGTATCCTGTGGCCGGGCCACATCGCCTTGGCAACAATAGATGTCCACGGCGAGGAAATGACGGCCATCGCCGTTCATCTGGCGCATGAACCCCGGGAGAGAAACCGACAACTGGAGCTCCTGGCGGCGACAGCGGCACAGGAAGAGGAGGGGGCCTGTTGGATCATCGGCGACTTTAACATCAGGGATCGGGGCCCCTCATCATCATCATCATCGGATGCCCTCGCCGCTCTTCTGGACCTGGCCGCGCTGGTCGACGTGGCCACCCAGTTCGACGCCGCCCACCTGCCCACCAGAGTCTCCATGCACGGCGACCAAGTCGAATCCAACCGCCTGGACCGGATCCTCGTCCCTGCTGGAGTCCTGGATCGCGTGTCCATCTACGCGACCAGCCACTACCACCTCTCGGACCACCGCCTCGTGCTGCTCCAGGTGGGCCCGCCCACCACCGCCGTCTCCTCCCCCACCCAGCCACGCTTGGCCGCGATGCTCCGCTCGGGCCTTGCTCTCGAACATCTGGCTGGTTACATCCGGGAGTTGGAGGAAGACACAGCGCACGATGACGACGACGGGACCTTCTGGGATAGGTGGACCTCCATCAAGGCGGGGCTGCTGGCGGAGGCCAGATCCCTGCACGACCCACGCCACGCTGCCAACGACAGCTACGTCTACAGGGCGAGACGTTACATCGCGGCGCAGCTCGAGGCCTCCTCCATCCGGGCCGACTACCCATCGCTGCCGGACCTAGCACGCGCCATCCGCCTCCGACGCCCGGTCAGCGTCATCAGGGACGAGCAGGATAACATCATCGAGGGCCCCGAGCTTCGGCGGAGGGCATTCGCGACCTTCCAGCCCCGCTTCGCCCGTCCCACCAGCGATCCAGCTGCGGGAGCTGCCTTCATCGCCAGCAGCGCGCCCACCACCACCCGCGAGCTGAGTGAGGAGGACCCGCTTCACCGGCCGGACATCAGCCCCAGCGAGATCGCCAACGCTATCGAGCACCTCCCTCGCGGAAAGGCCCCCGGCTGGGATGGCTTGCCGTGCGAGCTCCTCGTCGCCTTCAGCGAGGACTTCTTCGCGGAAGCTCTGGCCCGGGTGTTCGCAGCATCACGGCTCCGAGGTGCCCTGCCTCCGTCGACGCGGCGCAGCTCCATCTGCCTCGTGCCCAAGGCCCGCGGAGGTCGCGGCCTTGATGGCTACAGGCCCGTCGCGCTGCCCTCGGCCGACTACAGGGTCCTGGCCGCCATCCTTCACCGGCGCCTCAAGCCCCACCTGCGGACCCTTGTGCCGGAATGCCAGACCTACGCCGTCCCCGGGAGGTCCCCGTCATGGAACATCGCCATGGTGACGGACGCCATCGAGGAGGCCACCGCCCTGGGCTCGCCGCTGGCCGTCATGGGCGTCGACCTAGAGTCCGCCTTTGACTCATTGGACCGCGGCTTCCTGGAGTCCCTGCTAACATCCCTCCGCCTCCCGCCGGCCTTCATGGCCTGGATTAACATCCTCTACGCCGGGGCGGACGCCACCATCCGGGTCGGAGGCTTTCATACAACAGCCTTCCCCCTTCTCAACGGCCTCAGGCAGGGTTGCGCCGTAAGCGCCGCACTCTTCAGCATCGCCACGGGGCCGCTGCTACGTCGCCTGGAGTTGACCCTCGGCGTGGGCAATGTCATCGCCTACGCCGACGACATCGTCCTCCTATTCCATCGCGACGGAGACTTCGAGCGGGTGGCGACCGTTTTCGAAGATTACAGGCAGGCCTCCGGAATCGGCGTGAACCTCGGGAAGAGCGCTGGCCTCTGGTGCGGCGCCTGGCGCAACCGCGGCGACTCCCCTCTCGGCGCCTCCTGGTCGACCACCTCCATCAGGGTCCTCGGGCTCGACATCGCCCCCAGGAGCACCGTCATCCACCGGGAGCAGCATCTCCTGGCCCTCCTGGAGACTGCATGCCGCAAATGGACGCCCTTCACCCGCGGCCTCTCCCTCGTCGGGCGAGCAAGAGCGGCGAACACGCTGGTGGGGTCTGTCATCCAGCACCACCTGCATGGATACCTTCCATCACCCCCGACCATCGCCAAGCTGCAGGCCCGACTGGCGAGATTCGTCTGGGGACAGGACCACACGGCGTGGCTTCCCGCCGATGTCATGGCGAGGCCAGTTGCCATCGGAGGCCTCGGCCTCCTCGACCTCGCGACCCAGCTCCAGCTCGCCTGCCTCAAGGGGGTGCAGGTCGCGCTCCGCGGGGGCAGAAATGCCTTCAGCTGGCTGGTCGGCGGCAACAGCGGGGAAGCCTGGATCCACCCTCCACCGGACGGTACCCGTCTCCAGCCCCGCCGTCTCCGGTTGCTGAAGCTATGGGAGGAGGCCTCCAACATCCTGGGCCTCAACCACCGGGCGGTCCCCACGGCTCAGCTGCTGGACCTCCCCATCATCGGCGGCTGCCGGTTCCTCCGCCCTCCCGACCTCCTGGCCTCTGCCCGCTGGCGCGGAGCCCGAGTCCGGGATCTCATCGTGGAGGAAAATCTCATCGCCCGCCCAACGCGCTCGGCCCTGGCTGACGCCGCGACCCTGGGCGCCTTCTGCCGGAGGCTGACCTCCGAGAACGCCGTGGGCTTCGGGGCGGAGTCTACGCCCTCATCTAGCTCCTTAGCTGCGGCCGTGGTGCTGCGGGGGACGGCTACGCCGTTCCTCAACGGCCTCACGACCCGCTCAGCCCGACGGGCCCTGGATCGCCCGCGCCTCGCCGCCACGCCCATCTCCAGATTCCTGGCGAGATGGACGCCCACCATCAATCCACCATCCAGGATCGACTGGGCCTCATTGCGGCGTTGCGCCTACTCGGGCCACGAGGCTGACGCGGCCCTCAAGTTGGCCCTCCACGCCCTCCCCCATCCGGCCCATCCTGCCTCGGTCGGCCCCTCCTGTCCTGCCTGCGGGTCCATCGACCGCTCCCTCAGCCACCGTTACTGGTGCTGTCCCTCCATCAGGCCTCTAATTAGAGAGGCCTTCAACATCATAGGGCGGCCCCCTGACCTGCAGGCTTGGATCTTCGGCGGGTCCGGCCTTGAGGACGACGCCCTTTCCATCCTGGCCTCGGCAAAGTTGCGAATCTATCGCTGCTTTGTCCAGGTTGGGCTCGGAGAAGCGGTGGAGGACCCGCTCATCGCCTGGTCCAGGACCCTCCAGCGCCGCGGACTCCTACCTTTGTCCCTCTTGTAAATTTGTTTCATTTATGTATATATTTAATAATTTTCTTCTCTTCCTCTCTCTCTCATGTGAGATGTAATATTGTCTAAGATGACAATAAATATTGTTTAATTGTCAAAAATTGTCACACACACAGACAGACACACACAGACATTCAATTTTATATATATATATAGATTATCAAAAAATCCGACTTCATAAAAACTCAACAGTTCACCTTTGGCAGCACCACGCACATCTACGTCGTGAGTTTGAGTTGTAAATATGTTTGAGAAAGAAAGTCGTTCAGCCTTTCGAAAGTTTCTCAAAGGGGAATATTTAGAATATACTTTTTATTTACATATTTGCGTATCTACATATGACCCTTGTCTGTTGACTCCCCGCAGCTTGAAAAAAAAAAAAAAAAAACGATGAAAAAGATGACAAGAAGAGGCTACATATTTTCATTGAATATTTTTATAGTCCCTCTTTTATAAAAAAAAAAAAATGTGAGGATTAATTTGTATTTTTATTCTTATACTAGCGGATGTGCCCGGCTTCGCCCGGGTTTTACCCGAGTAAAGGTTTGTATAACGAACATTTGTTAAAACAATTCTCTATAAACATATAAAAAAAGAAAGATATATTTTGATGATTTGAAACTCGTAAATTTGAATCTCTCGATAAAGTGATCATTCTTTCCCGGTCCCTTGTGCCGTGTCATCCTGAATTTTGTATTTCCTAATTTTCTATATTACAAAATAATCGTTTTATCTAGTGAACATATTTTCCCGGTCCCTTGAAAAATACTCGATAAGTTGAATAAAATCATGGTCGTGAATCTCTCGATAAGGTGATCATTTTTTTCCCGGTCCCTGTGTGCCGTGTCATCCCGAATTTTGTATTTCCTCGATAAAGTGAACATTTTTTACCGTTCCCTGTGAGCCGTGTCATCCTGAATTTTGTCTTTCCTAATTCTATACATTACAAAATCATCGACACGGGATATCATTTAATGTTGTCTAAAGGGGGTTAAGAGAGCAGTCTCTTTCAAATGAAAAATGCTTTAATTAAGCAGATGTTTAAAGTATAATATATTAGAGAGGCAATCTTACAGGTTGTCGACGCTGTAAAATCCCCAGAGAGAGTGTTTTTGTAGCATCATGCTGTGACTCACACGATGACCCAAGGTCATCAGGAGCAGCAAACTAAGCCTATCTCCGTCTCAATGGTAGGGCTGCTTGCGAGTTAAATATACAAATCTGCAAATAACTCTAAGGATATTCAAGATATTCAAGAATTTTTTTTTCGTAAACCTTTCCGGGGATACACCTCATAATATCCCAGAATTTCACGGCGATTGGATGTATGGTTTTTGAATCCATAGAGGACACACACACACACAGACAGACAGACAGACAGACAGACAGACATTCATTTTTATATATATAGATTAAACCCCCCCCCCCCCTTATTTTTCTCAAATATTTGCTTTATTCGTTGTGTTTAGGTATGCAAGTATACAATACTTTTTTGTATATCCCTATATATAGTCAATGGATATTGACGCATGCGTGATGCCGCTTCATTATTTCCATCGTTGCATGCGTACGTGGCGGTAGTCTCAAACATTTCAGCTGTTTTCTTGGTGGCCTATTTACATAATGGTTTTGAAAAAAAGTTTATTTGTGAAGATACTTCAGATAAGATCGACAATTCGGTTTTATGTTATTCTTGAGTTTCTCTGCCACCTCTTTATGACGGTTTGATGTTCTCTATTTGCATATAAAGATTCCACGTAACCCTTTTCCCCATATAACATCCATTTACACAAACATTTTGCATATAAAGTTGCATAATTCATGTCTCCCTATAACACCCTATTTGCATCCTTCCTAGTCGATTTTTAACGGATATTTATAGTTGTAACTATATAAAAAAACATCACACAGTTCACAAAAACATTCCTAAAGACAGAATTTTCAAAGATGAAAAAATAGTAAATTTTTTTCCAAGTAAAAAAATTGAGCAGATTATCTATAGAGCATGTAAAGCAATAAATAACTACTATAATATTTAATTATCCTTTATGAGAAGCCGGTTTAATCGTATGGTAAACATTAAATTCAAATTGAAATTGTCCTTTTTCAAAATCGTTTAAAACATATTTTAGTTTTATTAATATCCTAATTACATAGATTACTCATATAGAATTATATATCTTCTCAAGTTTGGCAATACTACATCGCGCGAATTAGAATGGTGTATTGGTTAGGTTAAATTAGGTTAGGTGGATATATATTACATTAGGTTAATTCACTTAGAGAACTTCTGATTACATTATCTTTTCCTGTTTTAGCATTCCCGAGACATAGATACATATATATGTTATTATTTCCGTCGTTGTATGCGTACGTGGCGGTGGTCTCAAACATTTCAGCTGTTTTCTTGGTGGCCTATTTACATAATGGTTTTGAAAAAAAGGTTTATTTGAAGGTACTTCAGATAAGATCGACAATTCGGTTTTATGTTATTCTTGAGTTTCTCCGCCACCTCTTTATGACGGTCTGATGTTCTCTATTTGCATATAAAGATTCCACGTAACCCTTTTCCCCATATAACATCCATTTACACAAATATGTATATATTATAACACTATGAAATCAATATTCATAAAATCCACAACAATAACACTCAGCTACTATCTGTATGCTTAGAGCCAATACTGACCTGGACTACCGCCGACCGAGTCTACCTCACATCCCACTGGACCACTGATACCAAGGACCTATCCAGGCTGATCAACAAATGGACCTATCCCATTCTACAACTGGACCTTCTGATACTGATGAACTGGACTTGATGGACCCACATGGTCTGTTCACCACGGACCTGCATAGAATGGACTCCAGCCATACCAGGACTGCAGTCAGTAAGTAGAAACGTTCACACATGTCACATTTATACATGCTCGACCTTTTACCTCTCACATTATTATTAGACAAATATTTCTTCCTTGATTCATCAAGAACCGAACCTTCGATATAGTTAGTGATAACACTCAGTACAGATAGAACTATGCTAGCCAACCATGTTTGGATACCAGTTAAGGATAACCTAACTTGACAACAACTTTCACATGGCGTCTAGTTTTGACGTCTATTTTAACGGGAGAGTCGACCTTTATCTATAAATATGTATATTAAAAATAAAGAAGGGATCTCCTCAACACGAGCACATGGGCTTTTTATGTCATATGAAAATTCGAAACTATTTTGGACGCGTAAGATTCTTTTTGAAATTAAACAATTTCTACTGCCCTTACTGCGATGGAAAAATTAATGGGAGGGCCTGGCTCATCAGTGGTGGACCCTCCCAGCGGTTTCGCCAGTCCCTCCCATTAATTTTTCCATCGCAGTAAGGGCAGTAGAAATTGTTTAATTTCAAAAAGAATTTTACACGTCCAAAATAGTTTCGAATTTTCATAACAGATGGCGCGCTGTCTATTTTAAAGGGAGAGGCGACCTTTATCTATATATATAAATATCTATATATGTCATATATATGTATATATGTCGTATAACGATATATCTCCTCAACCAACCAATCAGATGGAAGATAAAGAGATGCGACACAGGAAGACGAGATGCTATATTTAGAAGAAGTCCCCACAGAGTCGGCAGAAGATGATGAGTTTGTTCGTCTGACCGGAAAGTATTGGCGGGTCGAACTTAACCTACTTCTGCTGTTTATTTCCTAGCAGCCGATAGAACCCCACTTTCTACAACTCCTCCATCAACACTGTTTAACATCATTTATTACTCCATTTATCAATGACTCTCCTTTTATGGTAAAAATAGAACGACAGCCAGTTCTAAGCTTTAATAAAGTTTTACCTATATGCAGATTTAGATAATAAATAGGCATATATTGTGGATTGAATTAAATATTTAATTGCCAGTATTTCGGTTGGCTGAACGCCAACCTTTGTCAAGAACATTTTTATAAGACTATTATTTTCTTTAATTATAACTTGAATCATGAAAATATTTCTTATAGCACTGTAAAAAGATTATAAAAACGAAGAGAAAATTATTTATTTTTATTATACATGGGCTACGAGCTTTCGGGCAGCCTCGCCCTTCTACAGGTAAAGATACATGGTGGCAAAAGGCTTTATATAAGATTCCATTTTTAAAATATATTTACATATAAGAAGAATATAGGACGGTTAAAATATAATATAAGATAAGAAATATTTCGCAAATCTAAAACTATTGTATATGATATTTACAAATATGCTAATCATGTAATGTCATATGACAATCAATTGGCAAATTAGCAGATGGTTATACTATGAAAATATACAATGAAACCGGACAACGAATGTTCAACCCGCCATCAGCGGCCACATTGGTTTAATGGTTATTTAGGTTATTACATATGTCTTGGTATTGTGTAGGCAAATCTATGTGTCGGTTAATGCTGTTTGTTGATATGGATAATATGGCCTCTATGATCAGTCTTTGGTATTTATTGGAGATGTTATTGTATATGGTGGTGGGAGAAGTTAGATTGAATGAGTGGCCGGTGGTGTTAATATGATTGAAGATAAGCGACCTGTTGTCTCTGTTGGTAATGCATCTACCGTGTTCGGTCATCCTGATGGCCACGGACCTACCAGTCTCGCCTATGTAAGATGCACTGCAATCGTTACATGAGACTGAGTAGACCGAGCCACCAGAGGACCGAGCAACGGTAGATCTAGGTAATCTGGTGATAGGGTGTCTGAGGATGGCGCCGATGCTATTGCTATTAGTAAAGTGGGTGTTAATTCCGTGGGTTCTGAGGATGCGGGAGATGGCGACTGATTGGGTGGAAAAGGGAAGTATACAACTGTTTCTGGTGATTGCAGGGGGTCTAACGGAAGAAGGGTCAAATTTATACTTATGTATGAAATGGGGGGGGGGGGTATTGGGACCGGGCCAACTGTTTAATGATTAGGGAAAATTCAATGGTTCTAAACAGTGGAAGGGAGCAGTGGGTGAACAATCTCTTGGTAAGAGTACGGACAGTATTTATTTTATGCGATAGGGGACATGAAGATTTGTAGTCTGTATAAAATGTGGGATTGTTAACCTTGTGGTATACGGTGGTGTGGTAATGAGAGGCAGTACGGATGACCAGTATATCAAGATACGGCAATACGGACCTGTTTTCCAATTCTAGGGTGAAAGAGATCTCGGGATGATAGGAATTTAGAGAGTTTAAGATATTGATTTCTTGTCCGGTATCACATATGCAGAAGATATCATCAATATATCTCCGCCACATGTGAATGCCCGGTGCAATTTGCTGTTGGACCCAGTGGTCTATGTTGGCCATGACTATTTCTGCAAGTGGGGAGGATAGTGGGCTGCCCATGGGCGAGCCTCTGATTTGTTTGAACAACTGGTTGTTAAATGTGAAAGTAGTAAAGTCCAAACACAGTGAGGATAGTGCGACTATGGACTCTGCGGTACGGTGATCTACCTGGTTATCCTGTAAGAAACTAGTCAAGTGCCTAATGATAAGCTGGTGGGGGAGGGAAAGATACATGGCAACCACATCATAAGACACCATAACGGTGTTGGGGACAGGGCAGAGAGAGTTAATGGACTGCAGGAATGAAGGGATATCCCTAATGGCAGAGGATTGTGGAATGGCCTTCACCCAAGGTGTGAGTAGGCCAGTCAGATATTTGGACAGCTTATAGGCAGGTGAAAGATGGTAGGCTATGATGGGGCGTAGGGGGATGCCAGGCTTATGGGTCTTAGGAAGACCATAGATATAGGGGGTATTATTAAGGTCGGAGGTGAAAGTGCTATATTGATCCGGTGTTATGTGACCCGATTTTTTCAAACGTAATAACCCCAATCTGAAAGATTTAGTTGAGGTAGATGCATCAGGCTGTGTAATGGGAACAAAAGTATTGCGGTCGCTGAGTATCTCCGTCATCTTGGAGGCATAGTCAGCCGTGTCCAAGACGACGGTCTGGGAACCTTTATCCGATCTGGTGATTATAATGTTATGGTTTCGCCTTAAGGTAGTCAGGGAGCGGTACTTACCAAGAGATTGGGACTGAGAAGGGGATTGGGACTGAGTAGGGGTGGGTTTCCGGAGGATATGGGCTATGGAACTCCGTATGTCATATTGGGCTGTGTGGGAAAGGGAGCTGATGGCGGGCTCAACACCAGAAATAATTCTAGGAATGTCAGGCGTTGTGGGCGGCCGGTACTTGAGGCCTAAGGAAAGAACCTCGGTCTGCGAAGGAGACAATACTGTAGATGACAGATTGAGGAGAGTGGGAACCGGTTTTCTCTATATTTTCTCTTCGTTTTTATAATCTTTTTACAGTGCTATAAGAGAAATTTTCATGATTCAAGTTATAATTAAAATTAAAAATCTTTTACGTTTGCTCTAGCTCCTAATATCTAATGGCAATTGGCCTTGAAGCACAGCTATCCTTGAATGCTATTCGTCGATTTACCAACCTCAATCCTGAAGTAATCCGCCTCCTAACGCATCTGCGTCGAAAGTCGCTGCAGCTGGCCAGATGGAGATTGCACCTCAACTTCCACAAGATATGCCAAAGGGCCCGTTTCATCCCCCCATCTCTCAGAGTCGCAGATCCTGTGGGAAATTCTCATTCGAACAGGGTTATCCTCCGATCCCAACGCCAATTACTATGGGCTAGAACCCAGGGATGTTATTCGCGAATACGCTGCTTGTCCAAGACCATTAAAGGCGTCATTTCCCAAGTCACCAATCTCATATCCCAATCCAATATGGTTGAACTCCTTGGTCTCCTCACCGCCGACATCAGACAGCAGGACAGCATCATTAAAGGGCGTCAATACAAGAAGCTATCCTTTTGGATCAGCAAATATGGCTTCCCAGAGGAATTTCACCCCGACAACCAACCGGTTCCCACTCTCCTCAATCTGTCATCTACAGTATTGTCTCCTTCGCAGACCGAGGTTCTTTCCTTAGGCCTCAAGTACCGGCCTCCCACAACGCCTGACATTCCTAGAATTATTTCTGGTGTTGAGCCCGCCATCAGCTCCCTTTCCACACAGCCCAATATGACATACGGAGTTCCATAGCCCATATCCTCCGGAAACCCACCCCTACTCAGTCCCAATCCCCTTCTCAGTCCCAATCTCTTGGTAAGTACCGCTCCCTGACTACCTTAAGGCGAAACCATAACATTATAATCACCAGATCGGATAAAGGTTCCCAGACCGTCGTCTTGGACACGGCTGACTATGCCTCCAAGATGACGGAGATACTCAGCGACCGCAATACTTTTGTTCCCATTACACAGCCTGATGCATCTACCTCAACTAAATCTTTCAGATTGGGGTTATTACGTTTGAAAAAATCGGGTCACATAACACCGGATCAATATAGCACTTTCACCTCCGACCTTAATAATACCCCCTATATCTATGGTCTTCCTAAGACCCATAAGCCTGGCATCCCCCTACGCCCCATCATAGCCTACCATCTTTCACCTGCCTATAAGCTGTCCAAATATCTGACTGGCCTACTCACACCTTGGGTGAAGGCCATTCCACAATCCTCTGCCATTAGGGATATCCCTTCATTCGTGCAGTCCATTAACTCTCTCTGCCCTGTCCCCAACACCGTTATGGTGTCTTATGATGTGGTTGCCATGTATCTTTCCCTCCCCCACCAGCTTATCATTAGGCACTTGACTAGTTTCTTACAGGATAACCAGGTAGATCACCGTACCGCAGAGTCCATAGTCGCACTATCCTCACTGTGTTTGGACTTTACTACTTTCACATTTAACAACCAGTTGTTCAAACAAATCAGAGGCTCGCCCATGGGCAGCCCACTATCCTCCCCACTTGCAGAAATAGTCATGGCCAACATAGACCACTGGGTCCAACAGCAAATTGCACCGGGCATTCACATGTGGCGGAGATATATTGATGATATCTTCTGCATATGTGATACCGGACAAGAAATCAATATCTTAAACTCTCTAAATTCCTATCATCCCGAGATCTCTTTCACCCTAGAATTGGAAAACAGGTCCGTATTGCCGTATCTTGATATACTGGTCATCCGTACTGCCTCTCATTACCACACCACCGTATACCACAAGGTTAACAATCCCACATTTTATACAGACTACAAATCTTCATGTCCCCTATCGCATAAAATAAATACTGTCCGTACTCTTACCAAGAGATTGTTCACCCACTGCTCCCTTCCACTGTTTAGAACCATTGAATTTTCCCTAATCATTAAACAGTTGGCCCGGTCCCAATACCCCCCCCCATTTCATACATAAGTATAAATTTGACCCTTCTTCCGTTAGACCCCCTGCAATCACCAGAAACAGTTGTATACTTCCCTTTTCCACCCAATCAGTCGCCATCTCCCGCATCCTCAGAACCCACGGAATTAACACCCACTTTACTAATAGCAATAGCATCGGCGCCATCCTCAGACACCCTATCACCAGATTACCTAGATCTACCGTTGCTCGGTCCTCTGGTGGCTCGGTCTACTCAGTCTCATGTAACGATTGCAGTGCATCTTACATAGGCGAGACTGGTAGGTCCGTGGCCATCAGGATGACCGAACACGGTAGATGCATTACCAACAGAGACAACAGGTCGCTTATCTTCAATCATATTAACACCACCGGCCACTCATTCAATCTAACTTCTCCCACCACCATATACAATAACATCTCCAATAAATACCAAAGACTGATCATAGAGGCCATATTATCCATATCAACAAACAGCATTAACCGACACATAGATTTGCCTACACAATACCAAGACATATGTAATAACCTAAATAACCATTAAACCAATGTGGCCGCTGATGGCGGGTTGAACATTCGTTGTCCGGTTTCATTGTATATTTTCATAGTATAACCATCTGCTAATTTGCCAATTGATTGTCATATGACATTACATGATTAGCATATTTGTAAATATCATATACAATAGTTTTAGATTTGCAAAATATTTCTTATCTTATATTATATTTTAACCGTCCTATATTCTTCTTATATGTAAATATATTTTAAAAATGGAATCTTATATAAAGCCTTTTGCCACCATGTATCTTTACCTGTAGAAGGGCGAGGCTGCCCGAAAGCTCGTAGCCCACGTATAGTAAAAATAAATAATTTTCTCTTCGTTTTTATAATCTTTTTATTATTTTCTTTACTTGAGATGTTTTATCTTTTAAATCTAGAAGTTAAAAGCTTCTTGTGGAGAAAATAGAAAAAATGAATGCATATTTACCTACCAGTATGTGTGTGTGATGTATGTATAACTCATAGACAAAACTTAAGGAAGTTGTACTTTTCAACATGTACATCGAGATTGAGATAATAACACTGAAAGATATTACAGTTACCTATATTGAAGACACACGAGATAACCAATATACACTCATGGACAAAACTTAAGGAAGTTGTACCTTTTAGTATGTATATCGGGATTTAGACAATAACTCTGAAATATATTACAGTGACCTTTATTGAAGATATACGAGATAACCAATATACACTCATGGACAAAACTTAAGGAAGTTGTACCTTTTAGTATGTATATCGGGATTTAGACAATAACTCTGAAAGATATTACAGTGATCTTTATTGAAGACACACGAGATAACCAATATACACTCATGGACAAAACTTAAGGAAGTTGTACATTTCAGCATGTATATCGGGATTGAGACAATGTCTCTGAAAGATATTACAGTGACCTTTATTGAAGACACACGAGATAACCAATATACACTCATGGACAAAACTTAAGGAAGTTGTACATTTCAGCATGTATATCGGGATTGAGACAATGTCTCTGAAAGATATTACAGTGACCTTTATTGAAGACACACGAGATAACCAATATACACTCATGGACAAAACTTAAGGAAGTTGTACATTTCAGCATGTATATCGGGATTGAGACAATGTCTCTGAAAGATATTACAGTGACCTTTATTGAAGACACACGAGATAACCAATATACACTCATGGACAAAACTTAAGGAAGTTGTACATTTCAGCATGTATATCGGGATTGAGACAATGTCTCTGAAAGATATTACAGTGACCTTTATTGAAGACACACGAGATAACCAATATACACTCATGGACAAAACTTAAGGAAGTTGTACATTTCAGCATGTATATCGGGATTGAGACAATGTCTCTGAAAGATATTACAGTGACCTTTATTGAAGACACACGAGATAACCAAGTGTGAACACCTCTGTCTCCAAAAAAAGAAGACGACATCAACATATGAAACTTCCTTAAGTTTTACCCATGAGTGTATAATTCTCATATGTTCCCTATTTCTAAAAAAAATCATTTTACATGTCAAATCCTTACCAATTTGTGTGGAGAAGAGTGAAATATCTCTCAACCAATACTTAAGTGAATTTTAAAACCTGTCTTTCGACAACTTTCTAATCACCATTGTCAGGTGAAACAAGAGTCACCGAAACAATTTGATAATTCCGATAAAAAATCATATATAAAGTTCAATTCATTTTGTAAATACATTCTAAACTTTCTACAAAATCTGGATCTCTAGTGTTTTCATGCGTTGAATAATGTAAATAACTTATGTAAATAACTTTTCTCCTTGTTTGGCGCAAGTATCCCTTGCGGGATATAGCGCTTTGGAAATAAAATAATTGATAAAGTAATAAATAGGATTATAAATAAACACTACATACTGCTTTCGTGAAGATAGAGGCTTGCCTGGCCGGTATTCATTGTTCTAATAATTAAAGATACTTCTGCCAGTATATATATATAATTTTATAAATTATAATTATCGACTAAATTAAACTCTTCGAATAAAAATAGCAAAATAAAACGACGATTGAAGAGGAGTGTCTTATACGGACTTTATTAGCAAGCTTTCGGACGTCCTTCTGCAGGCTTTACAATGACAAAAATAACTTTTACTCATCGTAAAGCCTGTAGAAGGACGTCCGAAAGCTTTCTAATAAAGTTTGTATAAGACACTCCTCTTCAATCCTTGTTTTATTTTGCTAAATTATAATTATACTGACCGAATTATCTTGAATTATAAGGACTACCTATACATATTTGTTATTCTGAATTAAACCTCCTTTTTGTGTCTGGATGCTATATTTATGGCGAACTAAATAACTTAGTCCCTATTTCTGCTCCGCGCTTATGGAATTGAAGACTTGGGGCGATGGCGTCGACCTTTCATATTAAACCTTACTTTTCCTTATTACTAATAATTGTATATAGTTGCGGAACTACTGGTTTCCTGTGCTGCTCTTTTCCTTTTATTGCACCTTGTACGGAGAATCTGTATAAGACTAACGTCTTAATAAAGGCTTTGTGTGTGTGTGTTATTCTGAATTTACGACATTTCGGCGACCCGATGGGATCCTTTTTCAATGAAAAACTACTAATTTTTAATTTAAGTCAAAAGGCGATATCTATTGGATCTGTTAAAGAAAACAATTTTTTAAAAATCTAAATATTTAAGTTTATTGTGCAAATAATTGATAAAGAGGGAGAAATTCCTCGAAATATTTTGAGAGAAAAAAAAACAGATCCAGGTACCCTCATTTTAAAAATATAAATATACTCCTATAATATCATAAAATAAATAAAGCTTCCAGGGTTAAGTTTCTTGTTTCAAATATTTATTTTCAAGCTTTCGGACTTGTCAGTCCTATAATGTTATAGGTTTTACTTGAATAGAGTGACAGCGGGTGACCGAAACGTTGGAAATAAATAATAACAAAGGTTTGTATAGAGGATATTTAATTATATTGTAACATAGTATTTATTCATTTTATTTATGTAACATAGTATTTATTAATTTTATTATTTTTTTTTATTAACAGAGTGGTCATTTTTTTATGTTTATATCTTGCGACTCTGTAAATTTCCCTCGTGGCTTATCTTTTGTTTACAATTGATAGTTTGTCCTTCCCTGAAATAAATTGTTATCTCCTCCTGAAGTTTTTGTCTATCCCTAATTTTTCACGTGGAAATATTCATAAAACCAACTTGCACAAAATTGTGTTTCCCTCCCCTATAAAATAAAACGAGTTATTGTCATAGTAACATTTTGTGTTTTTCTCCTCGACGTAGGATATATATTACCAAGTAGAAAATATGGTTCTTTCTCAAAAATGTCCCAAATGTAGCAGCATCCGCCGACATTTATCAACTCCACACCTTCCAAATAGCCGAGAACTCGATGCTCTAACAGCGACACACCAAGATGGATGATAGCGGGAATATGTCGCCTCAGGTCATTTCCTGCCGTATTAAAATGATTGATTCTTCCCTCTACCATATACTCTGTGGGGCTGAAATCTAATTTAATTATTCTTTGTGTTAAGAGAGAGAGAGAGAGAGAGAGACCTTCATCACAATTTTATTCTCAGATTTTTTTCTGATCAGGAAATTCATTTTTAATATTCTTTAAATAAGCCCGTTCAAAAGAGTTTATCGTTTAAAAGCTAGCGTTTTAAAATTTTAAAAAGAAACACATTGTGAGAAATATTTGTAGATTTTGAACGTCTTTCAAAATAGTGGAATAAGAGTAGAGAGAGAAAGGCATCTCCTGATTGGGCAATTAAAAGTTACTGATGACTTGCGCCATCTGTCGGAATAAATATCAACTAATCGTTGATTTTTATTTAATTATTACAGAAAATTGACCAAATATACTTTTTTTCCCCTTGATTAATCAAGAAAAGCTTACCACGTACGCGTTTCGGGCTGTTGGGTCTTATCACTATACCTCAACCATAAAAAAAGCTGGTTTTTATGGTATCCTTACATTTTTTAAAATTAATTAAGTAATAAAACAGATTTCTTGAGATGAGTTTATTTTATTTTTATTCTAAGGCTTTCGGGAATCTCTGCCCTTCTACAGGAGTATGTAAAAACGAAAGAATATATTTTTAGAATAATATATTTATTGTTGTATCATGGCTATAATGAACCTATTTTATTTTAATTTTTAATATTATTTTTCATATATTTCAAATTCAAAATTATATTTTATATTTACTTATTTTATTAAACAGAATATACGTATTATAAACAGAATATATGTATTATAGAATCATCATTTGTATTTAGGTACACTGTATGACTTCACTGCTCTCTTTGATGTGAGAAATAAATTCTGGAGGCTACTTAAAGTTATCTCATTATTCCCTTATATAAATTTGTAGGATGGTTGAAACACGCTCTGGTAAGACCCGGCACAGGAGAGAATCAAGGTTGAAGAGTCTGCCAAGCCGCAACCTGGTGCAACAATATATATATATATATTGTTTGCAACAAATAAATTTACTGGCCATGTGTTTCTTTTCAATAATATCATCCAATATTATCTCTACAGACCTTACTACAATAATATAAGTTATTGAATGAGAGGGCTTGGCTCAATCCAATACAATAGTAGAGTGGGCTAGAGATTAATTTGGCGAAACTGCAGAGAGGGTTCACTACTGATGAGCCAAGCCCTCTCATTCAATAACTTACATAATTGCAGTAAGGTCTGTAGAGATAATATTTGATGATATTATTAAAAAGAAACACATTGTCTGTATATTTATTTGTTACAAATTATATCGATAGATGGCAATTGAATTTATAAATTTAATTTTTTGTGTCAATGCTTTTCTTTGTGTGTCAATGACTTATTCCTGATAGCTTTCATTTCTCTCATTGCTAGCCGATTTAATGTTGAAATTTAATTTTTATATATAAAAATCGGAATATAATATACCTAGATACAAAAAAACCCTATATAGAAAATTTATCAAAATTCTAAACTATTATAGACGCGTACGATTCTTTTTAAAAATAAACAATTTCCACTGCCCTTACTTCAATGGAAAAATTAATGGGAGGGCCTGGCTCATCAGTGGTGAACCCTCCCAGCGGTTTCTCCAGTTTAATCTACCATACCGCTGGGAGGATTCACCACTAATGAGCAAGGCCCACTCATTAATTTTTCCATTGAAGTAAGGACAGTGGAATTTTTTTTTAATTTTAAAAAAGAATCATACGCGTCTATAATAGTTTCGAATTTTGATAACAGATGGCGCGCTAATGTATCATAATAGAAATTTTAGTTGCAATCTTTAGAGTTATTTTCGGGAAAATATTCGAATCAAGAATTTCTCACTCAATAGTATAGGATCACATTGCGATTTAAATCACCTTTTTTGGCATCCTGTCACTTTTTTATTTCATTATTTACTCTTAAATATTGCCTCAAAACTCTTTACTCTAAACACAACATGTAAAATATAAAATATTATAAGGAGATAAGGAGATGCCTTTTTCTTTTTTCTTTTTCTTTTTTCATGATTTATGCACCTTATCCCAGTACAATGTTACATTTGTACTATTTTTTCACATAAAATATTATGTAATAAAACATAAATTTGTTTTGAAAATAGAGCAATCTATAAATAGATGAATAAAACAAAGCTTCGAGGGCTGCGTATCTTTTATTAGAACGATTATAATACTAGCTTTCGGGCACATACACCCTTCTGTAGAAAGCTAGTATTATATTCGTTCTAATAAAAGATACGCAGCCCTCGAAGCTTTGTTTTATTCATTTATAAATCGTACAGGGTTTATCAATCTATAAATAGATATTTAATTAAAAAGGCATATGATAAAGAACAATTTGGATTATAGATACAAGAAAATAAGATCCAATTCAAATAATTTAATAGTGTGTGACGTTTCGGTAACAACATTGTTACCATCATCAGTCAAAAGAATAAAATCAATTGAATTCATTCAAAATCAAACAAAAATTTATTCTTTTGTCTGAAGATGGTAACAATGCTGTTGCCGAAACGTCACACACTATTAAATTATTTGGATTAGGTCTTATTTTCTTGTATCTAAAAAGGCATATATTTTGATCCAATATATACCCTTTTAATTAAAAATATAAATTTGTGTGAGGGAATTTTTTTCTTTCTCCATAGTAACCAATAGAATGGAATTAATTATTATTTAGGACTATTCTCTTCTGAAAAATAAATACTTTCTCTTATTTTTAATACAATATAATGTGGCTTGTGATTTAAAACAACATTTGACAAGTTTTACCCTAAATGTTTCTTTGTCAAATATGTCCAGGGTAGCCTAGTGGACATGGCATCTTCCCGGTAAGCGGAAAACTGTGGGTTCGATTCCCATCCCTGGACACTTTTATTTTTCCGTTTATCATTACTCTTCACAATTCATCCTTTCATACTTCATATCTAAGGATTGAAATGATCTTTATTTCTCCTTAAAATAAATTACGATTTTTCGTTTAAAAGAAACAGCGGTAAAACTTGTCAAATGTCGTTTTACCTTCTCTAATATTAAACACGAATGTTGCTATCTTTTACAAATAAAATAAACGACTACAATTCGAAAAGTTATTGCGAAAGCCTGGCTCATCAGTGATGAACCTTCCAAGCGGTTTCGCCAGTTTAATCTACCAGACCGCTCTACTATTTTATTAGACTGTCCTGCTTATAGATTCAGACATTTAGACGAATTCTTGGTATGTGTAATTAATGAAATTATATTGTAGCGTTATTTGTTGTATTGTTTTACATAATTAGGTTTTGGATTTTGTTTGTGTTTGTTTTGCATGTATTGAGTTAATGATTGGTGTATATGTGTGTTCGTGTATTCTTTGATTTGAGTAGTCTGCTCGTTGGCAGCAATAAACGTTTATCGTTCGATTTATCTACGCCTGTTGCTTGCAATTCTTACCGCCACAAGTGGTGGAGAAGCTGGGTACCGATACCATCACGGATACCTCTGTCAGAAGAAGCCGTCGCCTAGAAGGCTTAGAACCACGCTTTGATTTCGACGAAAAGAATAAGCTAATCAGAAAAATGTCAATATCGGCTGGAGTTAACACGGGTGTTAATACTTGCAAACATTTGACAAGAATCCCAACTGTGTTTAGCGGCAATGGAACGGAGGATTGTGGTAAATGGATGAAGGATTACGAACGTATTGCGAGATCGAACTGCTGGGATGCCACGATGAAATTGGCGAACGCACCATTCTTTTTGGAAGGTACCGCTGGCCAATGGTATGATAACAACGAAGAAGGAATGGATTCGTGGGATATGTTCAAGGAGATGTTTAGCCGGACATTCGACAATAGCGGTGTCCTTCTCAGACGCGCTAAGGAAAACCTTCAGAGTCGAGCTCAGAAGAGTACAGAATCCTGTGAATCCTATATCCAAGACGTTCTGAGCTTGTGTAGGCAGGTGAATCCCGATATGAGTAAAGAAGAAAAAGTGGCACATCTAATGAAAGGTGTGGTAGAAGATGTCTATCAGGTCATCTTGATAAAGGAAATTGATACTGTTGAAGCCTTTGTCGATTGGTGCCGAAAAGTGGAGGCTTGCAAGCAGCGACGCATCGGGAAACCAAGGTTTGAGCGACTCCCTAACGTCGCAAGTATAGAGCAACCAAACTCCTCGTCCCTGGAAGATCTGATTCGACGAATCGTGAGAGAAGAAATTAAAAGTGCCCTACATTCCGAGCCTATAGTGCCGGAGGTGAACTCCCTGAAGAAAATGATTCATGAAGAGGTTGAGAGAAATCTGACCCCAATTGCGCAGCAGGGTCCATACTACCAAGAACAACGCCGCCAATTTGAAGGACTGGCGAAACCACCCCCGTATTACCAGCAGCAAAGTCCTACAAGGCTGACAACTGCCCGAAGAAAGACTGACGAATGGAGGACGGTGGATAATATTCCCGTTTGTTTCCAATGCGGACGCCCGGGTCACGTCGCCAGGTACTGCCGAGAGCGGCGAGGGATGATGGATCGACAGCCACCGGGGAGATACCACCCTGTCCAGAACGGCCCGCGAACGATCTATAATAGCAATGAAACCCCAGGCCGCACAAGTTACCGAAGCCCGTCGCCCTATCCAGGTCGTGGCCGATCCCCAGCTGAACGTCGCCCCTCGATATTGCCAAGCCGACGATCTGGCCGATAACCTTATCGTGAGGAAAACTAGAGCAAGCGCCCTTCGCTGGAGGTAAGGTCGCTGAGGAGATTATAAATCCTCCGCCGCTCATAGCCGCTAAACTATCACAGAATATAGTTGACGTTACTATTGACGATAAAACTTTTCCTGCCCTTGTCGACAGCGGCGCTTCGTTTTCGGTTATTTCGGACCACTTTAGACAACAACACAAAAAGACTATGTTCAGTGACGCTGGCATGACACTTAGAGTTGCCGACGGGAAATATATCGTTTCCAGGGGCCTATGTACGTTACGTTTAGAAATAAACGGATTAGTACAGCCGTTTGAATTCATTGTTTTACCAAGTTGTAGCCCCACGACATCATTCTCGGTTGGGACTTTCTGGAGGCGTCAAGGGCTATAATCGATTGTGGTAGCGCCGAGATTCTGTTAGAAAAAGCAGAACTACCAGAGGATTCTTCGAGCATATTCCAAACTGTGGCCGCCGACGATAGCTTTATAATCCCCGCTGGATCAACCAAGCAGATAAACGTAATCAGCGAAGCTATACTCGGTGTGAGTGATGTCGTAATGGAGCCTTCGAGGATCCTCTTTCTAGAACGTGATCTGATGGTTCCCGCCTCGATCTTCGCTGTCCAGCATGGAAAAGGGAGAATTTGGATAACCAACATCGGCACATGTGATCGAACTGTCCCCAAAGGAATGTGTATTGGAGAGATACAGGTACTGGAAGAGGGTCAGCTGGCGGTCATCGGTGATGCTTCGGACACCAATCGGCAGGGGATTCTTGGACAAGAAAACTCTCCAAACATTGCCTCGATGATAAGCCCTGATCTATCCATGCTTGAAAGGACCAGGATATGTTCGATACTTGGGAGTTTCAGCGGCTTATTTGAATTTAATAAGTTTCCGTCTAATCTGACGAGCACAGCCAAGCACAAGATAAATACAGAGGACCATCCCCCGATTAAACGCCGTCCATATCGAGTGTCGCAGGTCGAACGTCAAACCATTCAGAATGAGGTCGACAAAATGTTGAAAGGAGGTATAGTTCAGCTTTCCGAAAGTCCTTGGTCCTCTCCTGTGGTATTAGTGAAAAAGAAAAATGGTAGTTGGCGTTTCTGTGTCGATTACAGACACCTGAATAAAATCACAAAAAAGGATGTATATCCACTACCAAGGATTGACGATACACTCGATTGCTTAAGAGGGGCGAGTTATTATTCTTCCATGGACCTCCGTTCTGGTTACTGGCAGATTGAGGTGGATGAGGCAGATCGCGAAAAGACCGCCTTCATTACACCCGACGGATTGTACGAGTTCAAAGTTATGCCTTTCGGGCTGTGTAACGCCCCAGCGACATTTGAAAGAATGATGGATACCTTGCTGAGGGGGTTGAAGTGGTCAATGTGCCTTTGCTATCTGGACGATATTATTGTGTTTTCACCCACCTTTGACGAACATGTTCGACGCCTTGAATTAGTTCTCAGGTGTCTCTCAAAGGCTGGACTTGTGTTAAATCCAGACAAGTGCTTGTTCGGAACAAAACGACTAAGCATTTTTGGGCATCTGGTGGATGGAGAGGGCGTGCACCCCGACCCGGGTAAAGTTGATGCTATGTCCAAATTCCCTACTCCCAAATCCCTTACTGATGTAAGAAGTTTCATTGGAATGTGCTCATATTATCGTCGTTTCATTAAGAATTTTGCTCAAAAAGCTGAACCACTACACAGGTTGTTGAGAAAGGACACCAGATTCGAATGGGGACCAGATCAACGGCAGGCCTATGAATCCTTGAAGTTGGCACTCGCGTCGGAACCCGTCTTGGCCCACTTTGACGAAAAGTATGCGACCGAACTGCACACCGACGCCAGTGGGTTTGGAATTGGTGCGGTTTTGGTCCAGGTCCAGGGAGGAAGTGAAAAACCGATTGGATATGCATCAAGAACGCTGTCAACAGCTGAAAAAAATTATTCAACAACGGAGCGGGAGTGTCTTGCCGCGATTTGGGCGATCGGCAAGTTCCGTCCATACCTATTTGGTCGCTCGTTTACAATTGTGACGGATCATCACTCGCTCTGTTGGCTTTCGGGACTGAAGGACCCGTCGGGAAGACTGGCCAGGTGGGCCTTAAGACTTCAGGAGTACAATGTGAACGTGGTATATAAAAACGGCAGAAAACATCAAGATGCCGATTGTCTCTCACGCAATCCAATCGAAGCGAATAACCCAGGGGAATCCGAAGATGACATACCAACATTAGCTGCTTTAACTGATATCGTCGCGGAACAGCGGAAAGATCCGGTAATTGTGAGAATATCGGAGGAATGTTCGAGGAACGATCAAAACCGCTTCAAAATAATCAATGGAGCTCTTTACAAGCGGAATTTCGACCCAGTGGGGCAACCGTGGCTATTGGTGATCCCCAGGCATTTGCGCCCTGACGTCCTCAGAAGTCTCCACGATAATCCAACTGCCGGTCATTTAGGGTTGGCTAAAACCCACGATAGAATTAGGAGGAAGTATTTTTGGCCAGGTCTTCTGAGGAGCATAAGAAAATATGTCGGTCACTGTAGGGAGTGCCAGCGTCGTAAACATGCTCCCTTGCGACCGCCCGGATTGCTGCAACCGATACCACCCACCTCTGTTCCGTTCCAAAGAGTCGGAATTGATCTCCTCGGAAGATTCCCAATATCCCATTTAGGAAATAAATGGATAATAGTTTGCACAGACTATCTGACGCGATACGCTACCACCCGAGCCTTACCATCGGCAAGTGGCCAAGTTCGTCCTGGAGGACGTAGTGCTTAAACATGGAGCACCACGAGAAATAATTACTGACCGGGGTAGGGTTTTTCAGTCTAAACTAATATCCGAGCTGACGGGACTTTGCTCTTCGGCTCAGAGATTTACCACGGCGTACCATCCTCAGACGAATGGTCTCACTGAGAGACTTAATAAAACCCTGGCCGACATGATGTCAATGTATGTGGACGTCGAACAAAAGGAATGGGACGTTATTCTTCCGTTCATCACGTTTGCTTACAATACGGCGAAGCAGGACACCACCGGATTCACCCCATTCAGCCTCATCCATGGACGAGAAGCTGAAACTACGTTGGATACATTGTTTCCTCTTTTAAAAGATGAAGATCAAGAGGACTATAATCGAGAGATAGTGACTCGAGCAGAGGAGACGCGACAATTGGCTCGGCTACATACACTGAGAGCGCAAGAGGGCAATAAACGACTCTACGACGCCAAACATCGAGAAGTGAGCTATCAGCCAGGCGATAAAGTATGGATATTTATACCCGTTCGGAAAATAGGGATATCCGAAAAATTAATAAAACGATATTTCGGCCCTTATAGGGTGACGAGACGCATTTCGGATGTGACGTACGAAGTTGAAAGTCTAGACACTACTAACCGCCGTCGTAAGCCAAAGGAAATTGTGCACGTAGTGAGAATGAAGAACTACCGTGACCCGGACGAACAACTGGACCTACCCGAGGATGAGCCTGCCGTCTGACAGCGAGGACGCTGTCCTTTTGGAGAGGAGGGCATTGTAGCGTTATTTGTTGTATTGTTTTACATAATTAGGTTTTGGATTTTGTTTGTGTTTGTTTTGCATGTATTGAGTTAATGATTGGTGTATATGTGTTCGTGTATTCTTTGATTTGAGTAGTCTGCTCGTTGGCAGCAATAAACGTTTATCGTTCGATTTATCTACGCCTGTTGCTTGCAATTCTTACCGCCACAATATAAAAAACCTTTGAGAAGGGTAGAAATATATCCATATTTGGATTGTTTTATTAAACATACTACTTTACATATTGAGAAAAGAAAAAAAAGGCATCTTCTTATCGGGCAACTGGCGCAAGCCATCAGCAACTTTCAGTTGTCCAATAAGGAGATGCCTTTTTCTTAATTTATGAACTTTATCCCAGTACAATATCACATTTGTACTATTTTTTTCACACACACACATATATTTTAACCTCTGTTACAACTAGTTTGAAAAAGAGATATATAAACTCGAAAGCCGATAAATTAGTAATAATTAAAGAAAAATCATATTTATAATACAATATAATGCGGCTTATAATTGTAGAATAACATTTGAAAATTAACCCGCATGTGTTTCTTTTTGAACTAAAAATCGAAATTTATTCCAGGGAGAGTAATGATGAAGGGAAAAATAAAAGTATCCAGGGATTCACAATTCATCCTTTCATAATTCATCCCTAAGGTTAGAAATATTCGTTATTTCTCCTTGGAATAAATTTCAATTTTTCGTTCAAAAAGAAACACATTCGGGTTAATTTTCAAATATTGTTCTACAAAAATCATATTGTAATGTAGCTATATATTCCTATTTTCAAATTAGTTTCGCTGAATACGAGATTGAGTTTGTAATTTATCACAAAGGATCAATCTGAATGTTGGGGAATAATGACCTTCCAAATACCAAAGATCAAGATAGTTGAATGCCAAAAATAATCTGGCACTATCTAAGATATATTACACAAAGTAATCTTAAGAAAACTTGGAACGATTCCCAACATATTAAACTGATTAATTCCCCTTCACGGACACACAGCTATTCTGAACACCCCCCACGTTGGGCGCCATTATAGTAGGATACATAGCTATTCTATTCAGTAGGATTACCCAAGCGTCTAGTAATTCCCACATATTTTCTCGGAATTATATTTCGGAATAATTAGAAGTATTCAGTAGATTCTCTCCATTTGATACAATGAGCCAAGCCTTCCCAATAACTTTTCGAATTCGTTTATGTGAGAAATAGTTACCCGAATTTATTATTTGAAAAGTAAAAATAAATATCAGGTAAAAAGTTTCTTTTAATTTAAGTTTTCAAGCTTTAGAGCAAATATTAGAGATTGTACATAGAATATCAGCCCGTTGAAGAGCAGTATATTTTCTCGAAAGCTTGCAAATTTAAATGAAAAGAAACTTTTTACCTGATATTTATTTTTACTTTTTCAAATAGTCGTTTATTTTTTTTTGTAAAAGCAACATTCGTGTTTAATATTAGAGAAAGTATTTATTTTTCATATATACGAATAGTCCTAAATAATACCATTCTATTGGTTACTATGGAGAAATAATTCCTTCACACAAATTTATGTTTTTAATTTAAAAGGAATATATTGGATCAAGTCTCAAATACAATTCTATGATGAAATACACCAATACCTCGCTTTGCGTTTTTTTCGAAGTTGCGTCGCTACTTAATTTTTACTGATTTTCACGGTGCGTCGTTAGATTTTCGAAGTAGCGTTGTTTTGGATTCGAGTCTTTAATTTATTTTTTGAATTTTTTTCCCTAAAATATGGCAACACCTTTGTTTTTGATTGCACCTTCACATATTTTCACTTTGCGTCGTTTCAATTTGCGTCGTGTTTTTTTTTTGGAACGTAACCCCGACGCAAAGCGTGGTATGGGTGTATATAACACAGAAAATAAATAAAACTATTTTTAAGACAGAGAAATTCTGGTAATCTCTGATTATATGTCTTAAATTCGATTTGGTTTTATTTCCTTTTAGCTGATTGCAATTTCTATGAACGGATTTAGAACTATATCACTATTTTTCTTTATCAAAGTTTTATACACCGTGTAGTAATAACTTGTATTATTTTTGACTATTATTACAACTTGTGTGTGAATTAGCACAGGTTGGTATAAGCTAGATCAAGTTGTAATTAGAACAGATACTCTAAAACAATAGCATTTTTGAGAAAGTAGTCAAGAGAGAATTCCTTCGAACTTCGATAATTCCAAGCCCAAGGGACAAAAAAAAAAGAATCGAATTATAAAAAAATTCGAATTAAAAACGTAAATTCTATTTATAGGAAATTCTAGGGACCAAGATAAATATTTGAATTAAAAACGTTTTAGAATTAAAGACGTTAGAATTATCCAAGTTCTGTTGGATGTTATTGTCAAATATTATTTTTATTCTATGATTGTATTAATCTGTGACTTAAAATCTGTTGTGTCAGGAATATAAATATATAGGTGAGAGTTAATAGAGGGGTCAAATGGATAGTTTTCCTCGCTGGGATCTTCAATGCTGCATTACACCTGTGCTACTTCCCGAAGACATGGAAACATGTCATTATCATAACCATTCCAAAAAAATCACCTGTCAAATCACCTGAAGATCTCAGACCAATCAGCCTTCTCTCTACCATCGGTAAGGTATACGAGAGGATTGTTCTTCGCAGATTGCAGACATGCATGGATTCTATTAACTTTATCATTCCTCAACAATTTAGATTCAGAAAAGGACACTCCACAACCCACCAACTAATCACAGTAATAGACTACATCCAAATAAGAAAGTCCCACAAGGAGGCAGTAGGTGCTGTTTTTCTAGACTTTACCAAAGCCTTTGATAGAGTATGGCATGATGGCTTGATAGCAAAAATAACAAAAAATCAATTTCCAAGGGATTTTATCAAATTATTGAAAAACTACCTCCAGGACACAGGACCTTTTCAATTAAGCAAGGGAATTATATAACCACGGAAAAACCAACCCAGATTGGAGTCCCTCAAGGCTCTATCCTTGGACCCTACCTATTCAACATCTACATCAACGATTTCCCTCCACATCCAAAATGTCAAATAAAACTTTTCGCAGATGACGCAGCAATTTTAGCAAACTCCAAATCAATAGGAATAATAACTACACAACTCCAAATTACATAAACAGTATAATCAAATGGTGCAATGATTGGAAATTAGACATCAACCCAAAAAAGTCTCAGGCAATATTTTTTCCTCCACTAGACAATAAAAAATTCAAGCCACAATCCATTCTAAAGGTAAACCAGAGCCCTATTAACTGGACTGACAGCGTTAAATATCTTGGAGTTACCTTAGACTCCAAGTTGAAATTCAACATGCATGTCAAAAATATCATAAAGAAAGCAAAAATCGCAAAAATAACATTATCAAGCCTGTTCAACTATAGAATAAAATTGACTACAAAACAAAAGTTTACTCTAAACAGAAGTTGTATCCTCCCGATAGTAACATACGCACTCCCAGTTTGGTGCAAATATATTACAACCAGAGACAAAAATAGGATAAACGCATTTATGAGAATCTGCCTTCTGACAAGTATAGGAGCTCCATTCAACCTATCAAACAAGATACTGAAGGAGGACTTGAACCAACCCGATCTAGAAGATATGTACCAAACTTCCGTTAAGAAATTATACCTTCAAATGCAAAATTCAAATAATCCAACCATACAAGATATTCTACAAAATAAAGGAGATATCAATCCCCGATTCCGACGACCCGGCCCTGACACTTAGTCAAGAGCTCATCGCCCAACATCTGCCCTCCTGCAAGGCCTAGGGGGACCACCTCTACTCCACCAACTCGCCATGTGTAAATAGCCAGGACAAGGTGACTCGCGAGCTGTGCTCGAATGTAACACCAGTAAATTGAGACGAAATAAATAAATAAAAATAGAGGGGTCACGGGGCTCAAAAATCATTTATTTTGGTTAGCAGCCCCTTAAATAAAGATATTTTCTCTCTAAAGAGGGGTGTGTGGTTAGAGAGATGTTATTTTATTAGTAATGTTTACTTAGATATATTTAGTAATTTATGTTTCTTGTACCTTCAATAAAGAAGATACCCCGGCGGTCTGTGATTGCAAAACGACACTTGAAGTTACACCGCATGAGTTTCTTTTCAATAAAAAATCTAAATTTTATTTCAAGGTGAAATATTGACTATTTCTAACCTTTTTTGGATGAGGTATGAAAGGGTGAATTATGAAGAGTATTTTAATCATCATTACTCTTCATAATTCACCCTTTCATACCTCATCCAAAAAATGTTAGAAATAGTCAATATTTCACCTTGAAATAAAATTTAGATTTTTCATTGAAAAGAAACTCATGCGGTGTAACTATTCAAGTGTCGTTTTATACATATTTGTATGTATATACTTGTATATAGAGAGAGTCACTATATGCCCAAGATGGTACACACTTTTGAAGAACTTTGTGTACCCCAATTACTTAAAGATGAAACATTTTAAAATTTAAAAAATACACAATTTTGAAAAACCATTATAAGTCTATTTCTTCCTTTTGTGATCTTTTATGGAATTTGAAAAAACCTCTATGCAATTATGGAACCTTTAGGCATATGATTTTAGTATAAATTTCCCTAGCAATTCATTATTATTATTATTCAAAATTTAAATTGTGAATTAAATTGAGCATATTATTTGGATATGAAAAATATTAACCACAAATAAAATCAAATATCGAAATACTTAGATATTATTACGAACATTAAAAAAATATCCCTAGAACACGTGGTGTACAAGCCATGATAGTCATGGTGGGTAGCTAGCGACTGCTTTTGCTGCATGTGTACCACATGTCTATACAGGTAGAAAGAAGTTCGAATTTTGCACTTACAAGTGTGTCAGAGAGTACCGTTTGGCTACTTGCATTTACTTTTCGAGATATGACTTTTGCAAGAATTGTGGGAAGCCATTGAAGAAAAATATTTTTAGTGAAAAAAAAAAAAAAAAGGTTCAATACACGGGATTCGAACCCGGGTAGTCGAAAATGAACAGTTTAACGCCACTATTGCCTCAACCCCCCTCATTACTAAAATATAAAAGTGACTATTTGTCACAAGATTGACGATACATTTGAATCCCCTTATTTTTTTCCAATGTCATTTTGAACAGGACTTGTTGTGTTATAGACAGTAAGGGTGTTAAAGAAATCAGAATGTATTGAAATGCTTCTCAAAATGCAAAAATAATTATTTAATATCATTTTACATTTATAAATTCAATTGCCATCTAACGATAACATTTATAACAAATAAATTTACTGGCAATGTGTTTCTTTTTAATAATATCATCAAATTATATCTCTACAGACCTTACTGTAATGATATGTTATTGAATGATAGAGCTTGGCTGGCTGGACCAACAAAATACAATAGTAGAACGGTCTAGAGATTAATTTGGCGAAACCGCTGAGAGGGTTCACTACTGATGAGCCAAACCCTCTCATTCAATAACTCATATCATTGCAGTAAGGTCTGTAGAGATAATATTTGATGATATTATTGAACAGAAGCACATTGCCAGAAAATTTATGTGTTACAAATTTTATCCTTTTGAATGTCGTCATCACAAAAACGAAATTTCTATATATAAAAGAAAGAAAGATTACAATATTACATCGCGTTTTGAACAGCACTTACAACCGTAACATTTTAAAAAGGTCATTGAATGATGCTAAAAAAAGTACACACCTACATCTGAGGAGGCCATGATGATGATGCCACCGGCCTAATTGCGGAGGAACACATGATGATGATAAAAACAGACGCCATTGTGTAGCCAGCTCTTTTGTCTTCCGCTCCACTTCTGTGACTTACTATATGTGGCTTCACATTACATAACCTGCTTCATATGTTAGTTACTGGATAACTAGCTTTCACTATTAGAAAATACACGTTTTCATCACTGACTATATTATTTAATAAAATCAACAAGTAATCTACGTTTAATTAAATATTTTTCACTAAAAATATCTATCTAGTTACTAGATAACTAGATTTTACTATTAGTAATACACGTTTTTACATGCCTGACTTTATGGCCGCAGCCTTGCAGAAAATTGACATGGACCCAGAGAAGCAACTTTATACATCCAAGATATTGGACATTGCGACTGCTGTGATAGAGATGCATTAGGACATCTGAGTCTCTTCATTGGACACGTCAACAACAACTGACTTTATAATTTAATAAAAGTTATTGAATGAGAGGGCATGGCTCATCAGTAGTGAACCCTCTCAGTGGTTTCACTAAATTAATCTCCAGACCGTTCTACTAGATCATAATATCTACGCGTGTAGCAAGCAGTTCCACCGTTGTACTTACAAGTGTGGTGCCAGAGCTCTGTTTGGTTACTTACACTCACTGGTTGGACTTTTGCAAGAATCAAAGGCCATGGAAGCGATGGCTAATATTTATGTAATATTGACCATTTGAAGATACTTCGAATAATAAATAGTAATTCTATACAATATAATGCGCCCTATGATTGTAGAACGACATTTGACAATTATCCCGCAAATGTTTCTTTCGAACGAAAAATCGAAATTTATTTTAAAGAGAAATAACGATTATTTCTAACCATAGGGATGAAGTATTTCTCCTTAAAATAAATTTTGATTTTTCGTTCAAAAGAAACACATGCGGGGTATTTTCAAATGTCGTTCTATAATGAATAGTAAGTTGAAAAAAAATCACTGAAATTTTACTTTCTATGAAAATATAGACAAAGGATCTTCACATTTTCACCCTTTCATACGTCATCCAATCATATATAGACCATTACTCTTCATATATTCAACCTTTTCATACGTCATCCAAAAAGTTAGAAATAGTACATATTTCTCTTTGAAATTAATATTGATTTTTCACAAAAAAGAAACTTATGCAGGGAGGCTTTAAGTATTACTTTACAAAGGATTTTATTCAAAAAATAATTCCTTGTATCAATATTGAGTAAATTTAATCAGGCCTCCTGGGAAAATGTTTTGAAAAAACTCCTATAGAACGGTGTTTGTGCCCGAAAGCTAGAGAATAAAAATGTTTTGAAAAGACACTTTTCCCTGGAGGAATGATTAATTTAACTCAAAGGATTCAATTGTTTAAATTCTTAAATATAGTGATCCTTTAAAAAATATCCACTCCTGGACAACACTTAAGGAAGTTGTACCTTTTAGCATATATATCGGGATTCAGACAATAACTCTGAAAGATACTACAGTGATCTTTATTGAAGACACACGAGATAACCAATATACATTCATGGACAAAACTTGAGGAAGTTGTACCTTTTAGCACGTATATCGGGATTCAGACAATAACTCTGAAAGATATTACAGTGACCTTTATTGAAGACACACGAGATAACCAATATACACTCATGGACAAAACTTGAGGAAGTTGTACCTTTTAGCATATATATCGGGATTCAGACAATAACTCTGAAAGATACTACAGTGATCTTTATTGAAGACACACGAGATAACCAATATACATTCATGGACAAAACTTGAGGAAGTTGTACCTTTTAGCATGTATATCGGGATACAGACAATAACTCTGAAAGATATTACAGTGACCTTTATTGAAGACACACGAGATAACCAATATACACTCATGGACAAAACTTGAGGAAGTTGTACCTTTTACCATGTATATCGGGATTCAGACAATAACTCTGAAAGATATTACAGTGACCTTTATTGAAGACACACGAGATAACCAATATACACTCATGGACAAAACTTGAGGAAGTTGTACCTTTTAGCATGTATATCGGGATTGAGACAATAACTCTGAAAGATATTACAGTGACCTTTATTGAAGACACACGAGATAACCAATATACACTCATGGACAAAACTTAAGGAAGTTGTACCTTTTAGCATGTATATCGGGATTCAGAAAATAACTCTGAAAGATATTACAGTGATCTTTATTGAAGACACATGAGATAACCAATATACACTCATAGACAAAACTTAAGGAAGTTGTACTTTTAGCATGTATATCGGTATTCAGAAAATAACTCTGAAAGATATTACAGTGATCTTTATTGAAGACACATGAGATAACCAATATACACTCATAGACAAAACTTAAGGAAGTTGTACCTTTTATCATGTATATCGGGATTCAGACAATAACTCTGAAAGATATTACAGTGACCTTTATTGAAGACACACAAGATAAACAAGTGTGAACAACCTCTGTCTCCTTCAATAAACAGACGACCGGCATAAAAGACTTTTCACTTCCTTAAGTTTTGTCCATGAGGGTATAAAAAATATATATATATTTATACATGAAAGGAATGCTTCTTTGTCATTGATGGACGATTTTAACTCGATTTCTATTGAGAGGTAAGATGTGAAGTTCTTATGATTGTCTAGTAGACTTCAAAGGAGTTGTTTGTAGGAGGTTTTATTTTCGAACTCCTTTGGGATTTCGGGGCTAAAAGCTAATAGAGTTCATTTAGAAGGTTTCAACTATAATCATACCTATATATATTTTTCCCCCAATAACAATATACAGGGTGATCCAAAAGTCCCGCACAACTTTAAAAATTAATAACTCCGCGAATATTTGCGCTAGAGCAATGCGGTAAACACCATTGTGTTCAGGATGTAATGGGATTTTTTATGGCAAATAATGAAAAATTCGAAATTGATTTTAGTTACAATTTTATTCGCCAGATGGCGCTCTACCAGAATCAGAGATTCAGCGGCCAAATTGTTTGATAAATTGAAAAATATAACTGATCGACACGTATTTTTCCTTTTTGAATACCAGGAGAGAACCCTAATAATATCAAATAACAAATTAATAAAACACCACTTCGCCAAAAGTATGAAGAATTGGTTAACGATTTTCAAATACAATCAGAGATATGTAAAATAGGTAAATGCAAATTAAAACATGTAGCAAAAATATTTATATTTTATATGGGGTTTTGTGAAATAGATTGAATGTTTGAAAAACACTGCTGATATCAATACACGAATTTTTGAAATGTTAATATAGTACCAAAAATTATGATGGCACTATTAATAGGATTTATTGCTCTAAGAAATGTGTAGTTTCTTGACTGATTGGCGACCCTTGACTATTTAACTGGATATTTGTCATGATCCAACAAATGAAATATAGAGGGAAGTGACAAAATATATTTGTCGTACTTTATTCCAAATATCCTATGGGCTTGTCAAATGTTATCATTGTTTATTATACTGTACACAATTTTAAGAAATGTGTCCCCTCAAATAAAAATATTTTTTAAATCGACCTTTTGCGTTGAAAAACGTGGTAGTAAAATCATTTTGTATTATTTTTTCACAAAATTTCTAAAGTTATTGGTGTACAGAAAATATTCCTTATGTTATTTCTTCTAATGAGCGAAAAGCGAAAACTAAACATAAGGGGAAAAATTGTGTGTGCCAGTGTTTTTCGAGAAGTTATAACACTCTGGTTTGCACGACATAATATGTGAGCAAATGACAAACAAAATATTACTGTTCACAAAAAAAAAAAAAGAGTCAAGATGTGAGGACAGCATTTATTATCCCCATATCCCAACACAAAGAGCTGCAAAATATTGGTAGATAATATAATACATGGCGGCTTATATAACACATGAGGTAACTGCCTTCTCTCTTGTGTTAGGTCACAATCCTTGCTCAATGTGGCACCCTTCATTCTCAATCACCGCCTGCAGACGATAAATGAAAGAATGGACAGCATTAAATAACATATCTGTTGAAATTGATAAAACGTGCCATCTGATAGAAGCCTTCAACATGGCCAATGTGGTAGGCCAGCATCGATAAACACGCGACTTAATGTACCCCCATAACCAAAAATCGCAAGGCGTCAAGTCTGGTGATCTTGGAGGCCACTGGTATATAATGTGGCGACTTATCACACGATTTTCACAGAACGTATCCTTCAGCAATTGTTTGGCACCTCGGGAGATATGAGGAGGTCCTCCATCTTTCATGAATGTTATTTCGCTTAGTGCTTTTGCCCTGCAATATGGGAATACCCTTTTCTCTCAAAAGTTGAACATAACGTTCATCAGTTACAAAAACGGTTTTAAAAGTTCTTCCATTGATTTTTCAAAGAAAAATGGCCTAATAATAAAAGAAGTGAACCCACACAAAACTGTAACTCTAGGCTGGTAAAGTGGCATTTCTGTAAAAATCCTAGGGTTTTCTGTTACCCAAATGCGGCTGTTTTGAATGTTAAATTCTCCGTTTAGAGATAAATGAGCATCATCTGACCACAGAACATTCGACAGCCAGTTTTCATCAATATCAATTTGCCGGAAACCCATGCAGCGAATTCTTGACGCATCTCAAAATCGCCAACTTTCAGCTCGTGAAAACTTTGAATTTTGTATGGGTACACACAATAGAGACATTAAGTATAGCGTCTTCGGATATTACAATCATACTCGGCGAATTTAACTCCAAAAGTTCAATTTGGGGATCACCTGTCCAGGATAACAAAAGTCAGCAGGCTGAGAACATGCTAACCGACCTCGACTTTACACCGTTAAATAACGGAGAGAACACCTACCTAAGTCCACAGGCACAGAATCCGCAATAGACATCACAGCGATAAATTACAACATCGCACCCACAACACAATGGAAAATCCTGAGAGGTGCAATCAGTGACCACAGACCAATTTTAACAACCCTAAACTTCAAAATTGAGAATGTCCATTAGAATAAAAGAACATGGAACTTTAGGAAAGCCGACTTGAAAAAAATTCACAGAAAGGCTTGAAGAACTGTGCAACGAAAAATTGAATTACAGAACGCTTGACAAAAACTTGGAAAAATTCTCTTCGAACATTTCAAAAGCTGCAAAAGCATCGATACCTAGAGGTAGACGTAAAGCCCTGTGGATACCTTACTGGAAGGACCTCAATATCGAGGCAATGATATCAGAGAGAGAGAGAGACAATATCAATGAACTTCTTAAAAATAAAACAGAAGAAAACAGAAAGGAACTCATTGAAATTAGTCACAAAATAGAACAAGAAATTTGAATATGTAAACAAGAAAAATGGGCAGAATTCTGCGAAAAAATGGATCCAAGAAAGGACAGCCAACACTGGAATATGATTAGAGTGTTAGAGAACAATCAAAACCAACACCAATCCTCCAATACTCTAACCGATATGAATAGAACAGCGCGAACGAGAACAAACAGATGGCTGACATAATTGCTGAATATCTTTCAAGCACTTCCATACTCAACTATACGAATGAAGACAGGACTCTAAAAATAATATAAATCAGTTAGTTAAACAAGCAAGAAACTTCCATCAACAAGATATTTTCTCGAGAGACTTCCCACTGAATGAGCTAAACTTATCAATAAAATATCCAAGAGGTCACCAAGAGATAATCTAATCTTTGGTCAAATGATTAAACACTTTGAAGACAAAGCTAATAATCAACTCCTACGAATACTGAACATTTCATGGCAAACTGGTAAACTACCAAAGAATTGGAAGATATCAATTATAGTGCCAATACTGAAGCCAAACAAAGATGCCAAGGAATACAAGAACTATCGGCCAATTGCTCTCACCAACAAACTTTGTAAAATACCAGAACGAATTATCCACTCTAGGCTCATAGTCTGGCTCACTAACAATAATAAAATAAACCTCTACCAAACTGCCTATAGATCCCAGCACTGTACGACTGATCAACTGTTCTACTTCTGTCAATCAATAATAGATTCTTTCCAGGAAAAACCGCCAAAGAAGACCACGGCTATATTCCTTGATATGACCTCAGCTTTTGATCGAGTGTGGAGGGAGAAATTACGTGAAAAGCTGCACAACATCGGAGTAAGAGAAAAACCTTAATATGGATTGCAGACTTCTTAAGGGGAAGAAGGTTAAAGGTTCGGGTTAATGGAGAATTTTCCAAGGAAGGAAGAACATGGACTGGTGTAACTCAGGGATCTGTGCTCAGTCCTCTACTCTATCTGCTATATATTAACGACATCCATCCTTACCTCACTGAAGACACAATGGTTGCCTGTTATGCAGATGATATAGCCATATGGCACACAAGTAGCAGTATAGAAAATTCGTAAAAAAAACTGAACACATCAATGAGAGGACTGGAGAAGTGGGCAATGGAACTCCAAATGAGCATAAACCCAATAAAACCAAACCTATGCGTCTTCTCCACTCACAGGGAAAAGGGCATAAATATAACCAAAAAATAAGCATAAACAAACAAATAATTGATAAAATTAGAAATCCATAATACCTAGGTGTGATACTGCAGTCCTGGATCTTTCAAGTTGGTCTCGAGGACCACGCCATCACCATCACCTAAGCGGCGAAGTACGCGATCTACGTATTCATCGTAGATCGCAAAATGCGTGGTGTCGCTGGAGACCCACTGGCGATTCTCCACCAAACTCTGCAGCGCTGGAAGAGGCGCCATATTCATTGTACATAGTGTATATAATGCATATTATATTTTTTAATAGTGCAGACTGTGCATGTATTGACAAGATGTCAACAGAATTATTTTAATTATTATTGATGAGGAATTGGAATTTTCAGAACACGTAATTAGCACCTCAAATAGAGCTATCAGAAAACTAAACATTCTGAGAAGGCTATGTGGAACAAATTGGGGAGCAAAACCCAGAATTCTCAGAACAACATATACCACCTTAATAAGGCCGATAATGGAATATGCAACACCGGTCTGGGCTCCCTCAAGCTCATCACTAAAAGTAAGACTAGACAGTGTTCAAGCAAAAGCGGCCAAAATAATCACTGGTGCTGTTTCATCCACCAACAATGAGAAAATTCAGAGAGAATGTGTTCTAGACCTACTCGCTCGAAAGCAGAAGACAAAATAAAAACAACTTGGATCGGCACTTCGGAAACGAGCAACCAGAGGACGAGATCTCTCTGACCACTTGTGGTTTGGTAGATCCGCCCTTTTCTGAGAATGAGGTGAAACTGACGGCTTTCAAGTTCGGGAAAAGGAAATCTCCTGGTCCCGAAGGGATCGATAACACGGTCGTGAAAGCCCTGGTAAGGATGCACCCATCGCTTCTTTCCAGGTTATTCAATAGGTGCCTGGACACTGGTACATTTCCTGAGGCATGGAGGGTTACCCGAGTAGTGCTTCTCGAAAAGTTTGGTAGAAAGGGTAATTCTCCTAATGATTATCGTATGCTTTCTTTACTAGTGTGTCTAGGTATGGTCCTGGATAGCCTACTAGCTCAGCGACTGAAGCATTGGCTAGAGAGTAATGAGCTCCTTTCCTCTTTCCAACATGGTTTTAGGGAAGGGAAGTCCACAACCACAGCTCTGAACGAGGTGTTAGAGGGGGTTGAGATGGGCTTAAATAAGGGTGATTGGGTTCTTTTCGTGGCCCTGGACATTGATGGCGCGTTCAACTCCATGAGTTGGAACAAGCTGATGAGAAATTTGATGGACATGGGTTGTCCTGATAATTTGTGCAGCTTGGTTCGTGACTTTCTGAGGGATAGACGGATTAGCCTCAGTTTTGGTGGGCGGAAGTTGGAAAAAAACCGTGCTAGGGGTTGCCCCCAGGGCTCTTGCTGCGGACCTATTCTGTGGATTATCCTGGTAAACACCGTTTTCCAGGAGGAGCTCCCTGAGGGAGCCAGGCTGGTTCTCTATGCTGACGACCAGTTCCTCATCATTGAGACTGCTTCGAGAGCGAAGGCTGAGAAGTGTGGTGAAACTTCTCTCCAAATTCTCTCGAACTGGGCCTATGACTCTGGCCTTAAGTTCAATGTCTCCAAAACTAAAGCCCTCAGCTTTAAGCCTAGGGACATAAGAAATAAAAGGAAAGGGATCAAATGGGAACACAAGCCGGCTATCCGGATCGAAGGACGGAGGGTATCGTTGGTCAATAGGATGACCATCCTGGGGGTGGTCATTGATGACAAGATGGGTTGGCAATACCAGGCGGAGGAGATGGTGGTGAGAGGCAGGGAGGCGTTGTGCAGGCCTGTCCTGATTGGCTCTCAACAGGGGGGGGGGAGAAGGAGGGTACTATTTTTAGGAACCTCTGCCTCTCCTGTGTCGAGCCAATCCTGCTATATGCTTCCAGGGCTTGGTGTCGCCGAAACAGGGATCAGAAGGTGGCGACTACTCTAGAGAGAGTGCAGAGGACAGCGGCACTCAGAATCACAGGGGGATAACGCACTACCAGCAGTGAGGCCTTATTGGTCCTCGCTGGTCTTATTCCCCTGGGATTGAAACTAGAGGAGGAGACCATCAAACAGAAGATCTGGGAGAACAGGGAAGATGCCCTGGGACTTGAAGCGGGTGCCCTGTAATGGAAGAGGGACCCAAGAAAGCCTCCGCAGTGGTTGCCAAAGTGGAATTGGAGTCCTGGAGAGCCGACAGGGAATGGCACGGAGGTTTTCTCTGATGGGAGTAGGTCTGGAACCAATACTGGAGCTGGGGTAGTGATTTTCACTAATGGAGAGCTGATCTTCCAAGAAAGTTTAACACTCAGAGTGGACGAATTGGTCTTTTCAGCCGAGCTGGTTGCGATCAGGGTAGCCCTCAGAGTGTGTGCCGAGAAGAACTTTAGCCCGGACCGCCTCTATTCAGATTGTATGTCGGCCCTCGTCGCCATCAATCTGGAGAAAGGGCAACTCGCGCATCAAATAATCCAGGAGTTGGAGATGATGACGCGGGCTCCGGTGCTCCCTTGGTTTAGGAGGCACAGCCTCATCGAAGGTAATGAGTTCGCAGACAGGATCGCTAAGGCAGGATGCTTAAGAGGTAGATCACTGAGGACCCCAGTGACCAAGAAAGAAGTTTATAGGAGGATCAGGGGGCACGTCCAGGACTTATGGTTGGACAGATTGAGGAACATTGTGAAGGGGAGAGAGGTATTCAATTGGGTAACAACACCCAAGTACCTCTGTAAGGTAATGTACCACAAACTCATTAGGGTAGTTCGGGACATGGGCTCTTCCCCAAGTCTCCACAGATTTAAAATTAAGAGAAACCCTGATTGCGTCTATGGAGAAAGGGATGTGAATGCACGCCACTACGTCTTGGATTGTCCAAGGGTAGTGGGTGTGCAGGAAGAGAGAAGGAGGGCGAGGGGCGCGATCGAGAGTAAGCTGCTGAGAAATCACAGCAAGCTTCTTGAGAAAGCCCACGACGTGGCAGCTGAGCTTTTCCTCAGCTGTGAGTGAACGGAGTCGACCGGGGGCTGCCTCCCCGCGGTCCCTGCTGGACACAGTAGATAATTTCCTATTTTGCTGTGATTAAAGGCCACCGGTATAGAAATCCTTCCAGACACGTTGTCTGGGAGGTGGTGTTTCAAGGTACAATGTCCAAGCACTAGCTTGGATACCGTTACTTGGCTTATGAGTTGAACAGAATAGCAGCGAAGGGCATGCTTCGCATGCCGGCTTGTGGACCGAAAGGTCTGGGTGGCCTTCTGCTTCTAGGGTATACCAACTGTGCTTAGGTGGGATCCTCCATTTCTTGTTTATTTTGGCTACTGTTTCTATTTCTTTAAAAGTAAGTTTATTTTTCTGTAGCAAGGGTTCTTTTGTGCCTTTTTTCGCTAGCCCACAGCAGCTTCATTGCCTTCAATGCTAACATGTAAGGGTATCCATTGAAGATGAATTTTTGAGGTATTGAGAGTTTTTGGAGATAACCAATTATGTTCCTGCTTACTTTGTCTCTAAGTTCCCCTGTGTGACTCAAGTGTTGTATGGCACTTCTACAATCAGTAAGAATCCATATATCCTGAAGTTTAATGTTTCTGATGGATTTTAAGACTTCATAGATGGCTATTAGTTCTGATCTGAAGACTAAGCAAAATTCTGGGTTTCTTCTGTTTATTTTCTCATTGCCATTTGTGGTTTTAATGAGAGAGCCACTACCAGTGTGTCCCAACTCGTCTCTGCTACCATCGGTATAGATAGTTATTGCATTTTTAGGAATTTTATTAATTATTTCTAATGATAATTGTTTTAAGTATTCTGGATTTTGGTATTGTCTGTTGGTGGGTTCATTTAAAGTGGCATTAAAAATAATATTTTGTTAGTGGTTCGCATGGAGATATTTTTTCAGCTGAATAATATTTTTCCACTTTATATTTTAAAAATCCATTTCTTTTGGCCAGGTGGAGAGGGCCTTCTTTTTTGAGTCTTATATTGGGTTCCCAATTAAGTATGTAATTGAGAGTTTTGTGTTTGTTTCATAACTCTTGATTTTGTTTATATATTTTGGCAGATTGTAGCTTATTCTATTCTTTAAGGGCATAATGTCTGCCTCGTAAAGTACAATATAATTGGGGCAGGTTTTTCGAAGACCTGCAATAATTCTAGCTGCATTTAGTTGTATCCTTTCCAGTGTTTTTTAGATTTGTTTCAGATGCTGTACCATAGATTTGATATCCATATTCCAAGATTGGTCTCATTAGAGATGTGTAAGTTAATTTTAGTGTTGTTGCTTCAGCTCCCTACTCTTCCTGAAATATATTTCAAGATTTTTAGTCGGTCTCTTCCTTTTCTAACAACTCCTTCAATATGCTTACTGGAGTTAATTTCTGGATCCAGGGTGTAGCCGAGATATTTAGGATGTTTATTATATTGCAATTGTTGTTCTTTCAGAATAATATTTGGTTTTATTTTGTATAGTTTCTTATCGGTAGTAAAAAGACAGGTTTCAGATTTTTGGGGGTTAAATTCTAATTTATGTTTATTAGCAAATTTTTCTAGGTGGAGAAGAGTCTTGTTCAAATCTCTTTCAGCTTTTTTCCAGTTAGTGTTGCTGCTCCATAGAATAATGTCATCAGCGAAAAGTCCAATATTGGTTTTATGTGAAAATATTTCTTCTATGACTGCAATAAATAGGGTGAAGAGAGTTGGGCTAAGGACTGATCCTTGTGGTAATCCTTGGTACAATTTGAGGGTTTTAGATAGAGTGCCATTATATTTGACCCTGATTTGTATATTTTTAAGAGAATCATTTATCCAAGTGATAGCTTTTCCATCAATTTTGATATGTTTGTATAATTTTGTAATTAACTTGTTTTTCCATACCCCTTATCAAAAGCTTGTGTAAGGTCTAAAAAGCAGCTATGGTGTGGTTAGTTGGTTTTTTGTTTGTGCATCTTTTACCTTTTGTGTGAAAAATAAGAGTTGGTCTATTGTTCCATGTCCTTTCCTAAATCCATATTGTTCTTCTGGTAAGAGATTTCTTGTGTCGGGGTGGTAGGTGAGTCGTCTGAGTATAATTTTTTCCATTAATTTGCAGCAAATATTTGTTAGGGAGATAGGTCGGTAGTTTTTCGGGTCATCAGCAGATTTGTCAAGTTTTTAATGGGAATTATTGTTGCATTTTTACAGTCTTGAGGCAATTTTCCAGTTTTCCAGGAGTTATTGAAAATATTAAGAAGTCTTTCTTTGCCAATTTTGCCCAAGTTTGATATCATTCGGCCATGGATTCCATCTGGCCCAGGAGTCTTGTTTAGGTCAGTGTTTTCTAATGCATAAGCTATCTCTTTAATATTGATTTTTTCTTGGAAAATATTATGAGTGCTGGTGACATTTTTACAGTCATGAATAATCTTTCGGGCCTTTTTTCAACCTTGATTTTACTACTTATTTGATATGAATTACCTAAAAGATTGGCAGCAATTTTGTCATTAGTTGCTGGTGTACCATCTGTATTCTTAATCATATTTGTGTTTTCAGTTTGTGGCTGGACTCTGTCAATTTGTTTTGCCAAATTCCAAAGTTTTGTATTTGGGTTTCTTGGGTTCAGGTTTTCACAAGTTTGTTTCCATTTTTCCCTTTTCACATTTACGTATAATCTCTTTTATTTTTGCAATCACAATGTTCAGTTCAGTTCTACAATATTTTTGGTTTTGGTTGCACTTTTTTGTAGTTCATTTCTTTTAGTTATAAGTGTTTGAATATTTTTTGCCTGGTGTGATTATTTGGAATCCATTTCTTAATATTACCTCTTGGTATTGAAACTTTGGCTGCTTTAATAATGGTTTTTTCGAAAGATATCATATTAGCCTTTTTGAAGTTCCAGAATTTTTCTTAATTGAGCTAGTTTTGGTCTTGGTGCTAATATCTATCAAATTAGGCAAATGATCACTTCCAAAACTTTTTAATATTTGCTATTTGCATTTGTGGAAAATGTCAGGATAGTAAATCCTTATATCAAGGGCTTGTGCAGTATTATAGCTTGTTGGAATGATGGGTTGGATTCCCATCATTTAAGCACCTGAAGGCATTGTCGTCAAATATGTTTGATAGTATTTTGCCTCTTGGGTTTGGCGTAGAACATCCCTATAGTTGATGTTTGGCATTAAGGTCACCTACAATAATAGTGTTGTCTGTAAGAAATTGAGCCATTGTTCCATCGTCAATAAATGTATTGTTTGGAGGGTGATACATATTGTATATGTGGATGGCTTTCCTTTGATTGAGGTAGACTTTGATACCTTGGGCTTCGAGGTCTAATGTGTTTGTAATATTAACGGCTATGTCCTCATAGTACAAATTCTTGATTAAAATTGCTAGGCCACGCCCTTCAACAGCATATACAGATGGATCTTCAGACCTTACCCTGAGTAATGGAGGGGCCGGAATTAACATAATACTGCAAGATGGAACAAACATCAAAATCAAAGAAGGAGCAGGACAGATTTCGTCAAACTTCACTTGTGAACTGACAGCTATCTGGAAAGCCCTTGATGTATGCCTTAACCAACCATCCCTGCATCAAGCAGAAGGAATTTTAATATACAGCGACTCCATATCCGCTCTAGAAGCAATTCAGAAGAGCAATACTAAAATCACACAGAAAATACACTCGTTACTTACCCAACTGGAACCATTGGAGAATAACTGCATTCTACATTGAATCCCTGCCCATGCTGGGATCAGGGTTAATGAAATGGCATTCGAATTGGCATAGGAAGCCAGAAAGTTGAGACAAAGGAAAGAACAAGTGTCATTATTTGACGCTGATTCTTTGTCAAAATACAAGATAATTAAACAAAAAAAATATAAGAAAAGATCAAAATGCGAAATAAACTCTGAGAGAAAAATGACAAAAACTATAACAAGACTTAGAACAAAACACTATAAAGGAATGACAATACATCCAGATGGCACAAGAACCTATAGGGCATGCAACAATTGTCCTGGTGTGGAACTTACACCTACCCACATATTCTCATAGCCAGCAATGGCCGCAGCCTTGCAGAAATTAGACATAGACCCAGAGCAGCTGCTTTACACACCCAAGATGCTGCTGCTGCTGTGATGGAGATACATGGATATATCTGAGGTTCTTTATTGGACACGACAACAACAACGGCATTCCAGAGTGAAATAAATTATCAGAGATAGATACATATTTTTCAAATGAATTAAAATAAATATAATCGATACTGAGTGAGAGTTGAATTAAAAATATTATAAATTTATTATCTTCGGAAACAAACCGTATCTGAAATATCAATTTTCTTTTTGCTACACGTTTAATTTGCATTTACCTATTTTACATATCTCTGATTGTATTTGAAAATCGTTAACCAATTCTTCATACTTTTGGCGAAGTGGTGTTTTATTAATTTGTTATTTGATATTATTAGGGTTCTTTCCTGGTATTCAAAAAGGAAAAATACGTGTCGATCAGTTATATTTTTCAATTTATCAAACAATTTGGCCGCTGAATCTCTGATTCTGGTGGAGCGCCATCTAGCGAATAAAGTTGTAACTAAAATCAATTTCGAAAATTTCATTATTTGCCATAAAAAATCCCATTGCATCCTGAACACAATGGTGTTTACCGCATTGCTCTAGCGCAAATATTCGCGGAGTTATTAATTTTTAAAGTTGTGCGGGACTTTTGGATCACCCTGTATATTAAAAATATTTAATAGGACTATATCCTTCACTATAGACCATGTTTTTAGTATATAATGGATAAAGTGTGGTTTCTTTGAAATATATACTGTTTTTTTAAATACCTGATGTTAAAAAATTCTTCTTCAGTTTCTCTGGGCAGGTCTTGGTCTCCAGTGACGCCTTATTTCTTTAAGTTCTTTCTCTTTATTGCTTCATATCTTCCCATCCAATCCATCAGTCCAATTCTCTCTTCTTTGTTTCCTAACGTGGGTTTTCCACATTTTACCCATAGCGTTATATACTAGGGAAAAATGATAATCTGAGATCTCAGGATTATGAACAAATAACGCTATAAGCGGGATATCGTTATATAATTCAGCCAAGAAGAACAATCCTGTTGTGATATGTAAATAACCTATGTTAAGTGTTATCATTGTTACCTATTGTTAACTATGCAAAATTATTCCATTTGTCAATTGTTTTAAAAACTTATGTAAATTATTTCCTTTTTATCTCTATCTTGTATATAAGAAGATTGCTAGATTGAATAAACATTCAGTTCAACTTGTAAGTCGTAGCGAGTTTGTTCAGACAACTCATACACATTACAACATGGCGCAGTCGACAAAAGTATCGAATTAAAACAGATTAATTCAACAGTGAGTAGAATGGAAGGAATCAAGCCGCCGGCGGAATTTGTCCCGTACAGCAACGAGAAAAAATGGGAAACCTGGAGAGAGTCGTTTGAAATTTTTGCAATAGCGGTAAATTTAGAAAGCATGCCGCTGGTGCGTCAGCGAGCAATCTTGAAGCATATTGCTGGTGAGAAAACAGTGATGATATACAAAACATTTCACATAAGTGAAAATGATACCTACCCAAATGTAAAGGAAATGCTTGATGTGCTTACGAACCATTTTAAGCCCTTCAAAAATACGATTCAAAGGAGAAATGCATTTTTTACCTGTGTACAAAAGGAAAGGCAGGGAATCATGGAATTTGTCACAGAATTAAAGCATCTGGCACAAGAATGTGAATTCGAGAATTTAACAGAATCTCTCATAAGGGATCGCCTTATAATTGGAATACTTGACCGAGAAGTGAAAAGAAAATTGTTAGAAGATCCACAGTTGACACTACCAAGGGCAATTTCGATAGCTGTGATCTCCGAGTCAACATGTTCACAAGTAGCATCGTTGAATGAGCAAAAAATGATTGAAAAAATTGAAAAACGTAATTGGGTGAAAGATACAATTCGAATGGAAAATGCAGAAGCAGGACCAAGCGGTATAAACCCGAGAAGAGAAAGAATAATAGAACCATGTAAGTGGTGTGGACAACGACACAAGTATGGAAAGTGTCCAGCATATGGGAAGAAATGTAATGCATGCGGAAAAACCAATCATTTCTCAGTAGTTTGCCGAACAAAACGTATAAGAAATCTCTTAGCGGAAAGTGAAGCTGAAGAATCCTGTGACGAGATAAATCTAAATGAAGTTGCTGTAAAGACTGTTCGGTCGGACAAGTGGTCCGCGGTAATAATAATTAATGGCAAGAAGACCACGGTACATTTGGACACTGGCGCACAGATAAATGTGCTTCCTCATAAAGTAATAAACCAATGGCCATCAAGACCAGAAATCAGACCCACGTCATTAAAGGCGTTCGCATATGGAAATACAGAATTGCCTATCGTCGGCAAATGCAATGTGCTATGCCAATATGGTGAAAAGAAAGGAATGTTTGAATTTATCGTAGCCGATGTAGAAGCGCAGACACTTATCACGGGCGATACTTGCGAGAAGCTTGAAATATTGAGGCGAATTAATCATATAAACACGGATGAAATGAAATTGTGTTCTGAAACTAAAAAAATACTCGAACAATTACACGAAGTATTTCAAGGAGTAGGATTAATCAACTCGGAATGTAAGATTTACACAAAGCCTGAATATTCTCCTGTGCAAGTCCCTCCCAGGCGCATCCCAACAAGCCTCGGAGCCGAAGTTCAGTCTGAATTGGAAAAGATGGTGAAGCAAGGAATCGTAACAAAAATATATCATGAAACAGAGTGGTCTCATCCTATGGTCGTTGTAAAAAAAAAATCTGGTCAAATCAGAATATGCCTGGATCCTCGGAAATTAAATGAGGCCCTTGTGGGAAGACATTTCCAGACTCCGGCTCCAGCTGAACTATTGCACGAGATACCCAAAGCTAAGTATTATACCGTGTTAGACGTGAAATCAGCCTATTGGCATATTCCGGTTGCAAAGGAATGCAGAGATCTGTTGGTGATGACCACGCCATTTGGCAAATTCAGATATAACCGATTGCCATTTGGTTTGAAAATATCGGCACAAATTTTTGTTGAGAAAATGACGAATATCTTTAGGGATAGCTTTCAAAATATTACATATGTAGACGATTTGCTGATATATGCGGATACCATTCAAGAGCACAATAAAAAATTAAAGGGAATTCTAGAAAAAGAAAAGAAAAAAATATCAAATTTGATTTAACAAAGGCTCAAATATGTCTAACGAAAGTTCGTTTCTTGGGCCATGTGATATCACAAAATGGAATTGATCCAGAGCCAAATAAGATTGATAAATTAATTACCTTTAAAAGGCCAGAGGATAAAAAGTCGCTGCAAAGAATCATGGGTCTTTATAATTACTTAGGAAAATTCATTCCAAATTTAGCTGCGTCCACATCCAATATAAGAGGAATATTAAGAAAGAATGTTGTCTGGCATTGGGGGCCTAAACAGGATGGGGAATTCGATCATATTAAGGAATGCTCCTTCGTTGGCACATTTTGACAAAAGCAAGATGCTGATTTTGCAGTGTGATGCCAGCAAAGATGCAATGGGAGCTGCTCTGCTACAGGAAGATCGACCTCTAGCATTCGCATCCGCGTCATTTAGCGACTCGCAGAAACAGTACTCTCAGATTGAGAAGGAGTTACTGAGTGTTTATTATGGATGCAAAAAGTTCGAATATCTATTGTCAGGACACACTTTCGTTGTACAGACGGATCACCAGCCTTTATTGCCTCTAGTCAAAAAACCGCTGAGTGATATATCTCCGCGTCTACAAAGATTAGTAATGAAGCTTATAGCATTTGACTTCAAATTGCAGTACAAACCAGGAAAATACTTGATTGTGGCTGATACCCTATCCAGGGATACTCACCCCATGGACGAACTACCAACGCCTTTTCTTGAAGACAAAAGAATGGTCAAGATGGTACGTGTTAATATCTCGGACGAAAAACTGGTAGCGATGCAGAAAGATACCCGAGAGGATCCTGCTTTGGTTAAAGTAATCGATTATGTGATTGAGGGATGGCCTATATGCAAAAAAGACGTCGATGAAGATGCCAAAGTATTTTTCGATTTCAGACACCGTTTGTACTTATGGAATGATCTATTATGTATAGGATCGGCCATAGTGATTCCGAAGACACAAAGGAATAATATGCTTAATTTGTTGCACCAATCGCACCAAGGGATATCTGCAATTCAGGGTTTGGCGCGAGAATCTTTATTTTGGCCGAGAATGTCCATCGACATTGCTGAAAAAGTAAAAAATTGTGAAATTTGTCAAAAACATCAGAAATCAAAAATACGGCAGCCGTTAAAACCTTTCCCAGTTCCAGATTATCCATGGCAGACAGTATCATTGGACATATTTTATATTCAGAAAAAGCCCCATTTGTTAGTGGTCGACAGATATAGTGGCTACCCGGAGGTATTTACATTGGACCCACCTACGGCGATTAATGTAAAAAATAAATTGAGAGAAACATTTGCACGATTCGGGATTCCGGAAACCATGATGTCCGACAATGGACCACCGTTTCGCTCAGAGATTATGACTGACTTCTGTATAAGATGGGGTATAAAACAGCTATTTTCAAGTCCACACCTTCATAGATCTAATGGTCTGGCCGAGAGAAACATTCAAACAATAAAAAATCAACTAATCAATTGTAGAGATGAAGGGTCCGACCCATATCTGGCTATTCTGGCATATAGGAATACACCAAAAAATGACCTACCGTCACCCGCACAGCTATGTTTATCGAGGAGCCTTCGATGTCAGATCCCCAGAATTACACCGCTATATAGACCCTATCAAACTAATTGGAGAAGTATAGAGAATGCCAAAAGAAAAAGACAGAGCTCAATGAAAGAGCAGTATGACAGAAATAGTAAAAGCTATCCCAAGGTCAATGTAGGAGAGGATGCATGGTGTCAAATACATCCAAGGGAGACATGGACACCGGTGAAGATTTCAGCGCAGGCTGATTCTCCTCAGAGCTTTGAAGTTGTGACACCATCGGGAAATAGGTTGATAAGAAATCAACAATTTATTAGGCCAAGGTATGGAGGCTACGAAAAAAGCCAGTTGTCTTCAGAACCAATTACCGACTCCCCAGAAGCTCAACATCCGCAGTGCGACAGTCCAACGATGGGCGAGTCATCCACAGCCCCGATACAGCGGTCAAGTGTAGAGACCAATATTGACCAGAGGGAAGGCGCGACTACATCCGCTGGGATTGCACCAGAACCTACCGGAAGGCCCCGGTTTTCAAGGTTTGGAAGAGAGTTAAGAAAACCACAAAGATTTGGTTTTTAAGCAGAGGGGAGGCATGTCAACCGCCTTTTGGTTTGCTGATCTGATTGTTGATGGTTGTCTAGATTCGTGACATTCTTTAATTGTTGTAGCAGAGGGGAAACATGTTGTGATATGTAAATAACCTATGTTAAGTGTTATAATTGTTACCTATTGTTAACTATGCAAAATTATTCCATTTGTCAATTGTTTTAAAAAAACTTATGTAAATTATTTCCTTTTTATCTCTATCTTGTATATAAGAAGATTGCTAGATTGAATAAACATTCAGTTCAACTTGTAAGTCGTAGCGAGTTTGTTCAGACAACTCATACACATTACAACAAATCCCTCCTCTACATGGTGGGTGAGTGTGTGGGAAGAATTTTATATAAATTGATGATTACTCTCTGTGTAATATAATTTATCAATATAGTTTTTGAAAACATTGTTGTGTTGTTGGTCTGTTGAACTTTCGATAATATAGTGTCTATACTTTAAATATCTGTTTTTAAAAGGTTTTAAATAAACTTTACAAAAATGGCTTGTATTAATTTCAATTGCTAATTCTGAACTGGAATAAACCAGTTTATAAAAGCTTCTGTTTCTCGACATTCTTAGCCACCTAAATATCAACAGAACAGAGAAGCAGCACAAGTAAGGGACTGTCCTGTATGGCAAAGTACGGTGGAGACAGCTACAGTAGACACCGTGAAGATCTGCAGGGAACCCTGGCTGACTAACTGGATGCACTAGCGCGCCATCTGTTATGAAAATTAGAAACTATTTTAGACGCGTAATATTCTTTTTGAAATTAAACAATTTCTACTGTCCTTACTGCAATGGAAAAATTAATGGGAGGGTTCACCACTGATGAGCCAGGCCCTCCCATTAATTTTTTCATTGCAGTAAGGGCAGTAGAAATTGTTTAATTTATAAAAGAATGTAATTTGTATACAAAAAACTGCAAGATTAAAGACTGGACATACTAGACACATTATGTTCATTAATGGAGAAAAAGTTTTTTCTGTTTGTTCGAAATGCTCCAACTCCACTGCAGTACATATCCTGGACTGTATTGGAGCTAAGAAGGAAGACCTGAACCCCAAAACTATAGTAGAAAAAAATATTGCTTTCAACCCTCATGACCTGGTGTATAATCTTACCCATGGGATAAAAAAACTCGACATGTGTAGTTTTTCATCTTTAAATCGAAGGATAATGTACACAAGGAATAGATAGAAAAGAGGAACTTACCTTACACAAGATATCGTTACGGATCCAGCACACAATTACAAGAAGGAAAAAAAAAGTTTGAGGAAAGAACACAGTTTAAGTTTTCTGTTTGAAGGAGACATGTTTCTCAGAGGGGCCCATGGAGCCCCTGAGGAAATCTTCAATTGCCCCGCCCAGAAGTGAGGGGTCAAAAGCATCCCCGTCATCCCATTGGACGGCCTTGTCAGGAAGGACGACCACTTCAGGTGGGGCCACGACTTTAGGAGGCGTGGCCAGTGGAGCCTGGGCGGTGGACAGAATAGAGAGGATGTCTTCCTTCCGTGCGACAATCCCCTTGACTCCGCCTCGACTGGATGAAGAGGAGGACTCATCATTAGGGTCCCGCCTCCTATCATCTTGTCCCAGGGAGAGTTTCTTGAGGCCTCTCAGAATCTCCCCCGAACACATGGTCTTCCTGAAGAACTTGGATTTCTTCCAGCCTGCTGACTTGGGCGGGGTGGGGTGTGGCTGTGGGGACTTAGAGCGACCGGCCCCTACAGCTGCCTCCGTGGGGGAACGGAAGAACCTCAGCTTGGGACTGAGACGTCTGGGACTGGGGTCGTGCTGACCATTCTCAACGGGAGCTTGGGGGCTGGACTTCTTCATGGCATCTGTCACACACACCTTTTTTTAATTTAAATTATCCCTAGTACACGTGGTACAGGCCATGATAATCAGGGTTGGTAGTTAGCGACTGCTTTTACTGTAAGCGCACCACATGTCTACACATGTGAAAGGCAGTTCGACTTTGCACTTACAAATGTGTCAGAGCCCTGTTTGGTTACTTGCACTCGCTGGTGGGGTTGGACTTTTGCAAGAATCGGGGGCCATTGGAGAATTTTTTTTTTTAAATCAGAAAAAAGTGTCCAATGCGGGGATCGAACCCAGGTCGTAGTGGTCGAAAACCAAACGGTTTAACCAGCCTTCTACCGAACCCACACACACACCTTGCATCCTACATCTCTTGTTGGGAAAATAAAAAAATACAGTTGATTAAGGAAATGCATCTCCTGATTGTGAAACTTAAAGTTGTGCTAATAGCTTGCGATATCTGTCGAAATAAATATCAACTGAAATCGTCAATTTTTAATAGTTTTCCAGAACATTGTCTAAATACGCTTTCTTGATTAATAAAGAAAAGATATACACGTACGCGTTTCAAGCTGTTGGCCCTTGTCAGCTGTTTAGGTGGTTTGTCATAGGAGATTCTACTTTTTGTGATAATTTTAAAGTAAAATAATTTACATTTTCGATTAAGGATCTTACTGTATTTGAGACCAAAAATTTCCACAGTCCCAAATACAATTCAATATAATCTATATTGAATCTATATAATTGTGTGTGTGTGGAAACAAGCCCAAATAAGATTCAAAATATGATAATTTTGATCCCCTATGTCTTGGTCTTAAATAGGTAATAAAGAATTTTGTTTTTAAGTTTTCAAACATCTTTTTATGGTGGTGCTAAATGTTCTGTCAAAGGTATGAGCATATCACATTCGGCCCAATATTTTTATTTAAGTTTTATTTGTTTTATTATAAGTTCTTTTGTGGATTTTTTTAAAATTTGGATATTTATATTTACTGAAATCTGAGAACCACAACGAAAAAAATCTATTACAGCCATTCTTGTCATATCTGTTTGCGTATACACTGTACAAATATTTAAAAACAACTTGGATTTTATTTTTAAATCAAAGAAAATGTGAGAAAATCCAATTAACAAGCCTAATTATTGACGTTAAAGACATAACGTTGTCAAACCCTTAATATAATATTTTGTTAAAACTCCCCAAGCGAGTCAATATTAGCTTTCCTTTAGTCTTGAAGCTTGAAGAAAAATGTTGAACAGGTTCAGAGAAAAAGAAAAAAATAATGTAAACATGCTTTTTAGGAAACTTCAGGAATTTATCGATCATAGAGTTTGTGGAAATATTTAAGGAATTATCGAGTGTTTACTTAAAGATTTTTTGGTGTGAATGTTCAGTGAATATTCGATGATATTGGTGTGAATATTTCAAACGATTACAGAATATTGAGGATGAATGTGTTTTTTTTTTGTGTGTTTGCATTGGAGAATAATTTGGAGAATTTCTGGCGAAAATCGGGGCAACGGATGATCCTAGCTGCTTCTGTGGAAAAGAAAACCAAAACTCAATACATTTATTAATAGAATGTCCAATCTTTCACAGCTACAGAAGTAATAATTTTTTATCCCATCGAAGAAATGTGCGAATTTGTATATAACAAAGACACCTATGTAAAATTCAATAATTTTTGTAAATTCATTTTAGATTTTTTTTTCTGTTTGAGAAAACCAACCTTTTATTTTTAATTTTGTTTTTAGTCTTGTTATTGAATTGTATATATATTGCTAAAATGTATTTAGGTGTAAGTATCCCAAGCTGGGATATCGCGTCCGATAGTTCAAATAAAAAAAAGTGTTATTTTATTCTAATATTATAAATAAAGCCAAAAGATTAAGTGTGTGTTAGAAGGAGAGCCCGGGTAGTTGGCGACATCAGTGCGTGTAACCTGGGTTGTTAATTAACTAATTACTAACTAACAATAATATTTGTAATTGTAAGAATAGGATGGTTGGAGCTCTGCTCCCCCTCCAGGAACCCATATTATTTACATATTATATCCCAAACCAATACAATACAATAGTAGTAACTAACTAACTAATAATAATAATTGTAATAGTAAGAATAGGATCCTTTGTAATTATTTCACAATATAACTTAAGATGGAGTTGTCTCTCTTGAAGATCTAATGAGGTACAAGAGAATTATCTTTCGCAAATCCCTTCAGCTTGCAATTATTTCACAATCTAGCTTAAGAATAGGATGGTTGAAGCTCTGCTTCCCTCCAGGAACCCATATTATTTACATATTTCCCAAACCAATCCAATACAATAGTAGAGCGGTCTAGAGATTAATTTGGCGAAACCGCTGAGAGGCTTCATCACTGATGAGTGAAGCCCTCTCAATAACTTTTATCATTGCAGTAAGGTATGTATAGATCATTTTTGATTATATTATTGAAAATAAACATATTGTTTGTAAATTTTATTGGTTACAAATTGTATCGATAGATGGCAATTGAATTTATAAAATTACATATATACTTCTTATATTATCTTTTGGTGAATCAGTTTCAAGGCTGTGGTATGTCTCCTCCAATTAAACAATTAAAAATGTTTCCGGAGATGAGTTTCATTTTATTTCAAATATCATCTCAAGCTTTCAGGTATCTCTGTCCTTCTACAGGAGAACATTCGTGTTTTTAATACATTTTCTCAGCACATCTCCACCAGATGTTACATCTTCCTGTAGGATTGCTTTTGTTTCGACTGTACACTGATCCAATGTCTTATTGTAAACAAGACCAGAGCGGATAGTCATAAAATATAAATTTAATTTTAACAATAAAATAGTTTAGCATCAGGCGGTGTTTTATTCATTGTATATGTTCTCCTGTGAAAGGACAGAGAGACCTGAAATCTTGAGATGGTATTTGAAATAAAAAAGATTCTCATCTCTGGAGACCTTTTTTAATTGTTTAATTAATATCCAGTAGATTTAAATCAATTCATATCTCCTCCAAGCTGACTGATACATGGTCTGGTGGTAAAATATTGACTTGGTCCATCAAATAACCTCTCTCTTCTTTCATTTATTTATTTTTCATAACTTTTGGACGATTCCTATTAAACTCTTCAGGAACAGATAAACCCCAGACATAACTAGATCCTACAGGAACTGCAATAACTGTCACAACACCCAACTCACTCCGGACCATATATACCCGGCCATCCTTGCAGCCCTCGATATGGCAGACATCAATCCAGAAGAGGACATCCGTACGTACAAGGCATCTTTGTTGGCCGGTATTGTGATCAGGGGGTACATGGACCGATCTGATCTGATCTGCTCCATGAATAAGACACCATAACCACCAGGAAAAAAAATCATTCCTCTAAGGAGGGTGACAGGAAGTCTCAGAAACGTTGTAAGAAAAAATAAATAAAAGAAGAGTGGTTAATTAAATAATTTAAAATGTTTCTGGAGATGAGTTTCTTTTGATTTTATTAAAACAGTCTCAAGCTTTCGGTCATCTCTGTTCTTCTACTGGAGTATGTAAATATGTTTATAATATGATGCACTAGCGCGCCATCTGTTATCAAAATTCAAAACTATTTTAAAGGCGTAAGATTCTTTTTGATATTAAACAATTTCTACTGCCCTTACTGCAATGGAAAAATTAATGAGAGGGCCTGGCTCATCAGTAGTGAACCCTCTCAGCGGTTTCGCCAGTTTAAATAAGGTTTTTTAAATATGTTTATGTTGTCTCCTGTAGAAGGACAGAGATACCCGAAAGCTTGAAATTGCTTTAATAAAATAAAAAGAAACTCATCACAAATTCTGACTATCACCAGTGAATACAAGTAACCAAATGGATCTTTGGCACACTTTGTAAGTTCAGAAGTAGATGAACTGCTTTTTACATATGTAGAGAAATCTGGTATACTTAGAGTAAAAGGCAGTCGCTAACTACTCGCCATGATTATCATGGCTTGTACTACGTGTATTTGGTAAAATAAAAAAAGTAACAGAAAAATCACCAAGACGACATCATTAACGAGGAAGATAAATGCCATTAATTAGTAATATATGTAATTAACTCTTATCTCGACGCTGATTGGCCCGACTTATTTGCATATTTCCGTATAAGGGAGATTACAGAAAACAGCGATGTTAGGCTTAGCAGCTAACCAAATCTATTTCTAATAGTACGCTTTTTAAGGATCCTTAACAATTTTTCTAAACGTTTAGGATTTGATAAAATCAATATAAAATTAGCACTATCTTTACCTTTTTTTTTTGGAGAACACCATTTTACAGATTGGTTCTATAAGTGAATTTAAAAAATGTACTTCAATTTTTTTCTCCTGTCAAAATAGACGTTAAAACTAACGGACTCGAGTCAGTGACAGTCACAACAACATTATCTTTGGAAATTTCAGAGTCCCCAACTGAAGACCGTGGTTTCGGGCCCTTGTCAGTTAGTTTTAACGATTGGTTTGAAGGGAGACGTCGTCTTTCGCTTCCGGGCTAATTGTCCAAATTAGGGCATGGACTTCTAGCCCCCTCTTCATGGCTGCAGACGCGATGTCAGGTGGCAAGGGATCTTGGGATCTGGCGGCAGGAGATGTCTCGCAGGGATGGTATAAACGTTGGGCAAGCAGGGGAACAGCGCCAGGGTGCAGTGAGGCAGGAGTCTTGCATGGGCCAGGAATCCAGTAGAAGTGGCAGGTGGAATTGGAGGCAGAAGGTCCTTGAAGCCTAGAAATTGAGGGCCCTAGACTTCAGGATGGGGCAGCTTGAGGCTCTCGCCTCGTGCTTGTCAGGAAAGCCCTTTGAGCAGCAGTTGGCACATTTGGAGGTGCGCTGGTCAGCAATGGATGGGCAGGCGCGGCCTTCATGGCCGTCTTCACCGCACAGCGGAAGCAGACGTGGGCGCGGATGGACTCCTCGAAGTTGAGGATTACTCCATCCACCACGATTCTTCCGCGAACGCCCAGGGCTCTAAAGGTCTTGATGTCCACCTCGATGAAGGCGGTGCAGGTCCCGTTTCTGGGTGCAGAACGGTGCGCCACGCGCACCACTTTGTCCCCAGGAAGTTTGCTAACAGCAGCGGTTCCCAGGAAGGTCTCCTCGATTGTGGAGTTGGATGTTTCCTCATCCACTTTGAAGAGGCAGATTCGTGGCAGGATCTCCTTCTGCTGGCGGACCTTCATTCCATTTAACTTGCTGGCCAGGGAGGTTGTCACCTCAGGGATGGTCTCGGGATTACTGGAGTGGAGAACCAGCTTCCCCTTGGTGCGCAGGGAGGCCCAAACGCCTTGGGGGAGAGTGTGGGCGGCGCGGACAGCTTTAAGCATCTTTCTTGGATCAGCCTGTGGGTCATCAGAGATGACTACTGTGGGGGGCCGCCGATTTTTCTCCATGGAGGACCACTTGGGCGGCCGCAGGCTTGTAGACGCGGGAAGGCGCAGGTTTTGTAGGACCTTTCAGGTTTGTCCTCTTTGCAGGCGGGTTGGGAGCCTCAGGCTGCTTCCTTTTGGTTGGAGCAGGAGCAGGCAAGGTGGGTGCAGGCTTCTTGGCAGAGAGAGCAGTAGGGGCAGGAGTGGCGGGCTTGATTGGGTCGGTTTGGGAGCTGGTTTCCTTGCAGGAAGGAGCTGGGCTGGTTTGGGTGCTGTGGCAGGCAGTCTTGAGCTGGTTGGCCTCCATAACTTCGTCCAGCTCCGCGAAGGCCTCGAGGGTACCAGAGAGGTTCTCTACTTCAGCAAGGAGGGCCTTGACCAGCTCAGTCCGCATGGCGATGAAGTGGATCAGGTCCTCATGCAGGGTCTGCAGGGCGGGATGGCCAATGGCACGCAGGATGTCGTGGTTGCGTTGGATCACCATTTCGTCCTCCCTCTCCAGTTGAGCGAGGGTCACGATGGGCTTCTGGGCATTCTTCTTCTTCTTCTTAGCAGGATTCATGGCAAGAGCAGGAAAGCAAAGATGTGACCAGTTAGAGAGCTAGCTGGCAACTGAGAAGAGATGAGATGTGTTTGAAGGGAGAGGTGAACTGTCTATTTATAAATCAATATATATTATGATATATTAGCGCGCCATCTGTTATGAGCATTCGAACATATTATAGACGCGTATGATTCGTTTATGGTCAGTAGAAAATTGTTTGATTTTTAAAAGAATCATACATACGCGTCTATAATAGTTTTGAATTCTCATAAATCAATATCTTCCGGCAAAATCTCCATCTATAATCCAGATTATATTATCCAGATCGGATATAGCGTGTCTTATTTGCAACTGGTAATGAATAAAATCTATAAAATTATTGGGGTAAAAGTTTAATAAAGTCTTAGAGACCCTTTTGACTGTCATTCTAAATCTATTTTATTTAACGGACATCTAGATTTATTTTTAATACAGTCCACATTTTTTATAACAGTCAACGTTTTCTTCCCCAGAGAAACAAACAGTAACTTTATGTTCCAGTCAAAGAAACGTTATTCTTAAAGAAACCGTAGTAATATATTTCTAAAACTGTGAGAAATAAAAATGTTAACTCCCCCAAGGCGGGATTTACTAAGTATTTTATATCTATAAATCTAAAGCCGTCTTTTTGGATTTTCCTTTTTTTTTTCCGTTCAAAAAGATAAGATTTATGTTTCTTGGTGTCCCCAAATGCCTTTTCGTTTTGAAAACCATTTTTAGCTTTTTTTATATAAAACTATTCTCTCTTTAAAACTTCTATATTACACTTCTTTTTTATTATTATTTTTATTATTAATGATGTGAGATTGGTTTTTTTAAGATTAATGGTTGATGTTTTAGTTCGTTTTTTTTTTAAGATTTATTTTTCTATATATACAGTAGAACCTCCATGTAAAGATTAACATCTAATTGCAGAGCCAAAGTGTCCTTTAGGGAGAGGTGTTCTCCTACCGGAGAGTCGTTAATTTGTAAAAATGATAATTTTGCAATTGAAAACTGTCCTTTGTGGGGAGGTGTCCGCTAAAGGGAGGTTCTAGTGTATTAAGTTTTTAAGATATCATATAATATAGAATAGGTCCTAGTTGAAGTACTTATTTCAATAAACAATTTACATATAGAACACTTGAAGTTGCACCGCATAAGTTTCTTTTCTGTGAAAAATCAATACTTATTTCAAAGAGAAATATTTACTATTTCTAACTTTTTTGGATGAAGTATGAAAGGGTGAAAATATGAAGAGTAATGGCGAACGGAAAAATAAAAGTGTCCAGGGGCGGGAATCGAACCCACAACCTTCCGCTTACCGGGCAGATGCCATGTCCACTAGGCTACCCTGGACGTATTTTTCCTTTTACTTTTATTTTTCCGTTCGCCATTACTCTTCATATTTTCACCCTTTCATACTTCATCCAAAAAAGTTAGAAATAGTAAATATTTCTCTTTGAAATAAGTATTAATTTACATATAGGTTACACTAAGTGAATACAAGCTACGCCAACGTCAGGAATAAGGTCTGTATATAAAGAAAAGAGAGAAAATATGATCTATGAATATTTCGTGTCGTTTTTGACTATTTAATGTAAGAGGGTATTCCGGAAAAATCAGGAATTGATAAATATCTAAATATTTGGCATAATTCAGATAAAAAAATTGCCACAATGTAGAGTTAGGTCTGTAAGAAATTATATTTGCATAATTCCAAATCAGGAATATGCAATTAACCCCCCCCCCCAATAACTCTTCTTACGCGATTAGTATAAGGTTGGGAAATGAGAATAAAGAAGTTGTACCATGTATATCGGGATTCAGACATCTGAAAGATATTAGATATTTATTGAAGACACACGAGATAACCAAGTGTCAACAAAATTGCCTCTGTCTCCTAAAGAAAAACAGACGACTGGCGACATCAAAGACTTTCCACTTTCTTAAGTTTTGTCCATGAGTATAATTATGAACGCGTATGTAAATATTGCTGAAAATATCCATAAGAATATCATTTTATTCGCTGTACTTAGCCCTTTCTCTCTTAATTCCGACCTCTTTATGGCCTTTGTCCTTGCTGCGTGCGTGGAAATAACAAAATAATAATATTATTAATATATATTTAACAAAATAAACATTTAAGACAATCTCCCTATTCGTTAATAGAATAAAATAACAAGAGGGAGATGTGAATAGGGAGATGTGAATTTCTTTCATTTATGAATGTTAACATAGGCTTTCGAGCAAGACACGCTCTTCTACGAGTATAATATATAAAAAAGATGCAAGAATGGTAAAAATTGTTAAGTTACAAATTTCAGATATGCAAATACACTCATGGACAAAACTTAAGGAAGTGTAAAGTCTTTGATGTCGCCTATCGTCTATTTTTTGAAAGAGACAGAGATAATTTTGTTGACACTTAGTTATCTCGTATGTCTTCAATAAAGGTCACTGTAATATATTTCAGAGTTATTGTTTCAATTCCGATATACATGTTAAAAGGTACAACTTCCTTAAGTTTTGTCTCCATGAGTGTAGATATATAAAATATTTAACACTTGTACTTCTTTGATCTATCAGGTACAGGTACTGTTGAAAGGAGACTTACCCGAAAGCCTATACAGCAGTTTATAATTCTTAATATTAAAGATGCTTAGGCCAGTAAATCTCTATTGAGGCCAGGCAGCCTCTATCTTTTCGAAAATAGGATAAAAAGATTTACTGGCCGAAGTATCTTTAATTTTAAGAACTATGAATGCCGGCCAGGCAGCCTCTATCTTTATGAAGAGATAATAAATGAACGAAACTTCCCCCCCCCCCCCCCGTCTTGTAATTTTTGCTAAAAATAAATATTTGTTGAAGTAATTTAGTTTGTGGAAACATTAACTCTGGAGGAAACAGGAGTTTATTGAAAGTTCTAATTGATACTCATCTTTAAAAGATTGTGTTAGAAGTTATCTCCCGAGTTGTAACAAAAGTTTGGGAAAAAAAAGAAGAAAAGTTCTTCAATATCTTGGTTACAACGTTACGACACAATGTCTATACAGAGTTTGGAACTGATCTTTCATTGGTTGTTAACAGGCTTGCTCGCCTCCTTTATTGGTCGGTTTTTTAAAATGTCTATTGAAAAAGGTCAGTGTTCGTGAGAGGGTTCGGAAGTTATAAGCTTTTACAAATTTGTGTTATTTAGATACGGATGTTATTTTTGGTAATCAACTTTATGCATATTAGATATTATTTTTTAACGCCACTTTTTCTTTTTTTCTAAATATATATATATTAATAACAAAATTGGCATCTCTCCTAACCGTTCACATGAGAATTCTAGAAGGCACAGCGCCATCTAGTGGAACAAAAATAAACTAAACGTTGATTTAGATTTTTTCAAAGTTATTTGTCCAACCCAATTTCATGATAAATATGAAAAGTGAACCACGTACGCGTTTCGGGAGTTATATATATATTAATAAAAACTATTTACACAGCATACTTATATTGCAATTTATAAAAGTGAAAGAGGGGGAAGAAATCCTCCAGCGGTTTCGCCAGTTTAATCTACAGACCGCTGTAATATCGTATTCAACTAAATTTCTTATATATATCCTGTGATTTTTATTAAATATAATGGAGACTAATATAAATCATAAACAAAACGGCTTCCGAAGACGAGCTTATTTCTTTATTTTATATTTTCTTAAACTTTCGGGATATTACAAACACATCTATAGTGTCATATACTCATGTAGAAAGGTTTGTGATATCCGAAAGCGGGAGAAGAAATAAAATAAGATAAGAAACTTAACTTAGGAAACCGTTTTGTTTATTATTTATATATATTGCAGAGAGGATTTAAATATTAGAATAATGGAGATTAAACTGGCTAAAACGCTGGAAGACTTCACCAATTTCTATTTTTAGTCATTGTTTTCGGGCATCTCTGCCCTTCTACAGGAGAACATATATAATGAATAAAATACCGCCTGATGGTAAACTATTTTATTGTTAAAATTTATATTTTATGACTACCCGCCCTCTGGTCTTGTTTACAATAAGGCAATGGGTCAGTGTACAGTCGAAATAAAAGCAGTCCTACAGGAAGATGTAACATCTGTTTGAGATGTGCTGGGAAAATGTATTAAAAAACACGAATTAAGAAGCTTCGAATTCAAATTGTATATCACCTAATGGTGTATTCATCAATTCACACGGGTAACATTTGGACTCCAAACCAACATATAAATAGAAACAATTCAAAATGGATTTCTCTCCCAATGGCGTCATTAAACCACTGCATTATGTCCTATGAGAAAGCTACCCCCTATTGAAAGCTTAGGCAATTAGCTACGGTAATTAAGCTTATGGGATTCTTAGGTATCTGATTGGTGGCCTCTTTAATCACTTTTATTGTCTTCTTAAGTTCCTCCCTCTCTACCTATTATTGAAAACGGAAGAATCCTCTTTCTAGATTTACACTTGGATTCAATGTAAGCATTCTATAAAAGGAATGGTGTTTCGGAAATGGGAACTACATTAATATTAAAAAAAAAAAAAAGACTATTTGTAATGAAGATCAGGAAAAAAACAAATACATTAAGTCGATGCTTTTCATATATGTAGACATGTGGTGCACTTACAGTAAAATTAGTTTTCTACTTCTACCCACCATGATTATCATAGCTTGTACCCCTTGTACTAGGTGTCGCGTTCAGCGGCGTAGCGCCCAGGCTCTATTTTGCCCAGACGCCCGAAGTCTCTTATTCTGGTCCCGGGGAGGAAAAAAACCGTGGAATCTCAAAGGTAGAGAAGAGCGATTCCCAAGAAGTCAAATCCGCGGAAGTGTCTAAGGCAGGTATCAACCAAGGCGTAGACCTCTCGAGAGCGGGCCGAGAAACCACACAACTCTAACCAGTCAACATAACAGTTTATTTTTTGTCACGAATATATATACATATAAATATTTACATATGACAAATATGTTTCTTATAATGGATTAAATTTACATATATTTAGAAAAATATAAATCTATAAGAAAATTAACATTCTATTCCCAACATACTCCCACCTTGAGTTTTTTTCTACAGAAACTCAACCAATAGTTGGGAAACGACCGTTCATTCCAGTTCTTTAGGATTGGGCTATCCTCGTAGGGTCTTTACTGGCTTCTCCTCGGGAGCCTCCCCGGCGTGGTTCCGACTGTATACTCCTCAAGGTACTCCCCAGATCGGCGGGTATCTCTAAATTGTAGAGCCGTTGAACCGGCCTAATCTGGACGCCCTTGCTGGTTCTCAACTTGGCGACCCTCACAGGTCCATCTCGGCCAGGGTAGACCTCCACAACTCTCGCCAAAGGCCAATTGACTCGCTTAGCATTATCTTGTCCAATCAACACCAGATCTCCCACCTTGATAGATCTTGTCTTCGAGCGTCTTCTAGTCTCTTGCCTTAAGAATCCAAAATACTCCGTCCGGAATCTCTTCTGAAGACTAGCCCTTTCAATAGAGTCCAGATCTGGAACTCCTATTTCTTTGAGGTCGTGCAAGAACAAGGCAGGGGTTAATGGACGTGAGTTCATCAAAGACTCTGTGTCACAGATAATGGTGTAAAGTTCCCCAAATTCCAAACGAGCTTGACCAAGAATCTTCCTAAGGAGTTGTTTCAGCAAACCAATCAATCTTTCCAGATCTTGTCTCCTACTTATTTTAGTTTTGACCCTCAACAATCCCAAAGAATCGCAGCATAACTTGAAATCCTTCAACCTCTTGTCCTCTGGTCCAGTGAAGGATTCCCGTTGGATAACTCTCACCAGCATCAGTTCCGCCCTTTTAATTTCATTCACAGTAAGATCACCTTTCACTCGCTGACCTATTGTTCCTCTCGCATTTGTTAAAAACCGGTTCATCCAGGCAGTTACTCTCAATATCTTGTAGTAGTTTGAAAAGCGATAGTAGTACTGATCTTTTTTCCCTTTCAATACATGTTGATGTTAAAACAATCTTTCTCTTTTCCGAGTTCACAATATCTGGGTCAGGGTATATTTCCCTATGGGGCCAATCTCTTCTTGGTCTTCTCAACCAACTCGGGCCCTCCCACCACTTCGATCTCTCCAGAGAATCGGCTAAGCACCCCCGTGATGGTAAATCCGCTGGATTCAAACATCCTGGTACACGATACCAATCCTCTGTCTCACTGAGAGATCGGATCTCCATAACTCGATTCATTACAAAAGTCGCCCAGTTATCTTCCATTGCAATTTCTGGAACCTCTTGAGAACATTGAGCTTTACATCCTGAAGAATCAGGATCTTATGCCGAGGCATCGTCTTTAGGCTTAGAGGTATCGTCTGAAGGCCCAGAGGTATCGTCTGCAGGCCTACAGCAGTCATAGGACTCTGAACTTTTCCTTAGAGATCTCAAACCACTCAATATAATAGTCCTATGATCTACAGGATTCGCAATCCTTTCCGGTCTAGCACTTTCACCAGACTTTCTGGAGACTTGTCTCCCAAATTAAGACCTTTTCGCTGGAGTAGGCACTTGCCCCTTTGGAGAACTGGCCGGAGTATATAACATTGGAGTTACTGCAGCTCCAGAAACAGTTTCCTTCGATACAAGTTACATTCCATTGCTTGGAAGATATTTGCCAATTGAACCTTTTTCTATTGGCTCTCTCCTCACATAGGTGATCTGGACAGTGCAACCCTGCTTAGAAAGCGTTTCACCTTCTCCAACCATGCATCATCATTCAACCATTTACTTTTCTTCCGGATTTAGAGGCACGGGCACTCAACCAAAATCGTCTACAACGATTTCCCGCTCAAAACCATCAGTTGTCCATCTTTTTTTTTTTTCCAAAGAAATTTGAGGTAGTCCCAATCATTATCTCTGATGGCGATCATCTGGAAATATCTTTTCAGGTCGGCCACAACTCCGAACTTATTCCTCCGAGCTTTATCCTTATCTCAGGGATTCTTCTCAGCAGACTGTGTATCCTCTTCATATATCGCTTCAACGAGAATCCGTTTCGTCCTCGATAGGAAGCGCCGTCTTTCGCTGGCCGTACAGGCGCAGCCCTGGAGTCACACCCACATACAGGGCGATCAGGCAAATAGTATCCCTTTACTTTAAATTCCGCATCTCCTATCTGTCCTGCTTCCATCAATTTACTCGATGCTGGAATTCTGACAACTCTTTCCTCAATATCATCAATGGACTCAGCCTCACCATCTGCAATCTCCACTTGATCCGCGCCTTCAGCTACCGCTTTAGAGTTGCTCACCGATTCACAAGCCTCAATTGCAGTTCCAGAATCCTCCACTTCATTATCCTTGGTTTCAGCTTCAGAATCCTTTACTCCGTCGCCCTTAGGCTCATTTTCAGAGTCTTGTACTCCGTCTTCCTTAGGCTCATTACCTTGTTCTGCATATGGCCTTTCTGCCATCCTTAAATCGGTACCTTGTTTTACATAGAGCAGCTTCACTTCTTCGGTGTTCTTTGAATCCATTCCTTGTTCCACATCCAGCACTTTCTCTTTATCTGCTTCAACGGATTCTTTCTCAACTTCAGCCCTATTACTTTCATCAACTTCTACAACAGACTTCTTCTTGACTTGAGCCTTTTCACCGTCTTCAGCACAGCGCTCTCTTACTACTTGAGCCTTATTACTTTCTTCAACAGCAATCTGCTTGGATGGCTCCTTTACCATTTGCTCGGATGATACCACCATCTCAGCATCTTCCTTAATAGAAGCTGGATCAACTCCTTTCATCAGGGTAACTCCGACAACACTTGGCTTCTCACTCATCCCGATTTCCAAACTGCTCCCATCGCAGATCCTCATATCCATTCCTTGTTCCACATCCAGCACTTTCTCTTTATCTGCTTCAGAGGCATTCAAAAAACCAGCAGCCGTGGGCAGGGGATTCCTCTCATTTCTTCGATACTTCACGATAGAGCTTTGTGACTGAGGGTGCTCATTTGATGGTTGGCCGGCTGTTATTTCGTCCCGCGTGCCGAACGTGCTTTCTAATGCAATCAATTGTCTCTCCAAAAATTCAATCAAATCTCCAAGAGAAAAAGCTCCTGTGAATTCCCGGTGTAATTCAAGCTTTAAGTCTGATGGCAATAGCTTGAGGAGTAAAGGGCACAATAAGTTACCGTAGCTTTCAACGACAACACCCAATGACTCCAAACTTCTAATCTGCACCAGGATTCTGCCGTACAATTCTCTGAAAGCCCCCACGTCCTTTGTCACTCTAAGTGGTTTCAAGGCCAAGAGGTTGTTCATATGCACGTCGATCAACCTTTCCCCTTTTCCGAAGCGTTTCTTCAACAATTCAACGGCCTTATCGTAATTTTCCTCAGATAGGCAAAATCCTTCCACAGTTTGGGCCGCCGTTCCAGCCAAGTAGGCTTTAAGATAGTTAAATTTATCTATCTTGGTCAAGTAATTCTTATTGATTGATGAATCGAAGGCATTCCAAAAATTTAACCACTGGCTAATTTCCCCGTAGAATCTTTCCATTGTTAATTTGGGTAACTTAACCATCCCAGTTAGAGTCGGTCGACTGATTTCTCCTGGATATTCCTTCTTCGTGGCAGTTGCAGTTTCCCTCTGCATTCCTTCCGCTACCACCAGACTTCTTTTCTTTAGCAAATATTTCCACGCCACGGCCTTTTCCCGGTATTCCTCTACCATCTTTAGATCTTTCTCTAGATCTTTGATGTCAATCAGCTTACCGATTTCTTCGTCTACCCGCCTCAGTTCTTCGTAGACATCCGAAAGCTGCCCCAGCAGTTCCTCGTGGTCACACTCCTTGTGCACGTCATATTCCTCTATTCTTTTCCCGTACTTGGATAAAGACGTGCGGAGTATGGTTCTCTTCTTCTTGAGTCTCTCTAGTGCTTCTTCTCTCTCCATCTTCTAATCCAAAGGGGTTCCAAATATAGGCACGGCTTTCTCCTCGCGTCCCGGCTGGGATGCCAAATGTCGCGTTCAGCGGCGTAGCGCCCAGGCTCTATTTTGCCCAGACGCCCGAAGTCTCTTATTCTGGTCCCGGGGAGGAAAAAAAACCGTGGAATCTCAAAGGTAGAGAAGAGCGATTCCCAAGAAGTCAAATCCGCGGAAGTGTCTAAGGCAGGTATCAACCAAGGCGTAGACCTCTCGAGAGCGGGCCGAGAAACCACACAACTCTAACCAGTCAACATAACAGTTTAATTTTTGTCACGAATATATATACATATAAATATTTACATATGACAAATATGTTTCTTATAATGGATTAAATTTACATATATTTAGAAAAATATAAATCTATAAGAAAATTAACATTCTATTCCCAACACTAGGAATAAGCAAAAAAAATTAAGTCGGATAAATGGTAAGGGTACTTATTTAATGGTTGAAAATAACAAAAAGAGAATCTTTCCATTTTAATAAACGCATCAAACCAAGGTAACGTCTCTAGGCAGAACACCCAGCTATAGATTAATAAATAAACTTCAATACCAGTTTTAGTAAATTCGGAAAGGGATCTTCCTATATATATTAAATATATCCATAGGTTCCCTAAACAACCCTTAGCTGACTTCCATAGTAATTGCAGGGTATATAAGTAAACCGATATCGAATAGTAGAGAAGTCTGGAGATAAATTTACCAGCCATATTTGTTATTGAATACAATAAATGGATGTTTTATACTAACTATTCCATAGGCTTCTAGGACTGTAAAAATGTACCGTCCACATCAACCACGCCTGAAAATGTGGACAAGGTGTTGGAACTGGTGCGTGAAGACCGACGAATAACTGTCAGGGAAGTCGCCGAAGAAGCAGGGATATCATTCGGGTCGACTCAATCGATAATGAAGGACATTTTGGGAGTGAGAAGACTCAACGCCGCGTTCTCGTTCCCAAAGATTTGACTTTTGATCAAAAGAACGCCCGGAAAGAAACGGCCAGTCTCAATCTCGAAGCGACAACCGACGACCCCGAATTGCTGAAGAGGGTCATTACTGGAGACGAAACATGAATTTACGGATTTGAATCTAAATAAAAGATTCAAAAAGATGTAGGCAGTCTTCTATATATACCGCAATAGTTCACGAATTTATTGGGTTTAATTTGAGATCTCGAGATATCATTTGACCAGTACGTATCCTCCACCATGCACGTATATTTTCATAAATTGTTTATAACACACAAAGAATGTAATATATATTTTCTCCCCTTTCAATATCATTAATATTTAAATTATGTAAAAATTAAATTGTATATAAAAAATAGTGTATATATCATCGATTTATTATCGTGATACTCCTGTTGAAGGACTGACAAGTCCGAAAGCTTGAAAATAAAAATTTGAACAAGAAACTTAACCCTGGAAGCTTCATTTATTTTATAATAAAAGATTCAATGCACTAATCAACACTCTTCCTCAAATAGAAACACAAGAAGAATGTGTAGAAATATTATTTAAATTCTAAACAAGTTAAAATTAATGGCTCTCTAATCCGATACAGCGGAGAAAGAAAGAGTTATAAAAAATAAACGTTCGTATAAAATATTACCTTTATACCACTGCTAAGGAATATCTTGGAGGCAAATTTATTTCCTCTTTTTTAAATCTTTTATTGATTTCTTCTCCCGTGGAGGATACTGATCCCCCGTTTGGAATTTTGAAACAGGATTAGGTCTCTCCAGTAATGATTTCATTTTCTCCCTTTTGTGTGGGTCGAAAGAAAGATTTTGTTGTTGAAAAAGAGAAATCTTTCGCTATATATATGTGTGTGTTGAGAATTTCTGAAATCTCTTTCAATAGAAAAGTCCATTTTGTATTGAATCTATTTGAGAGTAATGTATTTTATCATTTATATATATATAATATTAAAAAGATTGATTTTTTTTTGGGTTGGTGGATGAATAGTATAAACCATTGAATTTTTTCGACAAATACGAGACTTGGGATAGAATTACGGCTATGCAACTTTTTTTTTCTCTGAAGAAAAATTACTTCAATAGCCACAGATTCTTGTAAAATAAAGTCGGTTTTACGGGCGAAGATTTTACGTGACAACGGTAGAATATTTATTGATATGAATATAATTAAATTGCACAATAGGAACAAGGAATTGAATGAAAATAAGAATTGCACAAATTTTAACTATAGAAATATATTTTGTTTACTAAAACATTGTACATGTAAACTAAAACTTAACTAATTCCTATTTGAGTGATTTTGTTGAGGATAGGACGATGATAGGAGAAATATGAAATGAAAGGAAGTGTTTCTGCTGTAATGTGTCTTGCGAAAGTCAAGTCGATAGTTGTTCCTTTTAACGTAGTTGACTTAGAAACGTTTGATACGCAATCAAGATTATACGTATTTTTCATGAATTTAAGAAACGAGTTGTCAGGCTTTACGTTTTTGTTAAAATCACCACACAGAAGAATCGGTATACTAGAATCAACTTGCACGAACGGTGGCACGTACTGGCTGTTGTGAATATACGGACCGAGTCCTTGCCATAGTAACATTCCAATATCCTGCATACTAGCTCCTGGATGAATATATACAGCACCGAGTATAAACTTGAAGCTAGTATTAGCGGCGAAGCAAGTAACTTCAGTCATGCACATGTCACCCTTGGTTTTAATGACACGAGTTACGTCTGTAATCGCAACTTGGAACACTTCCGCCGTAGATGTCGATGATAATTTACGATAGATCGCCACTCCACCAGCCGCGTTGGTATTTGAAAATCAAAACACTTATTCAGATCGAAGGTTCATATTTTTGCTAAATAAATTTGAAATTAAATAAAATTTGTAATTGTAAATGATGAAGTTGAAAATTAAAACATTTACTTAAATTAGATGTTAAAATTCTTGCTCAACACAGTTTAAATAAAGGTTTCTTATATCTGCCACTTTTTCTTAATATTTGTAATTTTAAAGAATCAATTCGAAAATCAAAACATTTATTCAGATCGAAGGTTCAAATTTTGCTAAATAAATTTGAAACTATTTAAAATTTGTAAAATAATAATTAATTAATTAATTAATTTTAAACTAATAATTTACTTAACACTATCAACATTTATCAATAGTATGACATAACCTATAAACTCAGTTTCTCAACTTTTGTGTCAATCTAACAATTAATCAATCAATCATAGTTTACGATAATGAAATATCAGTGTACAATTATTTACATTTATTGTTGTAGTTGTTGTAAATGACGAATCTAAGCACTCCACATTTTCACTACAGACACAGCTGACGATACTTTAACCACACGTGTGAACTTGTATTATGACGCTTTCTTGTTTTTCCAACGCCAAGAACGTTCGAGAAAGACAAAGACAGAGACAAGCATGCGCCGATTCAATGCGCCTAATTCTCTAGCGCTGCGCGCGCAGCTGCGCGCGCAGCACTCTCGTTCGATGACTCATCGTAACGTTACCGGGCGTTACACTTTTTCATAAGTGACTCCCAGCCGCAACCTAATTTAAGACGTTGTCACGTCAAAAAATCCAACCGTATCAATAAGTACAAGCAACCAAACGAAGCTCTGACATATTTATAAGTTTATCTCATATATATAAAAATCAATGTTTGTATGTTTGTTTGTATGTCCGGTATACAAATTCGCAGTAGTTCACTAATTCAAATCAAAATTTCTATACATAGGTAAAAAAAATACGGGGAAGACGATAGGCTATTTAATATATATATATAATCCAATTATTAAAACTATATATTCAAATTATTCTACTTAGCTCACGAACAGCGCCCTCTATCAAAGATTAGATTAAATTATGCTGATGCAAACAAATAGATAATGCTAATAACAAACAATTATTAAAAAATTCTTATCTAAATATATATCACTCGGGTAGATATGCACACGGGTCAATCCCGGGGCGAAGCCCGGTTCACCCGTCTAGTTATAAAATAAATGAAGCTTCCAGGGTTAAGTTTCTTATGCAACTTTTTATTTTCAATCTTTCGGACTTGTCAGTCCTTCAACAGGATTATCACTTTAAAAAACTTAATAATAATAAATACAATTTTTATATACATATTATTATATACATATTTTAAATACTTATTATATACTGAGAGAGAAAAAAATATTACATTATTTCTGTTTGTAAAACAAAATTTTGAAAATATACTTATAAGTGCAAACGTCGAACTGATTTTTTACATGTGTGTAGACATGTTGTATACTGTAACCAGGAGGCACACTCCCTCTCTAAAAATCCCAGAGTTCAACTGACCCGGTACTCCAAGAATACGGAGGAGCTGTGTCTGTACTCATATTAGAGTCGGCAGCAAAGGCTTCCATGTTAGAAACGACCTCAAATTACAGGCAAAGTCAGACTTTCACCAAAGTGTGCCATGGTGCCATGATCAACGAAAGCTGCACCCCTATACCCCATTCCATGAGATTATGACCTCATGGAATTTGTGTAATCTTTACACAAGGGGATAAGAAACAACAACATGTTGTATATTTACGGTAAACCGCTGGGAGGTTTCACCATTGATGAGCCAACCTATCCCAATATTTCTCACCGCAGAAAGGACAGCAGGAAGTTTGTATTATTTGGAAAAAAAGATAAATTCATAATTAATAGTTTTATTTTCTATATATAGGTGGTACGTTATTGCCTGGGGTTCGGCGGAAAGATGGTCTAAACCGTTGGTTTTCGACCGCTACGACCTGGATTCGATTCCCGCATTGGGCACTTTTTTCTGATTTTAATGCTCCAATGGCTCCCGATTCTTGAAAAAGTCCAACCCCACCAGCGAATGTAAGTAATCAAACAGGGCTCTGGCACATTTGTAAATGCAAAGTCGAACTGCTTCTCCACATGTGTAGACATGTGGTGCACTTACAGTAAAAGTAGTCGCCTACTTCTACCCACCATGATTATCATGGCCTGTACCACGTGTACTAGGGATAAGCAAAAAAAAAAAACGTTATTGCCTTATTAAAACCTTTATTGAAAAAAAAGGTAAATAAAAATGTCTTCAACCACACACAAAATTTAAAACCATGTTAACCAATTACATTATTTATTTATTTATTTCAATTCAAAACGCTATGTCCCCCTAGGGACACTTGCGCTAAATGTACATACTAATATAACAAAGAAAATATTCAACATGGAAAGATACACAGAAAGTAACTTAGAAAGATTCATAAATATTATTTACATATATAGAGATATTCTTTGAATTTTATTTACAGTTACATCATTAAATTTAAAATATATACACATATACACACATATACACGCATACACCTATATATTGTTTACAGTCAAATAATATGTCTAATATTTCCTTGAGATCGTTACATCAAAGACCATTTTTCTTAATGAAATTCAAAATATATTTACACACCAATTAGATTAGAACTAAAGTAAATTACGGATATATTAAAGTTATGACTACGCTATTAACTAGTGATTGTCACATATCTCTTGTAAAAATGTATAAAACACCAAAGTTGTGCCGAAGTTTTCCCATTTTTCTCTCCAAACCCTCCAAATGCCACCATCTAAGAAATGGGCCATATCTTTCAACACCCAAATTACTTTACTTCTCTTCTTGGCTTCCTTTATAGGCCGTTTCTTTCTTCCCCTCTCTATATATCTACACTCGCCATGATCATTTAGAAATGTTCATAACTCTTTATAGGAAAGACTTGGAAATATATCATTAGGACTTTAAACAGAAGTTTTTTTATATATATTATACTTTCTTTATCAAATTACAAACCTATTTTAGACGCGTAATATTCTTTTTAAAATAAAACAATTTCTATTGTCCTTACTGCAATGGAAAAATTAAAGGGAGGGCCTGGCTCATCAGTGGTGAACCCTCCCAGCGGTTTCGCCAGTTTAATCTACCATGGTATTGGTACCATGGTGCCATAGTTTTGTAATTTGATAACAGATGGCGCGCTAGTGCATCGTAATACTTTATCTCTATATATACTGAGTAGTTTATATTATTCAGTAGAACTATCTCCCTGTAAAGGACAACATCTAATTACAGAGCCAAAGTGTCCTTTAGGGAGATGTGTCTTCTTACTGGAGAGTTGCTACAGTAGAACTACCTCCCTGTAAAGGACAACACCTAATTGCAGAGCCAAAGTGTCTTTTAGGGAGATGTGTCTTCTTACTAGAGAGTTGCTAAATAGTAAAAATGGTAATTTTACAAATGAAAAATGTCCTTTGTGGAGAGGTGTCCGCTAAAGGGAGGTTCTACTATATATAAATACTTAAAAAACTAAATATTATATATAATTAGAGGCTATATAAATATTCTCTTTTAATAATTTCAATACCGAGTTTTTTTTCGAGCATTCGTTGTTCTAAGGGCAAAAAGGTGATATAGAGTGTGTGGTACATCTCCCTTTAAAAATGCATTAAAGCAATGCATTTGGTTCATCAACCCAGTACAGAATGTAAGGATGGTGATAAAGAAAGAACCACAACACCAGTTTAGACAAATTCAGACAAAATCCAACAACCAGTATACCATGGTTTCAGGCTATGGCCCTCATCAGTACAGGGACGGCTTCATGACATCCTACGAGAGGAGTTATAAAATTGGCCTAACTTTCCAAACAGGTGTTTAAGTTGATGAAGTAGCAAGGGCCGATTTTTAGTCTAGAATACAATATAGAGTTGCGGAATATAGTATTCATGTATCATTAAGTGGGCACCTCTCCCTTCAAAATGTATTAAAACAATGCATTTGGGTTTATCACCTCAGTACACCACGTACTGTTGGTGATAAAGAAGGTGCCACAACACCATTTTTGACAAATTCAGACAAACGAAAGCTCGTGGTTAAATTTAATAAAAGGTATGGTTGATAAAATTGGCGAAACCGCTGGGAGGTTTCATTACTGATGAATCAGGCCTTCCCAATATATTTTTACCATTTCAATAAGGAAAGTTGAAAGTTTATTTTTTTTATTAAAAGAAAAAATCGCGCGATGGGAATGGTGTGAAAGAAATCTTAGATTTGGAGATCTATTGTAGTCGCTGGTTGGGTTCAAGGCGTTTCTCGCTTTTAAATAAATTATCTTTGAATAGTTGTTGTTGTTATCGTGTCCAATGAAAAGCCTCAGATGTCTCCATGCATCTCCATCACAGCAGCAGCAATATCCACTATCTTGGGTGTGTAAAGCTGCTGCTCTGGGTCTAAATCAATTTTCTGCAAGGCTGCGGCGATTGCTGGACATGAGAATATGTGGGTAGGTGTTAGTTCCACACCAGGACAGTTGTTGCCTTCTCTATAGGTTCTTGTGCCATCTGGATGTATTGTCATTCCTTTATAGTGTTTTGTTCTAAGTCTTGTTATAGTTTTTGTCAGTTTTCTCTCAGAGTTTATTTCACATATTTGATCTTTTCTTATTTTTTTGTTTGATTATCTTGTATTTTGCCAAAGCGTCAGCGTCAAATACTGCTTTGAATAGTGGTCGCTGATATAAAGTGGCCGTTAAAGAGGAATTTTTCTCTACACTAGGTTACAATATAAACTACAAGGTGTGTCCAATAAAAAATGAGACCGGTAAAAACAAAGAAAAAATGAAATTATAATTTTTATTAAAGTCTATTAAAAAATAGAAAGCTTCAGCTACACTGCGGTATATAACATCACGTGATTGCGCGCGCAGTCGATAAATTGTAAGCTTGTGAAAAGAACGCCTTGCATAACAGCTTCTAATTTGTAATGGATAGAAAATTCGATCAACGAATTTGTATTAAATTTTGCTACAAATTTGGGAAATCGGCTTCAGAAACTTAGATTTGTTGAAATTGGCATTTGCAAATGAAAATGTAAATAAGCCCACCACATTTAGATGGTTTTCACGATTTAAAAATGGAATGGAATCGGTGAAAAATTAGAAGCGTGTTGGGACGTCCAATTCTGCACAGGAACCCTGAAAAGGTGAGCCAAATTTCAAATTTGATAAGAGAAGAAACAGGGATATCAAAATCATTAGTTGGATCGATAATTAAAGAAGACTTGCAGTTAAAGAAGACACCTTCAAAATTTGTCCCTAAAATGCTCACAATCCAACAAAAGGAGAATCGCGTTGAAGTTGCCAAAAAATGCTTGAAATGGTGGAAGAAAACCCTAATTGGAAGGAAAAAGTATTAACTGGAGACGAGACATGGGTTTACGGTATGACCCGGAAACAAAACGCCAATCCATGGAGTGGAAAGGAAAAGATGAACCAAGAACGAAAAAATCCCGACTTTGCAAGTCAAAAAACAAAGTCTTATTGGTCACGTTCTTTGACATAAAGGGAATTGTGCATTATGAATATCTAGAGGAAGGTCAAACAATCAATAAGGAGTCTTATTTAAACATTATGAGACGAGTACGTGAATCAATTCGTCTGAAAAGAGTGAAATGTGGAGTTCCAAAAATTGGATTATCCATCATGATAATGCACCACCACACACCGCTACATCTGTACTGACTTATTTGGCTAAACACGGCATCCAAATACTTCAACAACCTCCCTATCCTCCAGACCTAGCTCCAAATGATTTTTTTCTCTTTCCAAAACTCAAAATGGCTCTAAAAGGAAGGAGATTTGACACTAGAGTCCATCATAGCGGATTCGAAAAAGGTCTTGAAGAACATCCCGAAAGATGCCTTTTCTAAATGTTTTAAATCATGGGAGAAGAGATGGAAATTATGTATAGATGCGGGAGGGGACTATTTTGAAAAATATATATAATTTTTTAAATCATTCTATTTTTTCTTTATTTTTGACCAGTCTCATTATTTATTGGACACACCTCTGTATTTATCTCTATTTATTCTTAATAAAATAACTTCCTACTGTCCTTAATGCGATTGAAAGATATTGGGAGAACCTAGCTCATCAGTGGTGAACTCTCCCAGCGGTTTCGCCAGTTTAATCTATACAACCGAATTTTTATATTAAAAAAAAAGCTATCTTATAAAAAATGAAGTATTATTATTCCAATCTTTTCTTTAAAATACAGACAATAGGTGAATGAATGATCGCAATAAAAAACAAATTGTATGAAAAATAGTGAAAATTCGAAACTATTATAGACGCGTATGATTCTTTTAAAATTAAACAATTTCTACTGCCCTTACTGCAATGGAAAAATTAATGGGAGGGCCTGGCTCATCAGTGGTGAACCCTCTCAGCGGTTTCGCCAGTTTAAATAGTACAAAATTGAAATTATATTGGGAACAGTTTGATAAATTAAGAAAAAAGAATCTCTCCTGATCCCAGTACAATTCTAACATTCTGGAATAATTGATATCCAACGATTAGTAGATATTTATTCCGAAAAATGGCGCAGGACTTCAGCAAATTTCAAGTTGCCTTTCAGGAGAAGCTTTTCTTATAAAAAGAAAATTATTTTTCTAATATATATTGATACTCTAAAACAGGCCTATCCTGAAAATTCATCTAGCATTTTTACTTATTTATATATTTTTATCTATATGATACCTAAAAAACAGCTCTATGTTGTTGTTATAAACATGGTGTTCGAAATTTAAAAAAATAAGGAAAAAAATTGCATCTCTGAAAATACAAATCTTTTTTAAAAAGAAAATAAGGCTTATATATACTTGGGAAACCTGTGACATTGTTTTTTGTTTTATTATTTCATTTGAAAAATAATTTATCAACTGTCGTTTGAATTCAATTATCACAGATAAATTTTTCTCTGAATTTCAATGATACAATTAGAAGAACTAAAAAAATCTCTTATCTTGGCGTCTGGTTTTGACGTCTATTTTGACGGGAGAGGTGACCTTTGTCTTTTGAGATCTTTTATCTTCTTATATATAAAAGTCAATGTCTGTTTCGCGATAAACTCAAAAACTACTGAACCAATTGGTACCAAATTTTGCATCTCGCTTTTTATAAACCTGAGGAAAATTTTCGGCTACATTTTGATTAGTATTTTTGGCTATTTATTTTTTTCATTTGAAGAACTTTTTTTTTTACGCGGAGTAAATACAAGGCTAAGTAACAACACCAAACCAATTAAGCGACCAATGAGCGTTCTGTATTTTTTTTTTTTTTTAAGTTGCTTCCGTACTTTTTTTGAAATTTCTTTTTATACGAGTGTTACTTTTTTTTACAAAAGTATTGAGTATTGAGAGAGAAATTTATATGAATAACTAACTACTATTTATTATTGATGTACTTTCAGTATGAAGGAAATTGCATTCGGGGGAATTCTCGGGCGAAGCCAGGTCATTCGTCTAGTGAATTATAAACTCTGAGAAGTTAGTGGGAAAAAAGTTGATAAAAAGCATAAAAATAAAAAGAAAGTTGGCCTCAAGCCATTCCGTCACTGACCCAGAAAAGTGGCCAGCTCATCTCAAACAATGGAAAGATCAATGCGACCAATTCCCCTTCGTAGAGAAAAAGTTTAATTTAGTTCCTACCTAGATAATCAATTTCTTTTTGTGTTATCAAATTGGCAACATTGGTAGGTCACTCATTGAATATTAAAATCTCTATATAGGTTCGTTATTATAATCCTTTATATATATTTTTATATTGGTGAAAATTATTTTAAATATAATTTATTCCCGAAATCTTTTTTCTTATATTATTTTTGTAAGCTTTCGGGTAATGTTCTTTTCTCAACACCTATATAGCTATAATGAATGGAAGATGAGATATGTCTACATATTGTACTGAAGTAATTTTCTGTATTCAAGTATATTATGTAGGCTAATATCTTAATAAAGTATTTTAGGCTGATATATGTATATATATTCCACCAGATGGCGCTCTGCCTTCTGTAAAGCACATGTGCTCCTGGTCAGGATATGCTATTTTTATTATTGATTTCAACACCTGACCTTTTTATCTTTTATTTTTTCTATTATTTTTTCATATATACACTGCGTGACATTGAAAATGGAACACCAAGAAATAGTGGCCAGAAAGTGATGAAACTCGGCAGACAGAGAGAGACAGGGACGAACAATAAGTGATCTTTATTTCAAAATGATAGTCATAATACAGAGCGAGAACGGCGTCGGCTTAGTAGCAAGTAGGACCACCGCGGACGGCGATGCACGCAGCAACACGTCTAGGTAGAGAGTCAATCAGAGTACGGATGGCGTCCTGAGGGATGGCTCTCCATTCCCTCTCAACCATTTGCCACAGTTCGTCTTCTGAACGCGGCTGTGGCAAGGCATGCAAACGGCGTCCAATGATGTCCCAGACGTGCTCGATTGGTGAGAGATCAGGAGAGTACGGTGGCCAGGGAAGGATCTGTACATCTTGCAGAGCTTGTTGGCTAATGCGAGCAGTGTGCGGTCGGGCGTTATCCTGCTGATAAAGGGCATTGGGTACCCCCTGAAGGTAGGGGAGTGTCACCGGTCGCAGCACATCATCAACGTATCGTTGGGCCGTCATAGTGCCCTGAATACGAAGTAAAGGTGACCTGGAATCATACGCGATTGCGCCCCAAACCATGATTCCACGTTGTCGCACGCAGAAACGCGACTCATCTGAGAACACGACCCTGTGCCATTCCGTCATCCACGTCGATCTAGCCCGGCACCATTCCAAACGTTGGCGCCTATTCGGTGGGGTCAATGGCAGTCTTCTTAGCGGGCGGCATGAGTGCAAGCCATTAGCAACCAATCGACGGGAAATGGTTCTGGTCGAGATGGAATGATCTAGGGTGTCTTGCACATGTTGCAGGATGGCGGTACAAGTGGCTTGTGGGGCCGCCACTGCTTGTCGAAGGATACGCCGATCCACACGTTCTGACGTCACTCTGGTTGCACCGACATTCTTATAAATTGCCACATTTCCTTGTTCCAACCATCTTCTCCACAGTCGGTGCACCGTGGACGCACCAAGGTGTGTATCAGCTGCGATTTGACGTATGGACCAACCTGCCCTTTTCAGTCCGATCACCATGCCCCTCGTAAAAGCGTCTGTCTGCTTGAACTGCCTCCGTTTACGATGACCTGGCATTCTCTGTTATTACACGTGTCTTTTGACACAAGAACAAAATTTCTACAATGATTTTCCTTGAAGAAATAACGACACGAATACTGTCCTTTCTGCAAGTTCCTTCCCTTATATCTTACTCCATGTGCGCACGAGTGCTGCGCATTTTACATCATTTGCATAACTCGGTTAGGCGCGTCTATCCTGAAATTTGCAAAATTAGACGCCATCTATTGACCGTCACCGCAAACTAGCGGTCTCGGGTCGGTGACAAAGCCACAACACCAGCTTGTTACCGACCCGAGACCGCTAGTTTGCGGTGACGGTCAATAGATGGCGTGTAGTTTTGACGTCTATTTTGACGGGAGAGGCGACCTTTGTCTCTTTAGATCAATATCCTCCCGGCAAAATTTCCATCTATATATATATATTTTATGAAAATAGAGCAATCCATAAATAAATCTTTAATTAAAAGGCATATAATGGATCAAAATATATATGAACTGTTTTAGTAACTTCTCCCTTTAATTATGAACTAGGACAATGCATTGTGTGTAAAATCCTAGTAAAAACTTGACAAGCTTAAACATAGTTTTGACAAATTTGACCGATTCCAAAACCTCTCTCGTAGGAAGTTAAGAAATAGAAGCCGTCCCTGTACTGATGAGGGCCATAGCCTGAAACCATGGTATACAGGTTGTTGGCTTTTGTCTGAATTTGTCTAAACTGGTGTTGTGGCTTATTCCTTATCACCACTAGTAACGTTTTTTCTACTAGCGTGATAAACATCTGTATTGTTATAATGCATAATTAAAGGGAGAGGTACCTCTTTTTTGGTACATGAATATAATCCTCCCTCAGCTTTATGTTTATTTATTATTATTACTTTGTTTATATTTACAGTTATTATTTATTGAAGTTGTGAATAGAAATATGTAAATAGACTGACCATTCGTTACACTTTATGAAGAAAAACTTGTAACCTTTTTTTAAAATAAAGTTTTATTATTATTATTATATGAAGATTATTAATATAAAATTATCTCAAGATAAAAGATGAATGAACCTCACGATGAGTCCCAGATAAATAAAGAAATGGAATCCATGGATAGATTGTTGGAACGATGTAGGGAGCTGGCATGTGATGACGAGGAACACCGGACATGGAGCACAGGACTACCATAGAAGAGATCCAGGAGAACGACCTAGAGCAGATGACTGGAGACCTGACTGATAAGGATGAAGGTGGATCAAGGCAAGGGGACCATGTTATCGAGAAGCCACCAGGAGAGTCCATAGAAAGACTGCTGGAGAGCTGCAGGACATCAGGGAACTATATCTGTGAGGGCCACAGCACTGACCAGGAGTCAAGATAGCAAATGTAAATATCTTTGTTTACTTTTACTGTTGTTATTTATTGAAGTTGTAAATAAATATATGTAAATAGACTGACCACTTACACTTACGTTCGTTACACTTTTTAGAGAAAAACTTGTAACCTTTTTTAAAAATAAAGTTATTATTATTATTATTATATAAAAAGTAGACACTTCGGCCAGTTGGAGTTTTTTATTTTCTCAACGTTTCAACAAAAATCTTTTGTCTTCGTCAGGAGAAGTAAATAAAAATAAACATTTGGCAAGGCGTTAAAAATTGTTCTGAGGTTTGCAAGGGCGTTCTCACGTGATTCTTCGAATTTAGTACAACATCTAAAGCGCGAGTCAAAAACAAATATTAAACTCGTCAAAGACTATGAGCTTTAGATGTTGTACTAAATTCGAAGAATCACGTGAGAACGCCCTTGCAAACCTCAGAACAATTTTTAACGCCTTGCCAAATGTTTATTTTTATTTACTTCTCCTGACGAAGACAAAAGATTTTTGTTGAAACGTTGAGAAAATAAAAAACTCCAACTGGCCGAAGTGTCTACTTTTTATATAAATATGAATGCCGGCCAGGCAACCGCTATCTTTTCGATATTATATAAAAAAAGATTATCAATATAAAATTATCTCAAGATAAAAGATGAATGAACCTCACGATAAGTCCCAGAGAAAAAAAGAAATGGAAGCCATGGATAGATTGTTGGAACGATGTAGGGAGCTGGCGTATGAAGACGAGGAACACCGGACATGGAGCACAGGACGACCATAGAAGAGATCCAGGAGAACGACCAATAGCAGAAGACAGGAGACCTGACAGACTAGAATAGATCAAGCCCAGGGGAACGAGAAACCACCAGGAGAGGCCATAGAAAGACTGCTGCAGGACATCAGGGGACTATATCTGCGATAATGACCAGGAGTCGAGATAGCAAATATCTTTGTTTACTTTTACTGTTGTTATTTATTGAAGTTGTAAAAAAAAATATGTAAATAGACTGACCATTCGCTACACTTTTTAGAGAAATACTTGGTAACCTTTTTGAAAAAAAAAATTATTATTATTATATAAAAATGATTTATTCTTAACGAGAAAGTGAATTTAATACTTTCACAGAGTTATTAACTGCTTGTTAAAATTTGTTTTAATATTACCGACCAATCACAGTTCAAGGATACACCACGCCCCTCCCGCCAATATCGGGGCTCTCAACTCTATTATTACACCCGTCTGGAACAGTTCTAATTAATCTGGCACCGCTCATTTCTCCCTAGCACACCCCTTAATAAACTAATAATTAAACCTTGTTAGGCCTTTCTCTCTCTCAAATACGTTAATTACAAGCTGATTTGTAACTGGTGTAATTTATTACACACTTCGTTGTGTGCTACAACTACACTCATGGACAAAACTTAAGGAAGTTGAAAGTCTTTGATGTCATCGGTCGTTTTTTTTTTTTTTTTTTTGAAGACAGAATCAATTTTGTTCATACTTGGTTATCTTTTGTGTCTTCAATAAAGGTCACTGTAATATCTTTCAGAATTATTGTCTCAATATACATGGTAAAAGGTACAACTTCCTTAAGTTTTGTCCATGAGTGTATATTGGTTATCTCGTATGTCTTCAATAAAGGTCACTGTAATATCTTTCAGAGTTATTGTCTCAATCCCGATATACATGCTAAAAGGTACAACTTTCTTAAGTTTTGTCTCCATGAGTGTATATTGGTTATCTCGTATGTCTTCAATAAAGGTCACTGTAATATCTTTCAGAGTTATTGTCTCAATATACATGGTAATAGGTACAACTTCCTTAAGTTTTGTCTCCATGAGTGTATATTGGTTATCTCGTGTGTCTTCAATGAAGGTCACTGTAATATCTTTCAGAGTTATTGTCCCGATATACATGGTAAAAGGTACAACTTCCTTAAGTTTTGTCTCCATGAGTGTATATTGGTTATCTCGTGTGTCTTCAATAAAGGTCACTGTAATATCTTTCAGAGTTATTGTCTCAATCCCGATATACATGGTAATAGGTACAACTTCCTTAAGTTTTGTCTCCATGAATGTATATTGGTTATCTCGTATGTCTTCAATAAAGGTCACTGTAATATCTTTTAGAGTTATTGTCTCAATCCCGATATACATGGTAATAGGTACAACTTCCTTAAGTTTTGTCTCCATGAGTGTATATTGGTTATCTCGTATGTCTTCAATAAAGGTCACTGTAATATCTTTCAGAGTTATTGTCTCAATCCCGATATACATGGTAAAAGGTACAACTACCTTAAGTTTTGTCCATGAGTGTATATTGGTTATCTCGTGTGTCTTCAATAAAGGTCACTGTAATATCTTTCAGAGTTATTGTCTCAATCCCGATATACATGCTACGAGGTACAACTTCTTTAAGTTTTGTCCATGAGTGTATATTGGTTATCTCGTGTGTCTTCAATAAAGGTCACTATAATATATTTCAGAGTTATTGTCTCGATATACATGCTAAAAGGTACAACTTCCTTAAGTTTTGTCTCCATGAGTGTATATTGGTTATCTCGTGTGTCTTCAATGAAGGTCACTGTAATATCTTTCAGAGTTATTGTCTCAATATACATGGTAAAAGGTACAACTTCCTTAAGTTTTGCCTCCATGAGTTATAAACACACCTCGATATAAACGGTGTACATCGACGACCCCCCAATCTGTGGTATATTGGTCCATTAAGTCGGTGCACGCATTCTCCTCCTACTTTGCATATTTCATCAATTAAATGAATATTAATTTGTGAATAAATTTTCTGTGAAATATTCACACTTTGTTTTATATTTTAAATTAAGGATATATTGACAGGTTAGCCAATTAGATTTTATTTACTGGACGTTTCGATAACTTCCTATCTCTTTTTTCCCCCCCGTTTTTTAACTTTGTTTCATATTTTTGTTATATCAATTTAATCGTGTTTTATTGCCTTGATGATATTTTAAAATACTAACTTAGTCCCCCCCCCCCTATTTCTGCACCGCGCTTATGGAATTGAAGACTTGAGGCGATGGCGTCGACCTTTCATATTAAATCTTACTTTTCCTTATTACTAATTATTGTATATAGTTGCGGAACTACTGGTTTCCTGTGCTGCTCTTTTCCTGTTATTGCACCTTGTACGGAGAATCTGTATAAGACTAACGTCTTAATAAAGGCTTTCTGTGTGTGTGTTATTTTAAAATACTTTCTTTCCTTGCTTTGTAATCTCTTTCATCTTTAAAATAATATTCTATAAAGTGGAAACTTTGTACTTATATGTAAGAAAAAATTTCATTGAAAAAATTTTGGAAGAGATATATTTGGTTTTATTATGTTCTTTTGTTAAGATAGTGCGTGCATAGCCTCTCATCAGATACGAGCTAAAGATTATAGCTACTTCCTGGTCTCTCCTGAAGGTGGTCTTTCATTGGAGGTTGTCGGGTCGGGTAGTTTTGTTTCTACAAAGATAGCATCTCCACAGTTATATCGCGTTCACATTGGAGGCTTTTAGATATGTAAATAAAAGTTAACGAAATACTCCCCAAAGAACATTGGAACGTACGCCTCGACAAAAATGAACAAAGCCAACTTGCAAACAACTTTTATTTATTTTACAGAACAGCTAACTTTCGAGCCTAGGCTCTTCATCATGTTTTTTTTTTCATGTAGTAGAACTGAATCCTTAAATCGAAAAATCACATACAGATATTGTAGTGACTCCATATGATGATTTGTTCTCTTTTTTTGAAGAAGAAGAAGAATAAAAATTACGTAAATATGTATATTTTACATCAGATTTTCTCTAAAGGTTATGTAAATATAAAAATATGATATATAAGATGTGTGTGCGCTGAAGTTGGTTATGTTGTCTAAATATAGGTTTATCCTTTGTGGTGTATAGATTCATCAACTCTCAAAACATTTATTGTTATTTAACATTTCGGTAATCCACTGTCGTCCTTTTTCAAGGTGGAAAGCTTTAAGTGGAGTTTGTTATTTGTCGATCTGTTTTATGTGTATATATCTTTTCTAGTATAAATAATAAACAAAACGGTTTTATTTTATATATTCTTTCCGTACAGTAAACTCTCCTATAACGCGATTAATGTGTTCCGTGTTGTATGAAATCGCGTTATAGGAATTCGCGTTGTACGAAATAAAACTTGTATAACGCGAATGTTGTTAGGGTAAATTGTTAGTGACCAATATCATGTAAAATGTATTGTATAAAATGATGTATATAGGAAAAATAATTATATGCTAAAACAAAACTAAATGTTATTTTATATGCAAATGAATTGTACAGTTGTCAATAAGGAAATTCCCGCATTTTATTTTATAACGCGTTATACGAAAATTCGCGTTGTATAAATAAATTTGTCGCAATTTTTTTTATCGCGTTGTAAAAACTCGCGTTAAAGGAGAGTCTACTTTATTTACAAATAGTTAAAATGTAAAGAGAAGAATATAAAATAAAAACAAGAAACTCGGGAACCGTTTATTATTTACATACACAGTCTAGCCATAAATTCTGTTACAAACATTTTTATAAATTAAATGATTAAGAACAAAAACTAATGGAATATAAATAAATACATATTTTATTAGCCAATAGGACATAGATTTTAAATATATACAATCATTCAAAATGTCCATCCTTATTTTTGACACAGAATCTCAAACGTTCGGGCCACTGATCTATGGCGGCACGCACCTTTTCTAAGGGTATTTCTTTCATTGCTCTCACCAATGCTGATTTCAATTGATCCAAATTATGATATTTTTTATAGCACACCTTCTCCTCAAGGGGGCTTAAATCAGGGCTTCCAGAGGGCCATTCATTGGCCTTTATGAACTTTATGAACATTCGTCTCCAACCATTGTTGAGTTGACTTTGCTTTGTGAGAAGGAGCTGAATATTGTTGAAATATCCAATGTGCTCCAAATATATGGCAAAGGATTTGACCTACCGCAAATATATCTTCTAAAAGATAGATCGACAAACATTTTACTTAAACTTTCCACTTTGAAAAAGGACGACAGTGGGGTTACCGAAATGTCAAATGATGAACTTATTTTTTGAAGGGTGATGAATTTCCATGACGAGAATTAAACATAAAACCAACCTACAAAAATAAAATTATCTATATAAAAATAGTTAGCTTGAAACTAATTAAAATAGACTTTTAAATAGGTGACTATTTAAAAATATATTTTTCTAGAAAGAATACCACATGTGTAAATATGTATCAAGTAATATTCTAATCTTTTCATAACAGATTCAGTTTTTTTACAAGAATAAATACCTGATTGAGAGGTAACACTAGAAAGCTAGCTGTTTACGTACAATAAAAAAAAAGCTCTTTACAAAAAAAAGTTATTTTTATTAGAGTATAGTAGTTAAGGAGACCCCACAATAGCGTCATTGATCCTCCTCCTCAGGGGGAAGGTTGCCAGATAAATTGGTATTTATCGTGGGCTCAAGGTCAAAATCATTCTTTCCGATTTATCTCCCTTCACTGAACGACATGTGGGATGATGACGCTGCAAGGCTTCTAGCCATTTATCTTTTGGCGATCGTTTTAAGAAATCCATAGCTGTGTGACTTATAGCTGTCGTCGTCGTTAGTTATTTAAATGGATTCTTCTTCTGATGGTGGAATGGTTAATAACCTCATATTGATTCGATATATTGATACCTTTTTTACATATTGCCCACCTTTTGTTTTTAATGAGAGCTGAGAGTTAATTTTTCGTTTTTTTGGGGGGAAGGGGGGGTAGAAAATTGACAATTAACAACTTTAATGACTCCTAGACAATAGCAAAATAATAAATTTAGAGAAAAATACTTTGTTATTGTAATAAAAATATAAAATATTTACATCAGACGAAGCCTTCTCTGAAGAGACGTCCGGATCATATCAAGTATTACAAGCCGCCCTGAGTGTGGACCTTGCTTATTGTATAGTTTTTGTCTCCAACATGTTCAATGACAATTGGGGGGGGAAGAGAGAAAGATTAGTTCAAGACAAATTATATACAGTCCTACTTGAATAATTCAAAATCCAAGGGAACAAAAAATCGAATTAAAAACGGAGATTATATTTATAATAAATTCTAGGGACCAAGATAAATATTTTAATTTAAGACGTTCGAATTATCCAAGTTCTACTGTAAATTAAAAAACAAAATTGGTAATTCTCTGATCACTCACATGAGTATTTTAGATGCCAAAACGCCATCTCCAATAAAAGTTAGGCTTAAAATTTGTTATGATTTCTATATAAAATTAAACGATAAAAGAGGTTAGCGCAATATTAATATTAAGATGATATCTAAAGTTGTCTCTCGCCTGATCGTACAGCGAAAATTTTCTGATGGCTTGCGCCATCTATCGGACTAAATAATAACTAATCGCACATTTTAATATTGGCCAAATTATCTTTTCTTGATTATATAATCAATCAAAAGCCAAATACGTACGCGTTTCAACGTTTAATTGATATTTATTCCGACAGATGGTGCAAACCATCAGTAATTTTAACTTACACGATAACGAGATGCTTTTTCTTAATTTATCAACCTGATCTCAATACAAATTTTTCACTTTCGTATTATTTTTAATAGTTTAAAATCGTTGTTAATAAAATATTCTAAATATAATGGTTATAAGTCAAATTATAATATTACATCATAGAGAAATATACAATGTTGATCACATAATTCAATAAATATATTTACATATATATATACTTATATAACAAATATATAAATAAACCAATGAAGAGGTTATTTGAAAAATCGGTAAATATATATACGATATCCTAATATTATTTTAAATATATTTCTATTCAGTGAATGTGTAAAATATAAAAATACGATATGACTATTGACCACTAATTTTAATAGGGTACCCAAAATAGCAGACGTTTTTATAAATATATTATAAAAATACAATGAAATCTTGATTATAAATATAATTATTAGAAATGGAAGCGTTTAAGCACGATTGTTTCTTTTAAATATAAAAAAAAATCTACTGTCCTTACTGCGATGAAAAATATATTGGGAGTGCTTGGCTCATCAGTGGTTAACCCTATCAGTAGTTTCGCCATTTTTATCTACCAGATCGTTTCTTACTGCATTGGATCATTCTGCTTATATATGCTACACTGAAGGGTGGAATCTCAGAAATGGCATTCAAGCAAACTATGGACATAAGCTTTTAGGATAGTAGAATTATATTATTACATTTTTAGACATTTTTCCAGTACAAAATTTCTTTGATTTCATAGAATTCTAGAAAATAGATTTAAAAAAAAGAACAATATATTATTTATTAGAAAAGATTGTTTCAAAGAGAAGCAGTATCACAAACCTTTGTATTCATTTATCAGTGGGTGGAAAATTTTATTTATTTTTCCAAGAGAAATAAAGAAAAAAATGTATTTTGGAAATTTCGTTTTAAAACTTCTTTTTTTTATTATTCTTTTTTTCATTGATTTTTTGAACCTTTTTCTATTTTTAACCTTGCGCGCGTTGTCAATTCCCACGACAGTTGACTCTCAAGTGAATTTTTTATTTAAATTCTTCTAGACGTTCTGAATTGAAGTTTCCACGGTGGATTTTAAACCTGTCTATAGCGGTCACTCAGGGGAATGTAGTAGAAATGTGGCCGTTTAAACAGGTTTCTGTTTAAGACAATATTTACATATAACGGTTTGTTTCTTTATTTTGATCATACTGGACAAAATTTCAAGCCCAAATACATTCATAGACAAAAATAGAGTAAATTATAACTTTTACAATGTATATCTGGATTCAGACAATAACTCTGAAAGATATTACAGTGACCTTTATTGAAGACACACGAGATAGCCAATATACACTCATGGACAAAACTTAAGGAAGTTGTACCTTTTAGCATGTATATCGGGATTCAGACAATAAATCTGAAAGATATTACAGTGACCTTTATTGAAGACACACGAGATAACCAATATACACTCATGGACAAAACTTAAGGAAGTTGTACCTTTTAGCATGTATATCGGGATTCAGACAATAAATCTGAAAGATATTACAGTGACCTTTATTGAAGACACACGAGATAACCAATATACACTCATGGACAAAACTTAAGGAAGTTGTACCTTTTAGCATGTATATCTGGATTCAGACAATAACTCTGAAAGATATTACAGTGACCTTTATTGAAGACACACGAGATAACCAATATATACTCATGGACAAAACTTAAGGAAGTTGTGCCTTTTAGCATGTATATCGGGATTGAGACAATAACTCTGAAAGTTATTACAGTGACCTTTATTGAAGACACACGAGATAACCAATATACACTCATGGACAAAACTTAAGGAAGTTGTGCCTTTTAGCATGTATATCGGGATTCAGACAATAACTCTGAAAGATATTACAGTGACCTTTATTGAAGACACACGAGATAACCAATATATACTCATGGACAAAACTTAAGGAAGTTATGCCTTTTAGCATGTATATCGGGATTGAGACAATAACTCTGAAAGATATTACAGTGACCTTTGTTGAAGACACACGAGATAACCAATATACACCCATGGACAAAACTTAAGGAAGTTGTGCCTTTTAGCATGTATATCAGGATTGAGACAATAACTCTGAAAGATATTACAGTGACCTTTATTGAAGACACACGAGATAAACAAGTGTGAATAGTAGCTGTCTCCTTCAAAAAATTAATAAAAATACGACCTGCGATATCATTGCTTCTTTTGTATTTTATAAATTTTAGTTTGTTTTTGTGTCTTAAATAAAGTTCCTAATTTTATACGTGACAATATCAAACTTCCTTAAGTTTTGTCCATGGGTGTATTTTCTCCGACATTTCAGCAACTCCCTGTCACCCTTCTTAGGAGAATTATAGACTTTTATATGACCAACCTTTCTGAATACATTAGAGAATATAATCTCTTTTATTATCTCTGGTACACATGCTACAGACCATGGTAATCTTTGTGGGTAGACTTGGCTAGTAATTTCTTTTATGGTAAGTTCACCACATATCTACATAAACGGAAAGCAGTTCGACTTTTAGATTTGCAAGGGTGCAAGAGCCCCGTTTGGTTACTTGTACTAATTGGTGGTGTTGATATTTTTCAAGAATCGGAGAACCCATTGAAACAATTTTTTTTTTTCAGAAAAAAAAGTTTTCCAATGAAAGTATAAACTTCATGGATTCCATCAAAAGATCTGTAATGATATTTTTTTTTTTACAAATCGAACACTGACTCTATTTGCATATTATACAACTCGGCGGTTTCACTAAAGCATATCCTCTCTGGGTCAGTCTGGAATTTCTCTTTGATTATTTTTCAACTGAGCACACGAATGGATTGAATAGTGTTTACACGTTTATATATTAATGGTTATCTTTGTGATGTATACTTATCACATAGATAAATACCTATTTAATTAAAATAAATTAGATGGCGTCTATCTTGACGTCTAGTTTGACGGGAGAGGTGATCTTTATTTTTATAGATCAGTATCCCCTCCGGCCAAAATTCCCATCTACGTTTGTGCATTTGTTGTAGAGATCTATGACACTTGACGTATATGTAAATGGCAGAAAAGGCATATTTTGGTTAAATAAATAATATTTTGATCCAATATATGCCTTTCCAATTAAAGATCTATTTATGGATTGCTCTATTTTCAAAATGATAGTGTTATATGTGTAAAAAGGAGCTTTTATATCATAGCGTGTATGTGTTTCGACCGTATGGAAATTAACCATATATAACGGACTAAATTGCATATATCGATCTAGAAAATGATGATCAAAGAATTAAGGAATTCTATCATCATTGCCAATACTACTCTCTATAGATGGAAATTTTGACGGAAAGAAATTGATGTACAAAATCATGGGGCGGCTCTCCCGTTAAAAGTCTTCAGGTGAAAGCTTCTCAGTTTGCCAAAGCTGGTGTTGTGGCTTTGTCGCCGACCTGAAGCCGCTAGTTTGCGGCGACGGTCAATAGATGGCGTCTAGTTTTGACGTCTATTTTGACGGGAGAGGCGCCCTATGATTTTGTACTCCTATCTATATAAATAAAGAAGTAATGTGAGAGTGTGTGCGCTTGTGTGGCTATTCAGAGCATATGCAAATTAAACCAAAAAGAAACTAATTTGAATATTTTGGAGTTCGAAATGATGATAAAATATGTTAGGACATTCCTATTGTCACCCAGGACTACTATGAATAACAATAATAATATAAACTATAATATTAATTCTTATTTGTAAAATTTTAATATTGGTTGGTCGAACATTTACTCCGGTAGGACCCGGGCGAAGCCGGCTAATATGTAAATATGTAATGTTTATATTCCTTTTCCTTATAATTGTATTGATGAACTCAATATCTTCCGTCAAGTTTATGGCTACTTCACAGTTAATTATTAAATACATAAGAGTTAATACGACATATGTAGCACGCCCATAAGTTCGAAAGACGTAATGGACAAATGAATGGATCGACGCGGTCACAGAAGATAAAAAAGGGACAAAATGACCGAGGTTGGTGACATTCCGGCCTTCGATGCTTTGACGTCATCAATATATTTTTAAATCCGATTGATCAGTTCTGAGTAGTGATTGGTCGATAGGGCGTTGACAGATTACCGTAGCTGACCAATCAGTAGATGTCTTGGACTGTCTGTGTTGTGTCAACAGCTCTTTCTTCATGTCATTCTTTAATGGATTGGTTGACTTCAGCACATTTGGGATTACTGAAATATGACGGAAAATACACTCACTCATGGACAATACTAAAGGAAGTTTCATATTTTGATGTCACGGGTTTTCTGTTGTTGTTTTTTTTTTAAGGAGTGAATTTAGTCTCGATTTTCCACACTACATGTTCTACTGTACGGCAATGGAAGAAGAAAGAGAAATTCTTCGTCAAGAGACCGGCTATAATAGCAATTCGCCTTATGTTTTAATGGCAAAAGTCGTAAAATCCAGACCCTTTGCATTCGCTTTTTATAAATACTGGAAATCAGCTCAATCAAAATATTTAGCACAGACACCGGATCCAACTCGATAATTGGTCGAGGTCAATACCCAATATTTGTATATAACTACGATGTTAATTTGTTATTTATTTATTTTGTTCTACAGGGAGAATCCTGTATGGCACGTGTGCCCAATAAAGGCTATTGTTGTTGTTGTTTTTTTAAGGAGACAGAGGCTGTTCACACTTGGTTATATTGTGTTATCTTCAATAAAGGTCACTGTAATATCTTTCATAGTTATTGTCGGAATCCCGATATACATGCTAAAAGATAAAAATTCCTTAAGTTTTGTCCATGAGTATATTTTCTATAAAAAATTAAGAAACATTTTATACGCGCTATATATTTTTAATTTAAATAATGAGAAACGCTTTTTTTCCTGAATATTTTCTTTCAATGGTTCAAAAGTACAAAGCTATGATATAGCATAAATAAACATAAATATAGCGTTAAAATGTCTCTTAAATTTTAATATGAACTGTTCTCTTCTATTATAATGGGTTCTTCTGCTTATGGAGATGGAACACTTGAAGATTTCTTGTCTGAGTAAAGGATTTAACTATGGACATTGAGGATACAGTAAGAATACCTTATGGACTGGACATCCCTATATATATAAAAGTCAGTGTATATATGTTTGTCGGCTATACACGTCCACAATACGTAACTAATACAGGTACAGGTAAAGTCCTGTATGACTGAAATTTTAACAGTATATAGAGTAGAATCTGGAAACACTTATAGTGAAAATTTCAGGTCTCTATCTCGAATAGTATTTGAATAAAAACATTTAATCGGGTAAAACCCGAGCGTTGTCCGGGTCATCGGCTAGTTGTAAATAAAACCAAGATGTCAGCCCGGGTAGTTGGTAACTTTTGTATGTGGCTCCAGGAACCTGCTGGGTTAACCAAATTAAACGATGTGAACTTTATTTAAATAAAAACGTGATTTTTTAATGTTTGTAGGGTATATATTCACAAACAGATAAAACAATTATTTTGTGTGTGTTTATTTCTGTGTGAAAAAAGGTAAAGGGGAATTTTATATTCCATAAAATATATATAATTCTAAAAAAAACCTGTATAATTTTCAATTTTAACTCACATAATTGATTTTTGCATTACAAAATCATTATCATCTTTATTTATTTGCATAAAAGCATAGATATATACACGATATATAGATACGTTTACAATATGCAAATATATCTTTGTGTATTGTTGAAAAGTTGGTATAAGTGGATACGAGTGTGAAAACTATGAAACTATTGAATGAAGTGCTTCCGGGAAAAATATCAAAGATCTCTATTATTGATTATTTATATCACCTATGTACAAAATATTTAAGAAATTTGAATATAGATATATGTACCCATAGAAAGACATCTTGCTCGAAAGCTCGTACATCCGTTTATACATTAAAGACGCTCTTCTCCTCGTCTTGTGAATTTTCTGCTATATATATATGTCATAATATATACTCTTCCTGGAATAATAAAGTAAACCTACAGTCAACGAGAGAGAGACGTCGATAGAAGGCAACTAAGTTACGGCCATTTTGAACCACTGGCCACATTCCGGAGGGGGCTTTTCTTGGAACCCTCAGGACTATTTTTGGACACAGTTGGGGGGTGGTGTGGACAAACGGTCGTTCAGCGGTGACATCCCCTCGCTCTCCCTCTCTCTCTCGGATGGCTTCCAAATTCCTCTACCAATTTGTGGCGTGATTATTTCCCTTTCTCCACATTATCACTATATCGCCACATTGAAAGTCGACAGGATAATATCACAGAAGAGTCGACGGGATCATATCACATATATATATATATATGAATAAAATTATTTGATTCAAAAATATTTAGGAAAAATCATAGAGAATTCAAAATAATGAACAATTAACAAAACAAGCAAAAAGTTTAGTCACCCTGGCCTACACACACAAAATAATAAAAAAATAAATAAAATGGCGCCATTTAGTTGACGAGCAGACGTCATCGATAAGATCAACTGCTACCCAAACGCTCATTGGTTGAGCGAGAGTTTATGAGCTCCCAGGTCGGTAAGGAGCTAACCCATGAGAGCCATTTTCTGCCCGAATCTCACGGAACAAATTACCAATTCCCCATCTCAATTTCCCTTCTCATCTTATTAACTTTCACCCTCTCTCTCCTGGGCGTTAGTTGATACCTCCTTCTAGATCGAATTTAACGATTAAATAAAAAAATAATAGTTTACCTCCTAAATTACTTATAATTAAGTGTTTATATAAAAAAAGGAAGTTTCTCCCGGAAGTAATTCTTTATATTCTTTAATGTTTACTCTCCCTTTAAAAAAAGCGAGTCATTAACGATAAATCAAGCTAAAAATACTTTAGAGAAATTTTGAGTCAGGTTTATGGTGTGCTTAGAAAATGGCCGTTTTTTTAAAAAATGGTACAGTAGAACCTCTCTTTAGCAGACACTCCGGTAGCGGACACCTCTCTATAAAAGACAGTTTTCATTTGCAAAATTACCATTTTTACTATTTAAAAACTCTCCGATAAGAGGATACCTCTCCCTAAAGGACACTTTAGCTCTACAATTAGGTATTGTTCTTTACAGGGAGGTAGTTCTACTGTAGCAACTCTTCAGTAAGAGGACACCTCTCCCTAAAAGACACTTTGGCTCTGTAATTAAGTGTCCTTTACAGGGAGGTAGTTCTACTGTATATAATATATGTGAAGATAATTTATTTTAATTTACGACACATTTGAATAGATGTTTTAACTTTTGTTGTTGTTTCTATTGTTATAAATAGAACTTCAGTCTCTGCTATTTGTTACCGCAAATTTCAAGAATTTGAAAAAAATAAATAGGTGTCAATATTATAAATCGAAATAGTCTGTCGCCGCTATATTATACCATTCTGCATTACGCTGACGAGGGCCAACAGCCCGAAACGCGTACGCGGTTGACTATATATATATTTATATACTTATGGACAATATTTAAGGAAGTTGTACCTTTTACCATGTATATCGGGATTCAGACAATAACTCTGAAAGATATTATAGTGACCTTTATTGTGAAGACACACTAGATAACCAAAAAGTGTGTACAAAATTGCCTCTGTCTCCTAAAAAAAAAAAGACGACCAGGGACATCAATGACTTTCAACTTCCTTAAGTGTTGTCCATTAGTGAATATATAGTGGTAATTTGAAAGTCTCAAAATTGGAATCTGTTGGAGAGACTCGAGAGTCATCATATTTGCATAACAATGTTGCATATGGCCGCCATTCATCCTCAATTTATGGCCTCAGTGGATGGAGGCTTACTTCTATGGCCACATATGGGGATAGCTTGTGGCTCTAGATGTCTTTTGACCTATGTGTCTGCTTCATACTTTGAGGAAGAGATAAACCTGGATTTATAAAAGTGAAATCATATTTTAAAATTACGAGGTAGTTAGGATTCACGATTTCGCATAAGTTTGAAATTGTGTAGGTTTGTCTTTTTCTCCTAATTTTTTACGTTACAATATATTTAATAAATATATATATTCGTTAGAAACACATTTTCAAAAACTTATTTTAACAAATAACAATAGAAATACTGTATTATATAATTCTGATTTACTAATAATAATTCCCTTATATGACAATATTACATCTCAAAGAGAGAGAGAATAGAGAGGTATATACATGAAAATGAAAATGATATATATATATATATATATATGTGATACAATTTTACAAAGTGATGGAAGATGAAGGTAGAAAGAAACCTCGGCGCTGGAGGCTCCTGGACCAGGCGATGAGCGGGTCCTCCACTGCTTCTCCGAGCCCAACCTGGACAAAGTGGCGATATATTCGCAACTTTGCCGACGCCAGGATGGAAAGGGCGTCGTCTTCAAGACCGGACCCGCCGAAGAGCCAGGCCTGCAGGTCAGGGGGCCGCCCGATTCCCTTATATGGCGTATAGAGAGAGTGTGTTCATAATTATTATTATTAACTATAAACAAAAAAACTCTCTTTTTATCCCTAGAACACGTGGTACAGGCCATGATTATCATGGTGGAGAGAAGTAGGCGACTGCTTTTACTGTAAGTGTACTACATGTCTACACATGTGAAAAGCAGTTCGACTTTGCACTTACAAGTATGCCTCGTTTGGCTACTTGTACTCGCTGGTGGGGTTGGACTTTTGCAAGAATCGGAGGTCATTGGGGCATTTTTTTTATTAAAAAAAGTGCCCAATGCGGGATTCAATCCCGGGTCGTAGCGGTCTAAAACCAACGGTTTAGACCATCCTTCAACCGACCCCTCCCCAAAACCTCTCTAATTAAGTTAAGTTAAAACAATCTCTTAATAATCCTGATAAATGTATAGTGAGAGAGGCAGCAATGAATCGAAATGGTATTAAATAGCAAACAATTGTAGAGAGTCTTTGTTGGATCGTTTTTGAAGACAACTCTCAGATTTATAAAATTAATTTATTAAACTTTAAACATTTTTAGATATAGAGAGAGAAACAAGTTAATTACCTCGTATTTAAGGCAACAAAAGAATCATCTAATTTACATATATCGTTCTAACCAGATTCAACTTGTACAAAACAGACAACAAAGCAAAAAAATAAACAAATTATTAATAGAGGGTAAGTTCCTATTTTTTACAAGCTTTCACACTCAAAGAATATTCAATTTCTTGCTTCTATTTTCCAAATAATTCTATTTCTTTGATTTTCACTTGAAAAATCAATCTATCCTATCTATCTCTATCATTATATAAATTTGTAGATTTCACTCGGTGATATCTCTCAAAGGAATTCCATTTTTTACTCTTTTTCTCTCTCCTCATTATTTATATAACTCTCTTTGTTAAAAGAAGCTTTAAAAAAGATAAGTTTAACGACCAAATAACGAACTCTACGATTGTAGCCATTAAAATATCGATTGAAAATTTGCCAGAGATTTCTTTTAAAAAGAATCCTCTCCAATTCACAATCGGATCTGATATAAAAAGGTCTTCTTTGATTGTACCATTATATTTTAGAGAAAATAGGCCATCATAGGATAAAATAACGTTTTCTAGGAATAATAACAAAGTATATAGCAATGGATAGATCGTATTTATTTATTTATTTATTTATTTATTTATTATGATAAATACAGTAAAATCTTTCGTCAACTGAATAAAGAATTAGTCTTTTAAAATATTTTTTTTCGAGTTCAACAATTCTTCAACAGGCATTCCATCTAAATATTTAGATAATTCTTAAAATTGAAAAAGGTTTTTGCTAAATATAATAAATTAAGAAAAAGGCATCTCCTTATCGTGCAACTGAAAGTTGCTGATGGTTTGCGCCATCTATCGGAAAAAATATCAACTATTCTCGTTGATTTATAATTATTCCAGAATTGGTCAAATACCCATTCTTGATTAATCAAGAAAAGCTAACCACGGACGCGTTTCGGGCTGTTGGCCCTCATCAGCGTGGTGCAAGCTGAACCTATATAATAAATTTTAAAAGAAACCTTTTGCTGAGAGTATTCAATTAAATATTTAAAATTCAACTTCAACACACATATCAATACCTAAAAATAAAGAAGACATATCCTGACTAAAAGCACATGTGCTTTTTAGATGGCACAGCGCCATCTAGTGGAACAGAAATCAACTAAACATTGATTTAACCTGTTCCCTGAAATTTGGCCAACCCAAATTTCTTGATAAATCAAGAAAAGCCATCCACAAATATATAAATACCTTTACTGATAATAAAACATCTTATAAATATCAAATAAAAATATACAGAAATAAAAAACTAACCTTTAAACATAGAAATATAATGATACAAACAACTTTTTTTCCCTTCAAATTAGTGACTTGGTTCAGGTCAAGGGTCAAAGTTTCATTTCCCTCCTCCAGCCAACGTTGAAAAGAATCGATAAGGTAGCCAATAAAAAAAAGAGGGAAAAGACAAATTAGATGAGACAAGTTGGACAAATTACCATGGCTCTTCCATTTTGATGGAAGTGTTTGTAGTTAATGGAGACAAATAGCTTGCTCAGGCGAGAAGTCTGGATATAAAAAACTCTGAAGTTAATAGGCTTCTGTATAGAGGGATGTCTGTAATGGATGATACTGGTGTTTTTTTATGATATGGTTGTGTATTGTTGGGGATTTTAATCGATATATGCAGTAATATATGGAAATATGGAGAGATATGTGTGGTATTAATTTAAAGAAGAGATTTCTCCATTTCTAAGTTTTTTTTAAATCTATAATTGAAATTTCTTTCTCTCTCTTGTTATTGATATATCATAGGTTCTATTTATTAGATTGCTCTTTTTTTTCTAAAACGAAGATTGTAATTTTTTTCAAATAGATTTCAATTACGGTAGAATTTTCTCTTAAAGAAAAAAAATCACGTTTATATTTGGTGAACTCTTAGGGAAATTTTGCCGGGAGGATATTGATATAAAGAGACAAAGATCGCCTCTCCCGTCAAAATAGACGTCAAAACTAGACGCCATCTATTGACCGTCGCCACAAACTAGCACTTTGCTTGTCACCGACCCGAGGCCGCTAGTTTGCGGCGACAGTCAATAGATGGCGTCTAGTTTTGACGTCTATTTTGACGGGAGAGGCGACCTTTGTCTCTTTATATATATATATATATTAATGAATATGATATTCAAATGGACAATATTTTTTAAAGGTTGTGTGTATAGAGTTGTAATTTAAAATTTACAAAAAAAGTATTTTTAAACACCACGTAAGTTATATATCACTTTTCGAAAGCCTTAAGTGAGTCATCTTCAAAAGAGTATCCTATATATAAATCGACCACTAACAGCTAAAATTATTCTGCTAGAAACACAATAAACCCATCAGAATAATTGAAAAAGGTTTCTTTATTAAGATAGAAATGGCAAGCTTTCAAGCGTTAGATCTTCATCAGGTCAATTATTTCGCAAATCCCTACAATATTCCCCTGAGTGACAGCGAGTGACTGTGACGTCGGGAATTAATAAAATAATTGGACGATTTGGCCATATATTTTTCCAAACAAACTTCCAACCAGAAAATAGTATTAAAAAAAAAAATATATATATAGAGGTATAGAGGAAAAAGTTTACATATTTACATATTTAAAAAGTTGAGCTAAAATCTAAAATAGGTTTGTAATGACGGTTAATAGATGATACATAAGTTTAGCGTTTATTTTGAAGGGAGAGGTGACCTTTTATTCTATCGGTTCATTATACTATATTATTAAACAAAGATCCTTTAACTTATTGTGATGTAAAAATAAGAAATATACCTCATTCACAAATAACACTGTAATTATATATTTATTTAATTCAAAGCCTATTTGAATCTAAAAAATCGAATTAATCAACGATTGTGAATTAAAAAGAATAGTAGAAAAAACAACTAGTAAGAAAGAATATATTAATAAAGTATAGAAAGGATGTAGCTAATTATAAATATAACTCAATGTTATTCTAAAAGGAGATATATTTACATATTGAGTTGCATATCAAGGTCTGGCGATGACAAGGTAAGGAGTAGAAAGGTCAACGGTCAAACTATAAATAAGACTACTCAGAGAGAAAGTAAACATTGGGAAATCCGATTAAAAGGCCCCTTTGTTTTCTTACATGTTTTAACCTTCGAAACTACATTTTGTAAAACAACAAATTCTCTTTCTACGAATTATTTAACTTTAGAATTGACTTTTGACCATGCGGGGAGAACAAAGATTTTTTTATAATTTTTCTTTCTCTATAGAAGAAATAGAGAAATATAGAATTGGAAGCATTAATGGTTGTAAAAATAATTTCCAATGGGAATACTGTTTTTTTATATTTTTTTATTTGCATAATATATGATAAATAAAATATACTCATGTGAACAATCAGGATATATGCCTTTTTGTTTTTAATATCAGCACCTTTTTTCTATTTTTTTTTTAAATTATTTTTTTCATATAATATATAATATATTTTATAATATAAGAACAAATTTGCGATATACTATTATAAAATGATCAAAACACCTGTCTCAATAGGTTTGTTTATTAACAAAAACCGTGAGCTTTCGAGGTCTCGTTCTTCAACAGGCAGAGCTCGCGGTTTTGTTAATACACAAACTTATTGGGAAAGTATTTTTGATAATTTTTATAATGATATATTTTAATAGATTTTTATATTTTTGTCTGTGTGATCTTCAACGTTGTCTTACTCTTCAACTTGAATCAATATTTTATTTACCATCATTACTTAATGAAAGAGAAGAATAAACCCATGTATATATAGTTCTACAGTTCCAAAAGCGTATGCTACTGTCTTTACATCTCATTGACATAATATGGTCGATTTTTAAAATAGAATTTTATATTTTTGTCTGTGTGATCTTCGACGTTGTCTTACTCTTCAACTTGAAACAATATTTTATTTACCATCATTACTTAATGAAAGAGAAGAATAAACCCATGTATATATAGTTCTACAGTTCCAAAAGCGTATGCTACTGTCTTTACATCTTATTGACATAATATGATCGATTTTTAAAATATAATTTTATATTTTTGTCTGTGTGATCTTCGACGTTGTCTTACTCTTCAACTTGAATCAATATTTTATTTACCATAATTACTTAATGAAAGGGAATAAAAACACGTGTATATGTAGTTTTACAGCTCCAAAAGTGTATGCTACTGTCTTTGATTTATATTGACATAATAGGATAGATTTTTTTATCGATTTTTATATTCTATCTGTTGTCTGGTAATGTTGCCATGCTTCAACCTGAAGAATTTTTAAAATTAAATATGATTACTTAATGAAAGAGAAGGGAAGAAACCCGTGTATGTAGTTCTTCAGTTCTAAAAGTGCATACTAATAGCTCCAAATAAGTGTCCATAGAAGGATATCAAATGTATCGCTATATAAGCTGAATGACGCAGTACTATTGAAGCGGTATTGTAGATTGAACAGAGCATTATGGAGAACTCTTCATTTCAAGAGATCAGCCAGTCGCTTCTGTTTCATTAAATTGTCCGTTATATCAAACACGTCTAATAAGCAAAGAAAGAAGCAAAGATAATAAGCAAAGTCCTTGATTCCGACTCTTTCAAATACCTAAAAAATGAAAAATTCAGGCAAAAATACAGGAATCAACATCCCATCATTGGTATCCGAACCAAAACACCTGGAACTATTCTGGAATGTGGGATGAACTGACAGGCAGCAACCTGTATTTCCAGGCTTAAAACTGGCAGCCATACTAGACTCTTCCAGGATGGTGTCTTCCCACAATGTACCATCAGCAGGACCAAAGAGGCCTCTACAGACCACTTCTTTGAATGTATTTTTTTTAATCCCAAGTACACGTGGTACAGGCCATGATAATCATGGTGGGTAGAAGTTGTTGACTGCTTTTACTGTAAGTGCACCACATGTCTACACAAGTGAAAAGCAGTTCGAATTTTGCACTTTAAAAATGTACCAGAGCCCCGTTGTAATATATGGAAGTCTCAAGACAGGACCTATGTTCCAACCCTACCAAGATTATAACCACAAGATACTTATTGTTAGTTCTTTATTGAATGTTCTTCAGTCTATATAAAAACTTCGATATACCTACCACCTTAAAAGCTTATGTTTATAGTTTGCTTAAATACACACACAAAAATATTTATTAAGACCACCGGTCTTATACAGATTCACCACAAGAAGAAGGAAATCCTAGATGGAGCTCCTGTACTCCAGGTAGCGCAGAAGTTTGTTTAAATAACATTTCTAAAATTCGACACTTCACTGTATCATATAAAAGCAGAAGGATCCAATACAGTATTAGAGCTCTAAGAAACGGTCTGGTAGATTAAATTGGCGAAACCGCTGGGAGGGTTCATTACTGATGATCCATTTTTCTTATCGCAGTATGGACAGTAGAAGTTTGAGTTATGTGTGAAAATAAACATTATCGACTTAATGCTTTCATTCTTTCATACCATCTATTAGTATTCCGTCCGGCTATATATGGTGGGACACAATATGATTGGACAAAGCATTGGCGACGATCTGAGAGACCAACCAACCAACCAGAGAGGAGGGAGTGAAAGTGCCGAGTGGATCAATATTTGACCTGGAGTAACATCTGTTGAACGTTAGTTACCTCTTATTTTAGGCTTAGCGTCATTAGTGATCATTTCTTTTATATATCTATGTAGCTCCCATTTTATTCCTAAATACACAATGTTTGTGACGTCAAACATCAGTAACTGCATAGCTATAAACGACTTTATTAATGATGTAGATAATTATTTGATTAATTATCTAGCCCCCAAACAACAATAAACGAGCAGATGATATGTCATATAGGGTGATTTTAATAATACATAATGAATATAGAATCTGTCTTACTTTTTTATTAGCAAATAATTAGAAAAAAACACACAGAAGTTTATTAAATTATTTCTTCTTCACGCTTATTTAACTGACAATACATCCAGATGGCACAAGAACCTATAGGACATGTAACAACTGTCCTGGTGTGGAACTAACACCTACTCACATATTCTCATGCCCAGCAATGGCCGCAACCTTGCAGAAAATTGACTTAGACCTAGAGCAGCAGCTTTACACACCCAAGATAGAGAACGACTGCTGTGATAGAGGTGTACGGAGACAGATGTACTGAGGCTCTTCATTGGACACGACAACAACAACAATACAGTATACACACCCAAGATAGAGAACGACTGCTGTAATAGATATGTATGGAGATATCTGAGGCTCTTCATTGGACACGACAACAATACAGTATACACACCCAAGATAGAGAACGACTGCTGTAATAGAGATGTATGGAGATATCTGAGGCTCTTCATTGGACACGACAACAATACAGTATACACACCCAAGATAGAGAACGACTGCTGTAATAGAGATGTATGGAGATATCTGAGGCTCTTCATTGGACACGACAACAATACAGTATACACACCCAAGATAGAGAACGACTGCTGTAATAGAGATGTATGGAGATATCTGAGGCTCTTTATTGGACACGACAACAATACAGTATACACACCCAAGATAGAGAATGACTGCTGTAATAGAGATGTATGGAGATATCTGAGGCTCTTCTTTGGACACGACAACAATACAGTATACACACCCAAGATAGAGAACGACTGCTGTAATAGAGATGTATGGAGATATCTGAGGCTCTTCATTGGACACGACAACAATACAGTATACACACCCAAGATAGAGAACGACTGCTGTAATAGAGATGTATGGAGATATCTGAGGCTCTTTATTGGACACGACAACAATACAGTATACACACCCAAGATAGAGAATGACTGCTGTAATAGAGATGTATGGAGATATCTGAGGCTCTTCATTGGACACGACAACAATACAGTATACACACCCAAGATAGAGAATGACTGCTGTAATAGAGATGTATGGAGATATCTGAGGCTCTTCATTGGGCACGACAACAACAACAATACAGTATACACACCCAAGATAGAGAAAGACTGCTGTAATAGAGATATATGGAGATATCTGAGGCTCTTCATTGGGCACGACAACAACAACAATACAGTATACACACCCAAGATAGAGAAAGACTGCTGTAATAGAGATATATGGAGATATCTGAGGCTCTTCATTGGGCACGACAATAACAACAATACAGTATACACACCCAAGATAGAGAACGACTGCTGTAATAGAGATGTATGGAGACATCTAAGGCTCTTCATTGGACATGACAACAACAACAACAACAACACAGTATACACACCCAAGATAGAGAACGACTGCTGTGATAGAGATGTACGGAGACATCTGAGGCTCTTCATTGGACACGACAACAACAACTTATTTATCGTGTAATAATAAATGTTATTTTTTTAATATAGCTCCGATATATATGTAAAGATTAATAGTCGAAAATTTTATAATGATTATATGCAAAATAGGAGAATATGTAATTATGATGAGTCTAGGTTCATAATAAAAATTAACTCTATGAAAAAATAATACAAAATGGTTAAAATGTACTCGATTCATGTTGATAAATAAAGAGAAAGATATATCCCCTGATCATGCAACTTAAATTTACTGATGGCTTGCACCATCTGTCGGAATAAATATCATCTGATCGTTGTTTTTCTAATTTATTCAAGAATTTGCCAAATGCCTTGATGAAACGCGTACGTGGTTATCTTTTTCTTAACGCTTTTGGCGAGGCCTGTAGTTCTGGTAAACATACATTTGTGAATCAAATTGAGAAAGAAGGAGAAATTCCTGGAAATAGGTTTTATCCTTTTTGCATATAGTTTAGGTAGCCTCTATTTCTTCAATCCTATAGATAAATATACTAGCAGAGTTCTCTGTCTCCTAGAGGAAGGGAGTCGATCAGACATGTCGAAATATTGGAAGGATTAATTATTGTGATCCGAGCGTTATTTCTAATTAATTATGTCCACTGGACTATTGTAAAACCTAATTACATCCTAAGTTGCATATATACTTTATACATTAATAAATAGATAATAAAAATGTTCCAATGGCCTCCGATTCTTGAAAAAGTACAACCCTACCAGCGAGTGCAAATAACCAAATGAGGCTCTGGCACATTTGTAAGTTGCAAAAGTCGAACTGCCTTTCACATGAGTTACATATGGTGTACTTACAGTGAAAATAGTCTCAAACTTCTACCCACCATGATTATCATGGACTGTATCACGTGTAATAGGGATAATAATATAATAAAGATAATATAAAAAAGCATATATTAGATTGAATAAAAAGATTTATTTGCCAATATTTCGGTTGGCATTGAGCCTCACAAACGAAATATTGGCAAATAAATATTTTTATTTAATCCAATATATGACTTTTCTATTATGTGAAAATTTAAATATGGATTAATCTATTTTTTGTAAAACATTGATATGTAGTATGTTTAGTCAACTTTGCGCTGGCGAACGTTGTTAAATGAAGAGGACATGTCCCGGACAATTTTTCACACTTCTCACAATCCTCGGATAAAAAGTTGGAGATAAGAAAGAAGGAGAACAAATGACTGGAAGCTAATGGCATTTCTTTCCTCACTGGGACAAGAGAGCGTTTAAAAATGTGGGTGTTGGTTGGATGGTCATCTATTTCAGACAGGATCTTCTTCCACTTTATTGATTTGGAGGAATGGAGGAAATGGTCAATCCTTCTTCTTTACAATCTTTTTGGGACATTTCGTTCTTCCTCAATTAAAACTGAACTCTAAAGATAAATTCCTTGAATATGATTAATTTACCGCGCCATCTGTATTTGGAAAGATAAACTAACTATCTTTAGCGCGATGGATTCATTTTAAAATTTTTTAAAAATTAAGAAAAAGACATATTCTGATCGTGAAAATATAATTGTCTGAATCCCGATATACATGGTAAAAGGTACAACTTCCTTAAGTTTTGTCCATGAGCGTATATTGGTTATCTCGTATGTCTTCAATAAAGGTCACTGTAATATCTTTCAGAGTTATTGTCTGAATCCTGATATACATGCTAAAAGGTACAACTTCCTTAAATTTTGTCCATGAAGTGTATATTGGTTATCTCGTGTATCTTCAATAAAGGTCACTGTAATATCTTTCAGAGTTATTGTCTCAATCCCGATATACATGATAAAAGAGGTACAACTTCCTTAAGTTTTGTCCATGAGTGTATATTGGTTATCTCGTGTGTCTTCAATAAAGGTCACTATAATATCTTACAGAGTTATTGTCTGAATTCCGATATACATGATAAGAAGTACAACTTCTTTTTGTTCATGAGTGTAATACTGTTTTAAATTTAGTTTAAACAATAATTTAAAGTTTTCTTTTGTTATTTTATCTCGACATATTAGGTATTATACAACACAACAATAGTTCAATGAATAAGAGAAAAGCTTGTCTTTGACTTTTTTACGTTAATAAGCAAGTATAGCTGTCATTTTTTATCTCTTCCCCGTGAAGTCAGAAACAATGTAGAATTCAATTGGAGGCTTACAATATTATTTCTTTATTTAGGTCAATAAAAATCGACAAGCTTTCAAGCCAAAAGGATTTTCTTCACGACCCTAAAATATCCTATTAAGGCCGTTCAAAAGGTTTTTTGACTTAGAAAACCCATCCAGTGTTTGTTCGAAATAAAGAAAGAAATTCTTAGAAGTTTTCAGTCCTTGTGTTTTATAAAGATCATCGACTTATGTTTACTTTATAGTAAATCTCTCAACTCCGCAAAACTCACATTTTAAAAGCAACAGCCTTTATTCCAATATTTTAAGCTGCTTATGGGCAAGAAGAAAAGCTAACAGAGTATTCTTTAAAGGAAAAAGGTACATACTGATCACTGATCATGTAAATATCGTTCAACAATTCTTTTATATTTATTCTGATAGATGACGCAGGCCATCAGCAACTTTTATTTGCACAGTCATGAGATTCCTTTCTATTAATTTTACAAACTGATCCCATTATAATTTTACATATGTTTACTTTATGATAAATATCTCAATTCCGCAAAACTCATATTTTAAAAGCAACAGACTTTATTCCAATATTCAAAGCTGCTTATGGGCAAGAAGAAAAGCTAACAGAGTATCTTTAAAGGAAAAAGGTACCTACTGATCATGTAAATATCGTTTAACGATTATTTGATATTTATTCCAATAGATGACGCAAGCCATCAGCAACTTTCAGTTGCACGATAAGGAGATGCCTTTTTATTTTCTTTATTTATCTTTGACAATGGAAACCCGCTCGGAGCGTGTATGCAACCTGAGTAAAGAAGAGAGTAATGTTGACAGACCGAAACCTGTTGTAACACGACTTAGCCTATTCTCTCGAGTTTATACACTCATGGACAAAACTTAAGAAAGTAGAAAGTCTTTGATGTCGCCGTTCGTCTATTTTTCTTAAGGAGACAGAAGCTGTTCACACTTGATTATCTCGTGTGTCTTCAATAAAGGTCACTGTAATATCTTTCAGAGTTATTGTCTCAATCCCGATATACATGCTGAAAGGAACAACTTCCTTAAGTTTTGTCCATGAGTGTATATTGGTTATCTCGTGTGTCTTCAATAAAGGTCACTGTAATATATTTCAGAGTTATTGTCTCAATCCCGATATACATGCTGAAAGGAACAACTTCCTTAAGTTTTGTCCATGAGTGTATATTGGTTATCTCGTGTGTCTTCAATAAAGGTCACTGTAATATATTTCAGAGTTATTGTCTCAATCCCGATATACATGCTGAAAGGAACAACTTCCTTAAGTTTTGTCCATGAGTGTATATTGGTTATCTCGTGTGTCTTCAATAAAGGTCACTGTAATATATTTCAGAGTTATTGTCTCAATTCCGATATACATGCTGAAAGGAACAACTTCCTTAAGTTTTGTCCATGAGTGTATATTGGTTATCTCGTGTGTCTTCAATAAAGGTCACTGTAATATATTTAATATATTTCAGAGTTATTGTCTCAATCCCGATATACATGCTGAAAGGTACAACTTCCTTAACTATTGTCCATGAGTGTATATTGGATATCTCGTGTGTCTTCAATAAACGTCACAGTAATATCTTTCAGAGTTATTGTCTGAATCCCGATATACATGCTGAAAGGAACAACTTCCTTAAGTTTTGTCCATGAGTGTATATTGGTTATCTCGTGTGTCTTCAATAAAGGTCACTGTAATATCTTTCAGAGTTATTGTCTCAATCCCGATATACAAGGTAAAAGGTACAACTTACTCAAGTTTTGTCCATGAGTGTATTTTAGAATCCTTATATATTTATGCTGAAGGAGAATTTTTTCTCTAAATAGAAAGTGATCACTATACCATAAGTATTTATAATGTGAGAAATAAGCATCTATTTATTTTACAAATGAATATTGATGATGGCGTGCACCATCTATCGGAATAAATAACCATTGACAACAATCAGTGTCCACAAAATTATGTAAAAGGTTTAAATCTCCATATATATTTAATGTAGGTATAAATTAATGGAAACATCTCCATTTTAAAGATTAAACACTTAACTAAATTTTTGTCTTTCCACTTTCAACGATATGAGAGATGTATTGGACATGAAATCTATATTCTAAACAAAAATTTATCAGAAAAACAAAATAATATTTTTTCTATTTAAAAAACATTCATATTTGTAAACTAATATTGAATAAAAATCTAAAATAGGCCTCCTATTTATGTTCCACTACTATATTTGAAAGAAAATATGTTTTATAGAAAACAAATGTGAATCATTCAATGATGGATTCTTCAATACTAAAACGTTCTTCTAAATATGGTGAAGGGACAAACATTTGTCATTTATGACAGCGGAAAGATAAGACTGGAGAAGCACTTGGCGATTTCTATTACAGAGATAATATTGTTGTGTTGTGTTCTTTCATTTTATCTATTAAACCATTGGTTCTCGGCCGCTACGACCCTTAGATTGAATCCCGCAATGGGTAACTTTTTCTACAAATCTGTAATTTAAAAAAATGCTTCAATGGCCCCCGATTCTTGCAAATGTCCAACCCTACCACCGAATGCAAGTAACCAAACAGGGCTCTGGCACATTTGTAAGTGAAAAGTTGAAATGGTTTTTACATGTGTAAACATGGGGTGCATTTACAGTAAAAGCTGACGCTAACTATCCACCATGATTATCTTGGCCTGTAACACGTGTACTAGGAATAATAAAAAATATATATTTATTAAATATATTATAAAAGAAATTTTAAAAATATATTATGAAAATGATCACAAAAGTAAAATTGTACTGAGCTCAAGTTGAGAAATTATGGGGGGAAATAGCATCTCTCCTGATTGTGAAACTGATAATTGCTGATGGCTTGCGCCATCTCTCGGAAAAAAATATCAATTAATAGTTTATTTTTTAAATAATTATATCTGAATATTGGCTCAGATTTTTTTTGATCGCTGCGGTACAACCTGCACCACGCTGACGAGGACCAACAGCCCGAAGCGCGTATTTAGTTGAGTTTTTTTTTGTTAATTAAGAAAGGGCATTGGGACAAAAATATTTTGGAATAATATTTTTAAAAATTAGATATTAGTCTATATTTTTATTCCGGAAGATGGCGCAAGCCATCAGCAACTTTCATTTGCACGATTAGAAGATGCATTTTTCTTAATCATTCACAGTGAGTTTGTTTATTAAGTTGAACCACGAGCTTTCGACCTCTCGCTCTTCTACATTCAGAATTAAAATAAGAAGGAAACGTAATTCTAATTATATAAAAGGGCGTACATGGATCTGTAAAGAAAAAACATTTTTTTTCTTAAAATACTTCGAGAGATTGCTTCCTCATCAATTTATTGCACAGGGAGCAATCTCTCGAAATATTTTAAGAAAAAAATTGTTCTTTTTTTTCTTTACAGATCCATGTACGCCCTTTTATATAATCTTAATTAATTGATTGCCTTTTGACTCAAAGTAATTCTAATTGTTACACAAGATATAGGAGAGATTGAAACTACTCTGTAAATTTTGAAATTCTGTTAGAACAGCAAGCAGTATATAAAGAGTAAAATTTCCTAGAGAAATCTTTATTTACATATTTCTTATGTAAAATTCTTGTAGCTATCAAAATATATTTTAATATTTTTTAAAATAAAAATTGCTGTTAAAATATATATTTTTAAGTTAAAATTTAAGTATTAGTTACGAACGGAAAAATACGTCCAGGGTAGCCGAGTGGACAAGGCACCTGCCCGGTAAGCAGAAGGTTGTGGGTTCGATTCCCGCCCCTGGACACTTTTATTTTTCCGTTCGCCATTACTCTTCATATTTTCACCCTCTCATACTTCATTCAAAAAAGTTAGAAATGGTCGCTATTTCTCTTTTAAATAAATTTCGATTTTTGTATAAAAGAAACATTCGCGGTATATTTGCTAATTTCGTTTTACAATCATCAGCCGCGTTGTATTGTATTTTATAAAATATATATGCTTTGGGAGTCATATAACCTTGATAAGAATATTTAAAAAAATGAAAATATTTTTAGGGTTTTAATTAAAACAACTCTTTTTACTGTTATTACTGCGATGGAGAATTATTGGAAGGGCCTGGCTCATCAGTGGTGAACCCTTCCATTGGTTTCGCCAGTTTAGATACAAATAGCCAAAGTTTTCTTGTTGTCAATTTATAAAGTATCTAATATAACCATATAACCATATTGGTTAAATATGTTAACTATTAAAAAACGATATTATATTAGTGAGCTCGAAAGGACAACATATTTTTAAATATATAAGTATTAAAAGATTACATGAGGAGTTTCTTTTTAGATTTATTGCGAGCTTTCGAACCTTTCAGTTCTTCTACAGGCATGGATAGCATGGATATACTAACAAGATTAATACACACTTGAGCCATTATATACATACATACATATTTACATACGAAGCAATAGTTTCAAATATAAATTAAAATTGAACTAGTTTATAAGAATTATGACTGTAAAAACTATCAAACTATGCAAATAAATCATAAACTGAGTTCATGTAGCCGAAAATATTTTAAAATGTAATCATTAATCTTGTTATGTTGATGGAAATTTTGCCGGGAGGATATTGTAGCACAGTATTTATTATTTTATTTGCATAATGTGTTTATATATTTGATTTCTCTGTGTTAACTTCCCTCGTTGCTTCTCTTGTTTAGTTTGTGCCTGGGGGCCGGTGGAAGGCTGGTTAAACCATTTGGTTTTCGACCACTAGGACCCGGGTTCGATTCCCGCATTGGACACTTTTTTCTGTTAAAAAAAATGCTCCAATGGCCCCCGATTCTTGCAAAAGTCCAACCCCACCAGCGAGTGCAAGTAACCAAACGGGGCTCTGGCATTTTTAAGTGCAAAGTCGAACTGCTTTTCACATGTGTAGACATGTGGTGCGCTTGCAGTAAAAAGCAGTCGCTAACTACCCACCATGATTATCATGGCCTGTACCACGTGTACTAGGGATAAGCAAAAAAAAAAAAAAAAGGTTTGTGCCTTAAACAATTTGCTTCATCAACCTGAAGTATGTCTTTCCTAATTTTCTCCCCGTGGCAATATTGATCTATAAAAATAAAAGTTACCTCTCCCGTCAAAGTAAACGTCAAAGATAGACGCCATCTATGGGGTCTGGTATTGACGTCTATTTTGACGGGAGAGGTAACTTTTATTTTTTTAGCTATAATAGTGTTTTATGTAATTGTTATTCTTAAGAGCTATTGTGCTAACTATTCTCCGGTTAGAGAATGTTTATAAACATTTCTGTTTTAATATTAATGAATAATTAATTATGGCTTCGCGCGCGCGTATTTTTTTAATATATAGAACATCTAAATATAATTTTGAATTTAAAAAATGAATTTTAAAAATTCAAATCATATTTTAAAAGTACCTCTTCCTGCTATGTTCAAATTATACCTATTTTTGCATCCCACACATTTCTTTTTTTTTATAAATAGATAATTGAAAAACAAAAGAGAAAATGTCTATATTTACATATAACAACTTCTATGCAACATTACTGAATCTCTAAACAAAGACATTTTAAACTAAATACATTTACACTCATGGAAATAACTTAAGGAAGTTGTACCTTTCAGCATGTATATCTGGATTGAGACAATGACTCTGAAAGATATTACAGTGACCTTTATTGAAGACACACGAGATAAACAGACGACTGGCGACATCAAATACTTTCCACTTCCTTAATTTTTGTCTTTGAATGTATATTCATATTTAAATTGCTTGCGTATTCCAATTAGAATATCAAACTTTATAAACACAATATTGACCACATCTAGATATATTCAAATATAGTTTTAAAATAAGTTTGGTAGTCAAATATAGTTAATAAAGTATGTAAATTAGTATTGAGATGAAGTCACAGTTGAAGACAGTAAACAATATGGAAGAAGATGTGAGAAGGCGATGGCTTGCCATCTATTCAAATGTTCTAAACCTACTTTCACCTCACTACACATATTTATGTGTGAAGCCCAGTATAAAGGCGTTAACCCCACTTTTTATCACAGTCCTTTTGATTTGCATAACCTCTCCCGGGGGACGGAGAAGTGAGGCGTATGTTAATTAGCTTATCACTGCAAGTCAGTGGGCGGATTTTTGCTGATTTGTCAGCCTGAGGGGTAGTAATTATGTAAGGGGGTAAAATCAATAAATCCCCTACAATTAGCTCTCTGTTTTAATTGATGATTTTAGCTTTGAGATTCTAATTTCATTTTAGAATTATCGCTCTGTGGAGGACATATTTTTTTTTTAATTTAGAGATGCAATTAAAAGCTTTTAGCATTTATTTGAATTAAAATTGCAAGTTCGAACGGCTAATATTATAATTTTGACGATAAAATGCTTTACTGGTAATGGAAGAATGAATACACCTTATATCATGTGGAAATATGGAAATAGAATAATAGTATATATATAGAAATATTCTCTCTTTATTGCTTATAACAAAGTATTCCTATACTATTATAGACTCATGGACAAAACATAAGGAAGTGAAAGTATTTGATATCGCCGGTCGTCTGAGGCAATTTTGTTCACACTTGGTTATCTCGTGTGTCTTCAATAAAGATCACTGTAATATCTTTCAGAGTTATTGTCTGAATCCCGATATACATGGTAAAAGGTACAACTTCCTTAAGTTTTGTCCATGAGTGTATATTGGTTATCTCGTGTGTCTTCAATAAAGATCACTGTAATATCTTTCAGAGTTATTGTCTGAATCCCGATATACATGCTAAAAGGTACAACTTCCTTAAGTTTTGTCCATGAGTGTATATTGGTTATCTCGTGTGTCTTCAATAAAGATCACTGTAATATCTTTCAGAGTTATTGTCTGAATCCCGATATACATGCTAAAAGGTACAACTTCCTTAAGTTTTGTCCATGAGTGTATATTGGTTATCTCGTGTGTCTTCAATAAAGATCACTGTAATATCTTTCAGAGTTATTGTCTGAATCCCGATATACATGCTAAAAGGTACAACTTTCTTAAGTTTTGTCCATGAGTGTATATTGGTTATCTCGTGTGTCTTCAATAAAGATCTATGATCTTCAGTTTAATATTACCAAATGTTTAATAAAAATCAAAGCATGGTGTGAAAAGGTAAAACTTTCACTAAGTCCAAACAAAACAGGTATACTCTATCTACATAACTATGAAAAATTGCCTATTAATTTTGATGGAAAAATAATTCAACCATCAGAAACTGTTAAAATTTTGGGAGTTATTTTTAAAAATCATAGACAAAGGAATAAGATTAATTTTGGAACACATGTTGACAATATAATTATGAAAGCTACGAAACTTAAGAATATATTATTCTCATTATGTGCACGTACTTGGGGCATTGATACTCGACGTAGATTGATCTTATATAAAGCTATGATACGCTCTACAATAAGCTATGCATCAAATATTTGGTTTCCTTTTATCACTGCAGCAAAAAGATCCAAGTTGAATTCTATACAATATCAAATTCTTATTAGATGCATTCATGCTTATAGGACTTCATCTTCTTACATCACACATATACTAGCGAAAACCCCTTTACTGTCCGAATATCTTGAATTATTACAAACAAAGTATAATATGACAAATTCTCTCACAGATCGAACACTCAAAAAACCCCTTCAAAAAGAATTAAACAAACTATATCTGGATCTAAAATTTAAGTTTTATCTTTCTCAATCTAATGAACTGTTCAAGAAATTCTTTCCAATTGCTGTCCCAAATTTCATTTCTTCTGATAAATTCACTACTTTATTCTTAACTGGCAAAGGACCCTTCTTAAGTTTCTTATTCAAACTGAATGCTATCAATGATCCAACATGTGAATGTCGCTTAGATGTTGAATCACCAGAGCATCTTCTTTTATCTTGCCCTCTGACTAATCAAATTGTATGTAGATACTTTGAAACATTACCAAATTCTCTTTGTGTATATACTCTATCTTATGAGAACTTTGTTAAGTTTAGAACTATTTGTACAATAATTTACAAAACAATACTAATCCATCGTGTAAATAATTAATAATATATATATAAATAATACTAGCACAGCACAATAGTCCTTTGGACTTCGTGCTTTTGTAACAATAAATAAAAAATAAAGATCACTGTAATATCTTTCAGAGTTATTGTCTGAATCCCGATATACATGCTAAAAGGTACAACTTTCTTAAGTTTTGTCCATGAGTGTATATTGGTTATCTCGTGTGTCTTCAATAAAGATCACTGTAATATATTTCAGAGTTATTGTCTGAATCCCGATATACATTCTAAAAGGTACAACTTCCTCAATTTTTCCATGAGTGTATATTGGTTATCTCGTGTATCTTCAATAAAGGTCACTGTAATATCTTTCAGAGTTATTGTCTGAATCCCGATATACATGCTAAAAGGTACAACTTCCCTAAGTTTTGTCCATGAGTGTATGTTTATAATCCCATCTTAAAATACCTTTTAGTATTTAAAATACTCTTTTGGAAGAAAATATGAGAATATGTGTTGTATGCGCATCCTTGAAAACTCTATAAGACAAATAAAATTTATATTTTTAGGGAGGAGTGTCTATATAGTGTTTTCATCTAAAATGCTATTTTAAATATATGAATATATATATATTTTTGATTTCATTTAATATATATGTTGGTGTTTTTGGGGGTAAAAAAGAGAAAATGTTACTTAAATATATTTTTTAATATTATCTTTATGCATAGAAAGTACAAAAGTAAAATTTAAGAATTAAGAAGAAATACAAAAAACAAGAAAGGATCAAGAAGGCACTAACTACGTTGCCAAATTGTTAATTAACATATGCTAGCTAATATTATCATCATCAATTTATATTTATTCATATATCTATATAATTTATTTACATAGAGAAAAATTCTTTGAATTAATATTGCTAACAATATATTCAAAGTTATTTTATTTATAATAGAAAAATCCACGGGATAAAAAAGGTCGTTGAAATCATCAGATATTTGCATTGGTTTGAATACTATTTCAATATGTAGCGAATTTACCCCAAATGAAAGAAGACAAGTTTAAAGAAAAAATTAAAGAAACTTGTCTTTTCTTTCATTTGGTAAATTCGCTACATATTTTACAAAGAAGAATCTTCTATAACTATTTCAATATTTTATATTTCGATTTAGAGATTTTTAGATATTATGTTCTATATATATATAAAATACACACAGCTGGTCTATTATGTAAATATGTAATGAAAAGATTAGTTAAAAAAGAAACTCTTCCCTCAGAGAATTATCTTTCATTTATTTATTTATAATTATTGATAGTTAACCTATTGAATTTTAGCGCTAAAATTTGAAGTATTTTAAATTTGAAAAAACAAATAGTATACTTAAAATTTGTAAAAATTATATTTACTGGAAATTTGTTTCTTTTTTAATAGCATCAAATATTATCATTACAGACATTACTATAATGATCAAATTTATTGAATGAAATGTTTTACCATTGATGAGCCAAGTCCTATCATTTAATAACGTTTATCATTGAAGTAAGGTCTGTAGAGATAATAATTGATGATATTATAAAAAGAAACAAATTTGACAGTAAATTTATCTTTTACAAATCATATCGATAAATGGCAAGTGAATTTATAAAGTTATATATTATACTTGGAAAAACAATATGTTTGGAAATTAATTTCAAAACCTTCTATAAAATTATATTTGATTACATTCGATAATAAATAATATTAAAATAATATTGTATTTTAATTTGCATAGGAAATCCTAGTTAAATTGATCATATATATTTCATAATGAATATATTTTTTTCTACTTGAGGGTAGTATATAATTTTATATATATTACAATATAAATATAATAAACAATATTCCTTTTAATAATTCAGAATATAAAGATGAATAATTTACAACACTCTATCTCTCTTTATATATAAAGAATTTATTTTAGGAATTAAAAATATCAATGGCTTACATTTACCTCCATACGATAGCTTTTTAATTTCTTTTGGTCTAAAATTTATCATCTATTATCACAGAAAAATAAAATCGTAACTTTAATTATTTTAAATGATATTATATAAACAGTATTTATACACAAATTATGATACATATTTAATATCATTTATTTATTTTTAAAATAATTTTTTATTTTTTATTGTTATGTGCTAGGAATATATTAAGAAAGAAAATAATTATGAGAATATGTCTTAAGCATTTTGCATTTAAAGGTGTTGAATAAATGAAATATATAAATGTATATCGTTTTGAAAATAGAGCAATCCATAGATAAATCTTTAATTAAAATGGCATATATGATAAATGATATTTTGATCCAATATATGCCTTTTTAATTATAAATTTATATATATTTATTTAATATTTGACTAAAATAGATAAACTCTATGATTGTATATTTATATATTTGATATATTATAGAACCACCTGTAGATGGCGAAATGTTTATATATAATCTATGATTAAATATATAAGAATTGCATTTTAATAATATCTAAAAAAGTCGTATAATAAATTTGAAAAATATTTTCTTAAATAATTTTTAAAATATTGATTAATATGTTAGATTATTTAATTATAACGCAAATGGAGAGAATTATAATAAAATAATATAAAAATATTGGATGGTGTAGTGATCAATATGTGATATATATAAAGATAAAATATTATGTAAATAGGGAATAAAACGATATCAAAAGATTGTCGATATAAAATAGCAGAAGATCCTACCTGCAGTGAATTCAGCGGCAGAAGACACCTGCAAGCGGCGCCCTCGCTGGCAGCGCCATCAGATCCCGGATGCTGCGGCAGTGGTGCCGAATCCTTTAATTGAATTACCAATGTTTTAGCGGGATTCCTTTGAAAGCTGCCATTTTGTATTAAAATCAAAGAATCTATCCATAAATCTATATTTGCATTTATAAGAATTGCATTCTGAGGAGTTCTTTAAATAGATTTTTATTTGGTTTTTAACATGTTGACTAGAGTTATCGACTAGAGAAATAAATTCTGTGAGAAAAATACGCGGAATATTTTAAATATTTATTTATATATCAATATATATAATATTATTTAAATATATTTAAAGCAATTGGTTTCTAAAAAATACTTAGAATAAAAATATTTGATCTATATTCAATATTGATTTTTAGAAGATAGATAATTTACATACCTCTGTGAATGCAATTATTTTGGTAAATATTCACATATATATAATATACTAGCGAACCCGGCCACGCGTTGCTGTGGCTAAGTTGTAATATGTTAAATTAATATTATACTAAACTATTCAGTACAGTAAAGTTAATATTCACTTATAAAGATAAAAATGTTTTAGCCGATCTAAAGCCCTACGGGATTGAGAATGGAACGTTACGTTAAAATTTGAAAGTGATTTTTATATATATAGATAATATAGCCCTTTATAATCACTGCATTAATAAATGTCAGTGAACTTGTTTATATGTATTGTGTTTTGTTTTTGAGATATTCTAATAGAACGTTCTCACAATTTTTGTAAAATATTTATATATGCACAAACACAGAATTTAAAAATATGTCTTAAAATTTGCTATAATTATTGTTATAAATATTATTTTAAAATAATTCGCCAGAAATCGTCCCGGTAGTATACTAAACAACTTCCCAAAGTTTCATGGCAAACATCTAAAATAAAATAATACTTTTAATACTTTGCTACAATATTAAAAAGAGGGGTGCTTAGGTGTTTAAAATGTAAAATGTGCTCTAAATAGTATTACATAGAGCCTTCATAACAAACATATTTAAAATAAACCAATTAAAATATAATAATGCTGTAAAAAAAGACTTTGCTACAATAATATAAAAGAAATGAAAATAAAAAAAAGACACCCACGCTGAGCCTCGAACCTAGGTTTGTTATAAATATTATTTAAAAATTGTTTATGTTAATTTTTATTTTAAAAAGCCTACATTTTAAATAAAATAATATTTTTAATAATTTGCTACAATAATATAAAAGAAATGAAAAAAAAGAAAACACCCACGCTGAGCCTCGAACCTAGGTTTGTTATAAATATTATTTAAAAATTGTTTATGTTAATTTTTATTTTAAAAAGCCTACATTTTAAATAAAATAATATTTTTAATAATTTGCTACAATAATATAAAAGAAATGAAAAAAAAGAAAACACCCACGCTGAGCCTCGAACCTAGGTTGTGGGGGTACGAAGCTGTGTACCTAACCTATAGGCTAAGCTTGACGTTACAAATACGCTCATGCGAGGCTATTTCAGGCCATACGCCTGCCGCGAGGGGGCGCTGATTGCGAGTGAATTTACGTTTTATTGTAAATAAAAATGCAACGAAAGGTTATTTCTAAAGAGTAATTAGCCAGAAACCATCCCGGTAGTATACTAAACAACTTCCCAAAGTTTCATCACGATCGGTTGAGCGATGTAGAAGATTATCACTTACGAACGGACCAACAAACATTCATTTTTATATATATAGATAAATATAGTATATTTTTAATATGGTGTGACCATTTAATTTATTGTTTTATTTAATAAGATGCAACACTATATAGTATATATATATATATGAAAAAATAGTACAAATGTAATATTGTACTGTGATAAGGTGCATAAATTAAGAAAAAGGCTTCTTCTTATCGAGCAACTGAAAGTTGCTGATGGCTTGCGCCATCTATCGGAATAAATACCAACTATTCTCGTTGGTTTTTAATTATTCCAGAATTGGCCAAATACCCATTCTTGATTAATCAAGAAAAGCTAACCACGGACGCGTTTCGGGCTGTTGGCCCTCATCAGCGTGGTGCAAGCTGTACCTCAACGACCAAAAAAATTGGTCCTTAAGGCATCCTGAAAAATCATGAAACGGGTAGTTAAGGCCAGAATTGCGTGAGAACGCTACACAATGTGAAAAAAATAGTACAAATGCCCGTTTCATGATTTTTCAGGATGCCTTAAGGACCAATTTTTTTGGTCGTTGAGGTACAGCTTGCACCACGCTGATGAGGGCCAACAGCCCGAAACGCGTCCGTGGTTAGCTTTTCTTGATTAATCAAGAATGGGTATTTGGCCAATTCTGAAATAATTAAAAATCAACGAGAATAGTTGGTATTTATTCCGATAGATGGCGCAAGCCATCAGCAACTTTCAGTTGCTCGATAAGAAGAAGCCTTTTTCTTAATATATATATATGTTATGAAATAATTTTTTGTTGTTGTTAGATAAAGGGTTGATAAGACAAAGGATCGATAAGATAAAGGGTTGAAGGTGCAGTCGTGATAAGAAAAAGATAATTATTTACCATCAAGTAGCTTTTATTTTCAATTATTTGAGGAAATATTACACATTAGTTATTTTCACATTATATAGAATTTATAAAGTTAATCCTATATTAGTGATTTAAAAGGATAGATATGTTAACTACGCATATTTACAACAAAAACTGAAAGTCTTTCTAAAAACGATGATAACAAAAGTAAAATTATCAATGAATAAAATAAAATATATATAATTTCAAAATATAGGAATATTTGAGTTTTTAGATTAGAATATATATATGGTGAGAACAAATAATTTAAAAACAGTAAAAAACATAGGTGTCAGGTACTGATATTAACAGCAAAAGAGATCTATTCTGGCCGTTCACATGAGCATTTTAAATGGCATAGAGTCCACGATATTTGACTAGCACATTTTTCTTGATAAATCAAGAAAAGCCAACCACGAACGCGTTTCGGGCTATTGGCCCTCGTCAGCGTGGTGCAGGCTGTAGTTCAACGACCAAAAATAAGCCAAGAGGCTTCCTGAGAAATCGCGAAATGGTTATCTAAGACCAAATATTGTTCCACAAGATGGCGCTCTGCCATCTAAAATGCTCTAGTAAGCGGTAAGGATATGTCTTTTTTGTTTTTTACTGTCGATATTGTCTGCGTGTTTAATAACCACAAACTTCACCTGCTGTATTTTTTAATAACATTTGCCTTTTTAACGAATGCAAAAATCGGTAAATTGTTTTTCAATATTTTTAAATGGTATTAAATATTGTATTTCGATTATTTAAAAAATTCCTAAATATTTTATTAAAATAGTAGTTTTTAGAATGTACATTAATAACACAGAGCAATAACACGACCCCTATAGTCAATTAATGAAACTATTAAAGAGAGAGAGAGAGAATGACTTTTCTTTTCAAATAATACACAATTCCTACTGTCTCCTTAACTGATATGAAAAAAATATTAGGAGAGGCTGGCTCATCAGTGGTGAACCCTCCCAGCGGTTTCGCCAGCTTAATCTACCAGACTGATTAGATAATTCTTTTCAGATATATCCGACACTGAATATTGAATCATAGCATTCCTATTTAACCACACTATATATGGACATAGGCTTCAACAACATAAGGTCACAGGAAGATGGTATTCATTTACTAAAAGTGGCACCTCTCCCTTTAAATATGCATTAAAGTAATGTATTCACTGGGATACTAAACTAAATGTTTCTTTTGGTACATTTATACGTTTATGATGCATTAGCGCGCCATCTGTTATCAAAATTTGAAACTATTATAGACACGTATGATTCTTTTTTAAAATAAACAATTTCTACTGTCCTTACTGCAATGGAAAAATTAATGGGAGGGCCTGGCTCATCAGTGGTGAACCCTATTATTATTATTATTATTATATATTAAACTGGCGAAACCGCTGGGAGGGTTCACTACTGATGAGCCAGGCCCTCCCATTAATTTTTCCATTGCAGTAAGGACAGTAGAAATGTTTATTTTAAAAAAGAATCATACGCGTGTTCCAGCCTTAAATATGCAAAATTGTTAGAATTTACTTTTGTTAATTTTGTTAAATTATGTAAATTTTAGAAATGTATATAATCTTGATTTTAGAAAATAAAGTTAGTTATTAATGTATACGTGGTTGAGTCATTAGAGTTAGTGAGACGAGACAATAGCAGTTATTCAAGTTTGAAGGAGTTAGCTCGCTGAGTCAAGAAGCATATAATTAAAACCAGCGTTAAAATAAGAATTAGGCGGTGATTCCTCCTTATTGCCAAGAGGCCAAAGCCAGTTCGATTCATGGTCCCTCAAGAGCCTGATTAGGATTTGAAACAGAAGAAATTTAAGAAAAAACTCAGCGAGAATACAATTGCGAAATGTCTCGAGAAGAAAGGATTCTCCAAAGAAAGTTAAGTTGCCAAATAAGGCGAATTGATGGATTTATTGAAACTGTGGAGTCAATTATTGAGGCAGGTGAAACAATACGCTTAGAAATAATGGGTGAAGAATTAAAGGAGATCAAAGAAAAAATTGAGAAACTCTACGACGAGCTGTTTTCTTTGGATGAAGTTGATATAGATAAAGAAAGTGAGGCATATGATGGTTCAATGAACAAGATTGGAAGCTTGAGGGTAAAAATAGAAAATGAGAGAAAACTCAAAGACAAACTGGCGGACATAAAGCCAAATGGCTCTCAGGCAAATATAAAATTGCCTCAATTTGACTTACCGATATATGATGGAGATATGGGCACTTGGATCAACTTCAAAGAGCTATTCCTCACCACCATCGATGCACATCCAGGGTTAACTAACATACAGAAGTTACAATAGCGGCCAGATTAATAAGGGGTTTCCCTTTACTAAGTGAAAATTATGGCCAAGCATGGAATACACTGTTATCAAGATATGATAACCCGAGAGAGCTAGCTTATGCCCAGGTGTCAAAAATATTTTCTCTCCGGGCAATTAAGAATCCATCGGCTAAGTGTCTCCATGAATTCATGGATGTTTGTAATGAAGCCATAAGAAACTTAGAAACGCTGGAATTGAAGAGAAATCAATTAGTGGATGTGATCCTGGTGCACTTCCTCCAGCAGAAGTTGAGTGAAAATCTAAGGTTGGATTGGGAACTGTCAGTGGACAACACTCTTCCTTCTTATGACAAGTTCATAGCGTTCATTTCCAGACATGCGAGAAGCATGTCTTGTGCTGTCAAGGAATGTTCAAAAAGGGAAGAAACCACCGGATCGAGATTTCCCAAATGCCAAAGCTACGGGATGCTAATTGAGAAATCGGACACTTGCATATTATGCAAATCTAAGCATCATCCACTATACATGTGCAACTTATTTTGCAAAATGCCTTTAAAAGAAAAATTAAATGTAGTAAAAGGTCATAAATTGTGCTTCAATTGCTTGAGGAAAGGCCATTTCTCATGGAATTGTAGGCTGAACCAACGATGCAAAGTATGCAAGGGAAAGCACCACACGATGATTCATTATGATAAACCGAGCACGGAAGGCGCTTCGGCCCAAGTTGAGAACACAACTCCGAAGGAACATGAAAGTGCTATCAATTTAACTAATACTCAACAGGCAAACTGCAATGATAGCCACGTACTACTCGCAACAGCTAGAATCAAGATAAAAAATGGACTCGGAAAGTTATGCACCTGCAGAGCCCTACTGGACAGCGGTTCCCAAGTCACCATGATAACAAAAGGATGCTGCGAAAGATTGGGACTTGTCCAAAGGAAATCAGATCGGATGATTATAGGGGTTGGAAACACACCAGTGCAGCATTCTTCATCGACAGTAAGTGTGACATTTTGTCCACTGAATAATTCTGAGGAATTCTCGGTAGAGGCAGTAGTCACGGGAGTGCTCACTTCAGAAATTCCGAACTTCAGGTTAAAAGACCCTAATTGGCCAACTTTTAAGAGCCTCAAATTGGCATACCCAGAGTTCTACATACAAGCCCCAATAGATATGATATTGGGAGCAGATATATACACTGAACTTATGTTGAATGCCCCTATATCTCTCGGAGAAGGATTGCCAATGGCTATTAATACAAGACTAGGTTGGGTACTTCTAGGAAAACTCATGGGAACATCGGAGAGTAATACAGAAGTCTGTAACCTGAGTTTACAATCTGAACCAGAACTAGAATTCGTATTGAAAAGATTCTGGGAAACTGAATCTGTGCCGTCACCGGAGCTTTGTACACAGGACGAAGATTGTGAAAGGTTATTTTCGAATAACCATGGCAGAGATAGCCATGGAAGGTATTGGGTAAAATTGCCATTCAGACAACATCGACCGCTTCTGGGTGAATCAAGAGAAAAAGCTTTAAGAAGGTTCCTTTCGTTGGAAGGAAAATTGTGTAAGAATGTGAAATTATATGACCAATACCGGGGATTCATGAAGGAATATGAACACTTAAACCACATGGAAAGGGTCCCAATTGCAGAAGTGAAGCGAGAATTGTGCAGATGCTATTACATGCCTCATCATCCAGTAATTAGAGAGCAATCCACTACAACCAAAATGAGAGTTGTGTTTGATGCATCAGCTAAATCTGAAAATAATGTTTCTTTAAATCAATTTTTGCACAAGGGACCAAAAATTCAACAGGATGTATTTTTCATTCTCCTCAGATTCAGAACGTATCCTGTCGCCATAACTGCTGATATAGAAAAGATGTACCGCCAGATAAGAATTCATCCAGAAGATGCGGACTATCAGAGGATATTGTGGAGACCATCGCCAGAAGAGCCTGTGGTGGACTATCGACTGCTGACTGTTACCTATGGTACAACTTCGGCTCCATTTTTGGCAATGAGAACATTACAACAGTTAGCAGAAGATGAAGGCCATAATTATCCTGAGGCTTCTAGGGTGACCTTGAATGATTTCTATGTCGATGATCTGCTAACAGGAGCTCAAACGATTGCTGAAACCAAAGAACTAATAGACCAATTAAAGGACTTAATGAAAAAGGGAGGGTTTCACTTAAGAAAGTGGAATTCAAATTGCCAAGAGATAGTGTCTCATGTCGAGGAAATGAACGAAGAGAAGAAAATTAACTTGGAGAAAGGAGCCATATCCAAGATTTTAGGAATTGTATGGGATCATGTACAAGATACGTTTAGAGTTAATATAACTCTTCCAGAAGAAGTTGTTACCAAAAGAGATCTTCTCTCCAATATTGCGAGGATTTTCGATCCACTTGGTTTCCTCTCACATACTACAGTGGCTTTGAAAATAATAATGCAGGAGTTATGGAGAGGTGGGACAGGCTGGGATGAGCATATTCCGAACGACATCAAGGAAAAGTGGAATAATTTTAGAGCCGAATTACTAAAATTAGGGGATTTGAGTATCCCAAGATACGTATGGGCATGTGAAAAGGATCAAGATGTTCAACTCCACGGATTTTGTGACGCATCAAGTGTAGCTTATTCGGCTGTGTGCTACTTAAGAACAGTCTCTCTGGATGGACAAGTCCATATATCAATGCTTGCAGCAAAAACCAGAGTTGCCCCATGTAAGTCTCTAACTCTACCAAGATTGGAATTGTGCGCGGCTCTCCTCCTGTCTCAGCTCTACAGATCTGTTGTTGATTCATTGAAGATTGATATTGGCAGGACATATTTGTGGTCAGATTCTCAGATCTCATTGAGTTGGATCAAATCAGATCCTAACAGATGGAAGACCTTTATACACAATAGAGTTGTGAAAATACAGCAACTGTCTGACAGAAACTCATGGCGTCACGTGTCTGGGAAAGATAATCCCGCCGATTGTGCCTCTAGGGGAATAATGCCTGCTGCGTTATCTGGACATACACTGTGGTGGCAAGGACCGACTTGGTTGAAAGATAACAACTTTGTTCAGAATCAGGATAATTGCTATGGCCGAGAATGCCATGAGGAAGAAAAAGTAGCCTTAGCTTGCCAGTCCCGAGTTTCAGTCTGTCCAGAGGTTGTAACAAAATATTCCACTTTTATCAAGACGAGGCGAATCATAGCCTGGTGTTTGAGATTCATCACTAACTGTCGGGTGTCGCTGAAGAAAAGAGAAATTGGAACATTGTCGAAGAAGGAGTTAGAAAATGCAGTGATTAGGATTATTGGATGGATTCAGAAGGACGAATTCGGAGAAGAAATGCTGGATCTAAGAAATACGGGACATACTTCAAGAAAAAGTAGAATTTTGCAGCTTAATCCTTTTATAGATGCATCTGGGATGTTAAGAGTAGGTGGTAGGATTAAGTACGCGAATGTAAACCCTGATCAAAAATTCCCACTGTTATTACCGAAAAATCATCACTTTACCAAATTAATAATACTTCATTTTCACACGAGATATTTGCATGCTGGTCCACAGCTGGTCTTGTCTCTCATACGAAATAGTTATTGGATCATGGGGGGTAGAGACATTGTAAGAAGAATCATTAAACAGTGTATAACCTGCTTCAGATTCAGGGCAAAAACTGCAGTACAAATTATGGGAAATTTGCCTGCTGATAGAGTAAATCCATCAAGACCGTTTACCAAGACTGGAGTCGATTTGGCAGGACCTTACGAACTAAAACCAAGTCTGACTAGATCGAAAGGGACGATCAAATGCTATGTGATTCTCTTTGTGTGTTTTTCGGTCAAGGCAATTCATTTGGAAATGGTGACTAGTCTCTCGACCAGTTCATTTATTGCAGCTCTCAGGAGGTTTATATCTCGTAGAGGAAAACCATCAAAAATTTACTCAGACAATGGAACGAACTTCAGGGGAACCGAAAGCTTCATGAAGAAACAATATAAAATAATGAATTCAAAGGAAACTAAAGACTTTTTAGCAGAAGAGTTAATAGAGTGGCATTTCATTCCTCCATCAGCTCCACACTTTGGAGGACTTTGGGAGGCAAACATCAAATGCTTAAAGGGTCATCTGAGCAAGGTAATAAAGTCATCACTTTTAAATAGTGAGGAATTCATCACACTACTCTGTCAAGTTGAGGCTTGCCTTAATTCAAGACCGTTAGTAGAGTTAAGTCCCGACCCTAACGATCTTCGAGCTTTGACTCCGGGACATTTCTTGATTGGCTCCCCTCTGATTGAGGACCCAGGATTGCAAAATTATGAGCGAGTGGATTTACGGTCAAGATGGAATCTGGTACAAGGTCTGAGGAACTCGTTCTGGTCAAGATGGACAAGAGAGTACATCAACTCTTTGCAACAGAGAAATAAATGGAGGTTGTCACAAGACAATCTGAAGCCTAATCAGTTAGTGCTAATAAAAGAAGATAACCTTCCACCTCTACAGTGGCGTCTGGCCAGGATCCTCAAGGTATATCCGGGCTCTGACCAGAAGGTGCGAGTTGCCCAAGTTCGGGCTGCTACCGGAGTCTACCTACGACCTATTACGAAGTTGGCTCCGCTTCCCTTCAAATCTGAACCAGGGTTCAGCGGCCGGGGGGAGTATGTTCCAGCCTTAAATATGCAAAATTGTTAGAATTTACTTTTGTTAATTATTGTTAAATTATGTAAATTTTAGAAATGTATATAATCTTGATTTTAGAAAATAAAGTTAGTTATTAATGTATACGTGGTTGAGTCATTAGAGTTAGTGAGACGAGACAATAGCAGTTATTCAAGTTTGAAGGAGTTAGCTCGCTGAGTCAAGAAGCATATAATTAAAACCAGCGTTAAAATAAGAATTAGGCGGTGATTCCTCCTTATTGCCAGGAGGCCAAAGCCAGTTCGATTCACGCGTCTATAATAGTTTCGTATTTTGATATGTACGTTTATAAAATTAGGCTATATCAGATTTAATGATTGTTCTATTTGTACAATATTTCGTTGAACCAATCACCCAACTCTTTTACTAAAAAACAAAAAGAAAACTTATTAAAAATGGACGATTGGTCCATCGAAAATTTTGACAAATAAAACAATTATTAAATCCAAAATAGACCTAAATATATGTGTTGTTGTAAATACACTCATGGACAAAACTTAACTTTTGTATTTTAAAAATAACTATAAAAAGGTTCTTCAAATAAAAGATACTTCGACCAGTAAATCTTTTTATTACCTCGACGTTTCGACAAAAATCTTTTGTCCTCGTCAGGAGCAAACAAAAATTAAAACATCACGTCGAGACAATAAAAAGATTTACTGACCGAAGTATCTTTAATTTGAAGAACTATGAATGCTGGCCAGACAGCCTCTATCTTTACGGTATAAAAAGGTTGTTTTGTATTTACTTAAAATATTTCCAATCAAATATATCAAGAAAATAAATATCAAAGAATGAGGATAAAGATAAAGTTATGTAAAAAATAGACACTTTGGCCAGTTAGAGTTTTTATTTTTCTCAACGTTTCAACAAAAATATTTTGTCTTCGTCAGGAGATATAAATAGAAATAAAACATTTGACAAGGCGTTACTTCTAAGAACAATTTTTAACACCTTGTCAAATCCTTTATTATTATTTTTTTCTCCTGACGAAGTCAAAATATTATTTTACAATACAATATAATGCGGTTATGATTATAGAACGACAAGTTTTACAGCAATTGTTTCTTTTTACTGAACTAAAAATTGTAATTTTTAATTATTTAAAGAGAAATAACGACTATTCCTATCCTTAGGGATGAAGTATGAAATGATGAATTGTGAAGAGTAATGATGAACGAAAAAATATTTCTCCTTAAAATATAATTACGATTTTTCTTTCCGTAAAAAAAATAAACATTTGCGTTAAAACTTGTTAAACGTCATTCTACAAAATAATTTTGTTGAAAGGTTGAAAAATAAAACTTTAAATGACCAAAGTGTCTATTTTTTTTTACAGAAATATAAATGCTGACCAGGCAGCCTCTATCATAATGATAATAAAAAGTTATTTATTTTAAAAAAATTATTTCAGAAAAAATTTCATCTTAAAGTTTCGGTTTTATTTGTATAATTTTTAGAAACTATTTTTTTGGTCGAGAAAGACTTTCTTGTAAAACGACATTTTAAAAATTATCCCGCATTGTGTGTTTCTTTTCAACGAAAAAATCTAAATTTATCTTAAAGAGAAATAACGATTATTTCTAACTTTAAGGATGAGGTATGAAAGGATGAATTGTAAAGAGTAATAATAAACAGAAAAATAAAAGTGTCCAGGGATGTGGGAATTTTCAAATGTCGTTTTACAATTACAAACCGTAATATATTATATTGTAATAACGCGCCATCTATACATATAAAATGAAAGGAATTAAAAGCACGAATGTTTCTTTTATACATAATACAAACTTCTACTGTCCTTACTGCGATGAAAAAATATATTGGGAGGGCTTGGCTCATCAGTGGTGAACCCTCCCAGCGGTTTCGCCAATTTAATCCACCAGACAGCTTCTCAGAGCTCTAATACTGTATTGGACGATTCTGCTTATATACGCAGCACTGAAGGATGGAATCTCAGAAATGGTTTTCAGGAATATTATATTGTATTATAAAAGAGACTTTCTTGGATTAACAAATAATATTTTTATGAATATACAAAATAATCAACGTTTAGTTAATATTTTCTCCGATTGATGGCATTGTGTCACTAACAACATTCAGTTGCAACACACTTAAAAAGGATATTTTATTTTAAGACATAAATCCACTTTTCTCTCTTTCACTTGTCTCTTTTAAAACATTTATACTTATACATTTAATTTATAATAATTCAAATAATTTATCTTACAAATTGAAAACACAATTATTTTGTTTCTAATAATAAAATAATTATTTTTAACAATCATTAAAAAAAATTGTCGAAAATAAAATACATGGAAAATTATAATTATAGTCTTTTTAAGTCATATTTTTCTTCTATATATAAAAATATTCCGCTCATTAAAATCAAATAAATATTTTTAGTTATATACAATATATAAAGAAAACAAGCCAATTAATTTTTAAGAGGAATAAACATTTTTAAATTATATTTTTTAAAGCTGAATTAATTATATATTTATCTCAATCTATATATACACACACATAAAATTCACAAATCGTTCTCTCATTATTTTAAAAACGAATCAATTTTAATTATTCTTCTGCTTTTTTTTTGTATTTAATAAAAAAGAATTCTATTAAAGAAGCTCATCAATTGTTTACTTATTTTATTTAGACTTAGAACGCTATGTCTCCCTAGAGACACTTACACTACAAAGATAAACTAAACATTGACAGAGAAAAAAAAAGATATTTGAAATATGTACAAGAACTAGAATACAAGTTTTAGTTTCGGTTCCAAAATCACTTTATTAGGTACCGCTCAACAAGAGCAACCTAGTTTATGATAATTGAAACAGTGAATGTGAAGGTTATTCACATATTAAAACAAAATGTTAACGAGGGATTCAATCCCGGTTCATGACTGTCGGGAATCGAGGATGTTACCTGTATGGTGTATTGCCTTGTTATAAATAAGAAGATACTCTTACCTTAAGGATTATATCTTAGTTTTATTTATTTAACTATTTACAAGGTAACATTATTTAACTTATAATAATCACAGCTATGCCGGAACTTCCGCCAGCCTAAGGTAAACAAAACAGTTCTAATGTGATGATGATCACCTTCCCGATGAATCCCCCGGGTTGTCAGATCGTAACTTATTCTCAACACATTACCCACTCGTCCACCGACTCTTTTTTATATATAAACTAGCCGAATGACCCGGGCAACGCCCGTGTTTTACCCGATTGAATGTTTTTATTCAAATACTATTTGTTACAATTATAAATTGGCGCCTTAAATAAATGCATATATTAGTTAATAACTATAGCCTATGTGCTTTATCTGTCTATGTACTGTTGGCTTCCGTAGGCGTCTCTTACTGGGAAAAGGATAGAGAGGATTCCATTTAGTTATTAACTAATATATGCATTTACTTAAGGAGCGACCCGCTCCAAAACAATAGTTACAAAAACGAAAGATCGAGTGGGGGAGGCATGATGGGGGGGGGGGGCAAAGGTGGCGTGACCGTAGCCAACCAATAGGAGGGCGCCATTCCAAAAAAAAAAAAGCAAACGGTGACAGAGAGAGACGACTGATTAGGAAAGACGCTCGTAACTGTATATAGAATATATATTATTAACTCATTAATAATATTATCTGCTATAAATGACAAGTTTTAGTTAGATGAAAAGAGAAAAATATCAACACAATTAAAATATTTACAAAGGGTTGATATGCAAATATAGTTAAATGAAATCAATTGTAAAGTACTGTGTGTATTCGAGGAAAACCATTTACAGATTGAAGAAAGTTTTAAGGAATATTTTATAATGAAAATATGCAATATTTTATAGAATTAGATCATCAATTCTTTATTATTTCAATATAAACTTTTAGCTACTTATTGAAAGGCTTCGTTTGACTTATTTAATTAACCTCTTTTTTAAGCCTCCAAATAGTTTTGTTGCGAAATTCTTTGTCTGATTTTTTTAATTTGATTTTTTTTTAAACCCTTAATCCTTTTATAATCATATCCTAGCATCATGTGTTTGTGGAGAGTTCATTAATAATTTTATGTTAAGAAAAAAGTCCAATTTAGATTATATTTATTCCGATAGATGGTGCAAACCATCAGTAACTTTCAATTTCACAATAAGTTGATGTCTTTTCTCTGTTAATTTAAATATCATAATTCTAGTAGTCAAATTGACTTTTGTATTATTTTATTTATTTATATATTATATTAAAATATATTTTTATACAGACCTTAAATTTGAAATGATATAAAGTGAAGAAGTAGTGTATGGTTCATCTTTGATTAACCCTCCTGCGGTTTCGCCAGTTTAAAAAAATATTGAATTTCATATTCTGGCTTATTTATGTTACAAAAGTAGAGTTAAAACAATTTGTTTGGTTTATTTTATTGTGAAATCTAGGAAAATGACTTGGCTTCGCCCGGTTACTTCCGGAGTGAAAGTTTTCATAACTTATATTATTTTAACCAAGTTGTGTGTTTATACATTGTCATGATTATCAATCACATAAATTAATATTATTCATATAATTTAATTATTACTATTCTTCTTATTATTAGGGATTATAATTAGATTTTCGACCTGAGAATATGCGAATTAAATCATATGCGACTTATTTGCATATTTTTGGACTTAACACTAATGTCAAAAAGTGTAAACAAATATACTTATACGAAAAATTATTTTTTCCCGCAGCATTTACCGCCGAAAAAAAAAATAATATTACACAAAAAGAAAAAATAAGAAATTTTAACTTTAATTTAGAAAATTCTTTGTTTAATAAAAATTCTATTTTATAATTATACAAATATATATATATGTAAAAATTTATATATATATTTAAAGAAAATTACACATTAAAAAACACTATGTGAATACAAATTGTAAAAAAAAAAAACATTTCAAAAACGTGTGTCATTAAATTATATTTTACATTTTTTTCAAAATTTCTGTTTCTTTCAGGCTAAATGTAAAATATTCAGTTTTAAAAAAGAAGCCATGTAATTGTATTTTGTATTTAGACAAAACATTTTGTTCAAAGGTTTTTTTTTTCTGGAGAAAGAAAATTTTCTGGCAAATATCCAGGCCCCGTTTTATTTGAATAATTACCTCATTTAACTGTATTTTGTGGAGGGAGTCGGTGGAAGGCTGGTTAAACCGTTTGGTTTTCGACCACTACGACCCGGGTTCGATTCCCGCATTGGACACTTTTTTTCTGTTAAAAGAAATGCTCCAATGGCCCCCGATTCTTGCAAAAGTCCAACCCCACCAGCGAGTGCAAGTAACCAAACAGAGTTCTGGCACATTTGTAAGTGCAAAGTCGAACTGCTTTTCACATGTGTAGACATGTGGTGCGCATACAGTAAAAGCAGTCGCTAACTACCCACCATGATTATCATGGCTTTGAGATAAGAAAGAAGAAGACTGTATTTTGTAGCCGCCTTTCTTCTAAATATATTTAATCAAATATATAACAATCTTTTTATACAGTGTCTTATTCAATAATTGAATTAATTCCTTAATATAGATACATGATTTTTTTGAAGATGTATTTATATAAAACATACTACCTACAACCCTTTATTTTCCCTGTATTTATTCAAATATATACAGTTAAACCTGTCTATAGCACCTCCCTCTTGAGACTCACCAAAATAGGGTGCTATAGAGAAGGGGTGCTACAGACAGGTCACTTTTAACGTAAATCGCATCGTACTACGTATTTAAAATCGGGCGTTATAGAGAGGGAGGCGCTATTTAAAGGGGGCGCTATAGACAGGTCACTTTTAATGTAAATCACATCATACTACATATTTAAAATTGGGCGCTATAGAGGTTGAGATTGAAACTGATTTATTACAATGTCCATATAAGATTATATAAGGTTAAATACAGAATAAATATAAATATGAATATATATACTATATAGAGAGGCTATAGAGAGGGAAGCGCTATTTAGAGGGGGCGCTATAGATAGGTTTAACTGTATATTTATATATATATATTTTTAAAAGAAGTATTTTTTAAAAGTACAGTAGAACCTCTATTAAAAGATACTTTCGCTAGAGAGATGACACACCTCTCTCTCTATAAAGGACAGTTATCATAACCTAATTTACCGTTTTTGTTAATAACCTGCCCTTCAGTAAGAGGACACCTCTCTCTAAAGGACACTTTGGCTCTGAAATTAGGTATTGTCCTTTACAGTGAGGTAGTTCTACTCTAGCAACTCTCCGGTAAGAAGACACCTCTCCCTAAAGGACATTTTGACTCTGTAACTAGGTTTTGTCCTTTACAGAGAGGTAGTTCTACTGTAGCAACTCTCCGGTAAGAAGACACTTCTCTCTAAAGGACACTTTGGCTCTGTAACTAGGTTTTGTCCTTTACAGAGAGGTAGTTCTACTGTAGCAACTCTCCAGTAAGAGAACACCTCTCCCTAAAGGACACTTTGGCTCTGTAACAGGTATTGTCCTTTACAGAGAGGTAGTTCTACTGTAGTAACTCTCCAGTAAGAGAACACCTCTCCCTAAAGGACACTTTGGCTCTGTAACTAGGTATTGTCCTTTACATAGAGGTAGTTCTACTGTAGCAACTCTCCGGTAAGAGGACACCTCTCTCTAAAGAACACTTTGTCTATGCAACTAGGTTTTGTCCTTTACAGAGAAACTTTTAAACCTTTCCAGCAAGATTTCAGATATCTTTCTTTGATTTTCCTTGTTTCTTTTCACTTAATTCGTGAGACAACCATTTCCCTTCCTTCTGGATCTTTTCCATTGCATACAAACAAAGTGAAACAGCCTGTCGAGTGACATTGATAGAATCCGCTAAATGTTCTTGTGTTTGAGAGCATCGTCTTTATCCAATAATGCTTGAAGTTCCTCATCCTCGAACATTTTTGGCGGATTTCCGTGTTCCATGTTGTTGACGTCAAAATATCCAGATTAGAATCGTTTAAAACACTCATGACAGGTTCTTAATGAAGGGGCATTGTTTCCCTTTATATATAGAGCATTTGATAAAAAAGCTCCGGTTGCGCTTTCCTGAGGTTGAAGATAAAAAGCAAAGCTTCCCGCAAATTAGACTTTCCAGGTACAAAAGTAGACATCTAAAAAGTAGAGATCAATTGACAGCTATGCAAATCTAGACTTTCTGTCTCTTTGACGATCTGTTTCAAAATTCCCAATTTCTTAAAAGATTAATCAAGCTGGGGTAGCTATGCTATATGACCAAAGATTTGTGTCCCTTTCTGATAATATTCATAAAGGGGCGCGAATTAATCATGAAAATTGGTTCTGGTTCGAATAGATATTTGCTCTCTTTGGATATAAGTGAAGATTAAATATTTTATACTTGAAGAAAACCAAATGATACTTTCTATCAAGGCGCTAACTTAAGGATTAAACTGGCGAAACCACTGGGAGGGTTGAGATAAAAAGCTTAAAATAAAAAAGCGCATAAGATTTTATATCAAGTATTACATAGAAATAGCTATCGTTTAAAACGCAGAAATCAATGCAAAACTAAGTAATTGATAAAAGTGTTTTATACTAATCTATAAAATGAATTAAATAAAAACGTGGAATCATTTTTTCTCACCCAACAAATATTCTCCATAATTTGTTTAAAATTGGAAAAATTTATAAATAAATATGTGAGGTATATATATTTATAATAGAAAAATATAAAATTTTATTTTTACAGAAACTTTTAAAAGAAACTATAGTGGTCAAAAGATATAATAAATATTTTTGAAAATATAGCTCTAAAATAATTGTAAAAACTTAGATTGCACATAGAGTGAATTTATCGCTTAAAAAAGGTGTATTATTAAGTGATTCAACACTTTTGTAAATATGCAAATTTGTGTTTTTTTTTTTAAATGTTGCTGTATATATATTTTCATAAATGTTTAGAGCTGATTTTAAATATTAAAATACTAATGACACTAAGACTTTGTATTTCTGACTTTAGAAGCTTTCATAGTATTATATTTATTTAAAAATGATATGCTGTTTTGCATCAAGCTGTAAGTAGGGCTATTAACAGAAATATTTATTCATGGACAAAGCTTAAGGAAATGGAAAGTCTTTAATTTCGCTGATCTTCCATTTTTTTTTAAGACAGAGGCAATTTTGTTCACAGTTGGTTATCTCGTGTGTTTTCAATAAAGGTCACTGTAATATCTTTCAGGGTTATTGTCTGAATCCTGATATACATGCTAACCTGTACAACTTCCTTAAGATTTGTCCATGAGTGTATATTGGTTATCTCGTGTGTCTTCAATAAAGGTCACTGTAATATCTTTCAGAGTTATTGTCTGAATCCTGATATACATGCTAACCTGTACAACTTCCTTAAGTTTTGTCCATGAGTGTATATTGGTTATCTCGTGTGTCTTCAATAAAGGTCACTGTAATATCTTTCAGAGTTATTGTCTGAATCCCGATATACATGCTAAAAAGTACAACTTCCTTAAGTTTTGTCCATGAGTTTATATTGGTTATCTCGTGTGTCTTCAATAAAGGTCACTGTAATATCTTTCAGAGTTATTGTCTCAATCCCGATATACATGCTAAAAGTTACAACTTCCTTAAGTTTTGTCCATGAGTGTATATTGGTTATCTCGTGTGTCTTCAATAAAGGTCATTGTAATATATTTCAGAGTTATTGTCTGAAACCCGATATACATGGTAAAAGGTACAACTTCCTTAAGTTTTGTCCATGAGTGTATATTGGTTATCTCTTATGTCTTCAATAAAGGTCACTGTAATATCTTTCAGAGTTGTTGTCTCAATCCCGATAAACATGGTAAAAGGTACAACTTCTTTAAGTTTTGTCCATGAGTGTATGTTATTCTGATTGAAATGTTGTTGTTTAGATGGTTTATTGTGATCATTCTTTTCTTCAGATCTACAAGTGCGATGTGGATGGAGCCGGACAAATCCCAGACTCAAGTTACCAAAATGGCTGAAAATCAATAGGTAAGTGCTCTGTCAGCTATGCAAATTGATGCAGAGATATGCAAATCACCCGTGTATAGAGATGTTATCGTTAGAAGACAAAAACAAGGTCGTAAAACCAATCCACCACTTCTCGTAAAGATTGCTATCATTCTTGTTTACAGCCAATTGACAGCTATGCAAATCTAGACTTTCTGAAGTCTCTTTAACGATCCGTTTCAAAATTCTCAATTTCTTAAAAGATTAACCAAGATGATAGCTATGCTATATGACCAAAGCTTTATGTCCCTTTCCGGATAATTTTCATAAAGGGACACGAATTAATCATGAAAATTGGTTCTGGTTTGAATAGACACTCGCTCTCTTTGGATATGAGTGGAGATTCAGTCTTTTACACGTGAAGAAAACTAAATGATACTTTCTATCAAGGCGCTAACTTAAGGATTAAACTGGCGAAATCACTGGGAGGGTTGATCATTGATGTGAGCCATGCCCTCCCAATAGTTTTATCATTGCATTAAGGATAGTGAGGGGTTGCTCGATTTGAAAAATAAACTGTACTGATGAGGCCATAGCCTGAAACCATGGTATACAGGTTGTTGGCTTTTGTCTGGATTTGCCAAAACTGGTGTTGTGGCTTATTCTTTATCATCATTAGTAAAGTTTATTAATAGAGTGATTTACGGTGCCATCGTTTTGATGCATAATTAAAGGGAGAAGTACTATTTTTGGTACACACATATATACATAAAGATAACAGTCCTCTCTCCCGTCAAAATATATGGCGTCTAGTTTTGACGTTTATTTTGACGGGAGAGGCGACCTTTATAGATGAATATCCTCCCGGAAAAATTTCCACATATATACATATATTTTCTAATACATATATCTTTGCGAAATATAGAGCCTTCCATATGAAATTCATTAAGGAAGAAGCGCTTATATTGGATCAATTATTCCTTATTGGCATATCTCCCAGTATTTCGGCCTGGCCAGCCGCCTGCCTTTTCAAGGAGATATAGATTTAGAATCCATATTTACATATATCTATCTCTTTAGAATATATATATATGAAAAATTACTTCAAAATAATTATTAAAAAGATATTGAAACCAAAAAGATTGCTTCGGAATGCTCTATTTTAAAATAAATGCAGATAGTCGTTTGATTTTTATTTATTTTTTTTTAACCAAAAATACGGATGAGAGAGAATTTATTGATTTTTTGTAGTTAATAGACAATATATGGACACCTAATAGAATGTCAGACGCCACGGTTAGCTATCGTTTGCGTTTATCGCTCGTAAACCTTCCACGAATTGCAACCTCACAATTATTTATAGAGCAGACGACTTCCCAGGTAAATTGTACGTGCAATCAATACGCGCATGCGCCTACCTCAACCAATCGCTTTCTAATGGTTTTTACGTCATTGTTTGTGGTTTTTGCGTCATCACGGGCGATTTCATAGTTAAGCCTAAACGATTTTATTATTGATAGTGTTGAAATTTCGGCGGGAAAATCATCAAAATTAATATGTTTATAACTATTTTACTACGTGTTTTATTTGTTTGTTTATTTTTTTATTTTGTATTGTGTTGTTAAAATTGTTTTCTCAATATAGGTATGTTTTATCTAACTTTCATCCATGTTGACTAGATTTTGAGATATAGAAATTTAAATAAATGATATTTATGAATATATAAAACAATATGATATGCTACAATTTACGTATTCTAGATTAGAAACATAAGGTAATAAGATCAAATCCATATTAATAAATAGTGTGTGAGATTTCGGTGTATAAACAGCGCTGTTATTATCTTGTGTGGATAAAATAATCATAAATATTATTTTTTTAAATAAAAATTGTAATATAAATTAAATATGAAAATTCGAAACTATTTTAGACGCGTAAGATTCTTTTTAAAATTAAACAATTTCTACTGCCTTTACTGCAATTAATTTTTCCATTGCAGTAAGGTCAGTAGAAATTGTTTAATTTCAAAAAGAATCTTACGCGTCTAAAATAGTTTCGAATTTTCATAACAGATGGCACGCTAGTGCATCGTAAAATTAAATATGTTGTTGTTAGAGTCCATCAAATCAACTTTTAGTGACTATATTACCAATTATTTTATTTCCAAAGCGCTATATCCCGCAAGGGATACTTGCGCCAAACAAGGAGAAAAGTTTATTTACATAAGTTATTTACATTATTCAACGCATGAAAACATTACAGATCCAGATTTTGTAGAAAGTTTAGAATATATTTACAAAATGAATTGAACTTTAAATATGATTTTTTTATCGGAAATCAAATCGTTAAGTTGACAAACAACTAGTTCATTCTTCATTCTATAATCTTGAAATGCTGGGCAATCGATCAGTAGATGTCTTGAGATTTGTTCCTCAATAACACAAAAGCAACTTGAATCCTCCACTGCCTTGGGGAAAAAAGCTTATATGACAATATGGTGACAAATATTGTCCAATTTGACCTGTTAGTGATCATCACTCATAGCTCATCTAGTGACCTTCTGGTAGTTTCCTTGATCCCTTCTAAGCCATCTCATTGCAGGTCTTCCTCTCTTTCTTCAATTTCTTTCCAACATCATTCTCTTTTCTAAACCATTTGCTCCCATTAGGTGTCCGAAGTAGGTCAATCTTTGTCTACATATTTGGGATTCTAGGGATCTAATTGGATTAATTTCATTTAAGATTGACACATATGTCCTTTAATCTGTTCATGGTGCTCTGAGTATCTTTTTCCATGTCCACATTTCAATTATTTTTCTTTCATACTTCCTGAGAGTCCACTTCTCACATCCATAAGTTTTTTTTTTTGTTGCTTATCCCCAGTACACGTGGTACAGGCCATGATAATCATTGTGGGTAAAGTAGACGACTGCTTTTACTGTACTGCACTACATGTCTACACATGTGAAAAGCAGTTCGACTTTGTACTTACAAATGTGCCAGAATAACCGTTTGGTTACTTGCACTCGCTGGTGTGGTTGGACTTTAACAAGAATCAGGGGCCATTGGAGCATTTTTTTTTAATCAGAAAAAAAGTGCCCAATGCGGGAATCGAACCCGAATCTTAGCGGTCGAAAACCAGCGGTTTAGACCATCCTTCCACCTACCTCCCACATCCATAAGTGACCATGCCTTTACAAATCCCTTCTTCGTCTTGAATGACATTGCCTTTATCTTTCATAATCTTGTCCAATTTCATCTTTGCATCCCTTCCTATTTCTATTCTAATTTTTACTTCCTGAATACATCATATTGGTACAGTCTTTGATTTCCAGACTTAAGTCTGGTCATCTACGGACAATGACTTTCCAGAATGGTTGCAGGGTTTTCCCACTATGTACTAAGTGTCAACCTGCAACCTCAAGACACATTATTGACTGTATTGACTCATCCATTGATGAGCTCTACTCTTCCCCAGCAGACACCATCAAAAGTCTCAAGCTCTACAAGCTTAATACCTTAGTGTGATTGAGTGGAGATAAGAAAGAAGAAGATCATATTGGTCGATAATATACGTATTAATCTTATGTGGTATGTGTTTTTATATTAACTAACGTTTAGTTCCTCACTGTCACCATTTGCAAGATAAAAACTAACTAGATAATACGAACACTCATAGACAAAACTTAAAGGAAGTGGGAAGTATTTGATGTCGCCAGTCGTCTATTTTTTTTTATGAAGATAGAGGCTGTTCACACTTGGTTATCTCGTGTGTCTTCAATAAAAGTGCTTGTAATATCTTTCAGTTATTGTTTGAATCCCGATATACATGGTAAAAGGTACAACTTCCTTAAGTTTTGTCCATGAGTGTATATTGGTTATCTCGTATGTCTTCAATAAAGGTCACTGTAATATCTTTCAGAGTTATTGTCTGAATCCCAATATACATGCTACAAGATACAACTTCCTTAAGTTTTGTCCATGAGTAGATATAGTGTCAAGACACACTCTCATGTAAGGAGTTTTTGTTTGAGTTACAGAAGCATAATATACCACACACACACTATTGTTAGTTTTAAACATTTTATTATAAATTAGATTCTTTATATCTTACAACACAAAATTATTTACATAGTAAAAAGTCATCAATAAAAAAGATACAAAGATTGTTCAATGTTTAAAGAATCCCTCATATCGCGTGGAGAAGACCATCAAGCCATCAAGATGGGAGGCTGGAATGGCAGGGCACGGGTATCTTGAGCAATCGGCCAGAGAAGCTGGGTTGGGACGAATGCTGGTGAAGTTGCATAGAGGCTCGGAGCTGCCAGTGGTCGCTTTCTGTTCAGAATACTTGGACGATGTAGCTTGCCAAGCAGCGTTGAGAAGAATCCTTTGATTGGCTTGTTGACTTCTTGTATTTTGGAAGACTGCATGCTGACTATTGGGTATGGTGCAAAGGGTGGTACCATTTGTGGTCTATGGTTCCATGTTTGGGCTGTTCCCATATAGCCGTGAATTTGTGGTGGAGGTGTATGTGGTGGTAGTGGAGGTGGTGGTTTGAATTTGTTTCTAAGGATTCCTCTTGGTTTCTGTGGTCTGTGTGTTGGCGGGCCGTGTTGTATATGGTAATTGGTGTAATTAGCGTTTGGTAGGAAGTCTTGGAATCCCATGTCAGTAGGTTGAGAAATGCCTGGGAGATGGTGGTGAAACGTTGTGGCTGCTGGTGGTGGGAATTGATAGAATGATCCTGAATTTGGTTCTTTCAGCCTTTCCGAATCGTAAGTTGATGTGGTGTTGTTCTCGAAAGTTCCATCTGCGTAATTCGGCCCGTATTCTTTACGTAGCTTCTTCCTGCGGTTCTTACGCCTACGACGTCTTTGTTTTCTGGATGCTCTTAACCTTTGTCTCATCCTATCTTCCAGTGGGGATGTCTCGGATGAATCGGTCAAAGTGTCCTTTTCGTGTTTGCGTAACGCGTCATCTGAAATGGTGCTAATATCGTATTTTGTTTCTTCGGTTGGCGGTTCGGAAAGTTCGACGACTTCTGTTTCTTCATCGAATGGTGTTGTCTTCATTTTCTTTTCTTTTGTTGACTCTTCCGCTGGATTGTCTTTGTTCTTGTTCTTCGTTTTGCTTGCTAGGTATTCGTAAGAGGGGAAGAAGAGATTATCAGGATCGAAGTGAAGCCAATGGCCCTCTTCAGATTCCATGCTGGATACGTGGGATTCGGTCGATCTGCTTTCTCGACGTTGAGGTATAACGGAATCTTCGATGGTGTCACTTCGTCGTGAAATCTTCGGGAAGATTTTGCTCAGCGGTGTAAGCCATCGTAATCTCTTACGTCTTGGTGAGGATTCGGCAACTTCCTGTGATCCTGAACTTTGATAGCTGTGATTGGGTGAAGATGGCATCGGTGGGATTTGGGTAGGGTCATAGGCCGGTTGGGGTTTAGCCGTAGGGGCAGTGGGTGGTTGGGTTATAATAATAGGAACCGGTATCATACCAGGATAGGGATGTGGGATTGCTCCACCCATCATACCATAATGTGGAGGGAAAACTTGGACGTTGGGATGGGCATTCTTCTGTCCTTTATCGGTTACCACATTAGACATATGGGCTAGATGCATAGGCAGTCTGTTTCCATAGAGTTGGTAGGGGATCTTGCCATGCCCGCTGCCTTTTCCATGGTGATACATATGATGGTAATAGGGATGGTAATATTTCGGATGGTATCTCCACATTTTGGATTTTCGGTATTTTCTTGAATGTCGAGGATCTCGTTTTCTGGGGTACCTGATAAATACTCGCATACCATCAGGTCCTCTTTCCGTTGACCCTGAATCATCTTTCTCTGAAGATTCTTCGAGAAGAGATGTGACGTAAGGATTTGAGGAAGATATGTAAGATTGGTGATATGGATAGAAACTCTTTATATGAGATGTCTTGTGGACGTATACCTTCTGGATATCCGAATTCTTATCTGAAGAGGATTTCTTGGAGGAAGGGCGAGACTTGGGAAGGATCTGGGAGACGACGAAGAGAGGGAGGAGTGAGGGTTTGCGGCTACCCGACGACCGCTGGAGGTAGCGGGCGCTGCGGCCGGAGGAGCTGAGACGCATACTGGCGAGGACCTTGCGAGGAACCACCACGGGCAAGTAGACCGGGACTCGGTCCTCTTCGGAGCTGGCGGTCTCTCCAGCGGTGGAGAGGGACAGCAGGACTGTCGCGGCCAGGAGAACGGACCGCTGGACAACACCCAAGTGTCACATATTTTGGTCATAGATTTGGACAAGCTACTTTGCCAGATAAACACCTCTTTGACGGATTGTGAGGATTTCATTTAATCAACAACAACAACAAAAAGCCTTTATTTAGGATCACTGACCCTATACAGGATTCACCAGAGATATGCATAAGAACAAAGCAGTGAGACAAAGGAAATAACGATATAGACAGAAGAAAAAGAAAAAAAAAAGAAAAAAAACAAGAAAGAGAAAGAGGGAAGCAAGAAAAACAACACAAAAAGAGTAGCAGTAAGAAAGTGAGGAGTGAGTATCACTTGGCCTTCTTCTGAGATATGGACTTGTGGAAACCATAAAACGCCGTAGCAATATACTTATTCTGGGTCATATTGTTAATTATTGATGGAAGTGAAGCACAGAGTTGCCCAGTTTTGAGCATAAGGGTTTTTCTTTCTTCTTTCAGAGCAGAGCAATCAAAAATATAGTGAGTGATTTCTATTTTTAGTTTTGAATTACAGAAGGTGATTTCATTTAATCCCTTATGGATCTCATGGAATAAAGTATATATATATCTTATATTCAGGGGATAGAGAATAAAAAAAAGTAATAAATTATTAAGTAATGTTTAGATAGTCAAATGCAAATTTTACTTACCAAAAAAAAAAGAATGAAATATCAATCATTAGCAAATATGCTTATTTTATTTCAAACAAATTTAACTATATAATATTATATTTTTGGCAAATTAGTTTATTAAAAAAAAAACACATTTAACCAACCCAAAAGAAAAAAAACTATATACAACAGAACAAAAATAATAATTAAAAAAACATTTTGTTTTTGGTCAAATTTGAAAAAATAAATATTTATATATTATCACTGAATAATTATTTTAAATATTCTGTGGTATATCATCATTAATATTTGCAAGGTCATCCCCCCTTACCATTCTTGTATATTATTACTTGTAAATAAATTCTTAGCAATAGTTTGCATTTTATAAATAAATTATTTTTACTTAAACTTTTGTTATACTCGTTATCACTACCGTGACAACTGGTGGAGAAGCTGGAATATTCCCTCGCCGCCCAAGCCGTTAGAAGAAGCCGAAGACTACAAGGACTAGAACCTCAAGAAAACATCGCTATGATCAAGCAAGAGACACAGAAAAAAATGGGTGAGTACCATTTTCAACCTTTTAGAAACCCTTCTATTTTTACTGGAGAACGCAACCAGAATCCAGAAAAATGGCTGAAAGAATTCCATCGCGTCGCTCGCTACAACTGCTGGGATGATTCAATGTGCCTCGCAAATGTTTATTTTTTCCTCCAAGGAACAGCGCACAGATGGTACGAAAATGTTGAAGAGAAAATTAATTCATGGGATATTTTTGTGAAAATGTTTTCTCAGAATTTCGGACATCATGTCACCCAAAAAGATCAACTCGCAGAGAACCTCAAAACTCGAGCTCAGGGGAAGGAGGAGACCAGTGATTCTTACATTCAAGATGTTCTCCATCTGTGCAGAGAAGTGAATCCGGCTATGATGGAAAATGAAATAGTTGCACACTTGACGAAAGGAATATCGGAGGAGATATATCAGTCAATCATCATTTTAGACATTGCAAGTATCGATGAGTTCATCAAATGGTGCCGAAAAATCGAGGCTTCAAATAAAAAACGTGTAAATAAACGTGTAGTATTTGACAGACTACCGAATGTTGCCGCCATCGATTCAGCAGACTCTGAATCAATGGAAGACTTAATCCGACGCATCGTGCGTGAAGAAGTTCATCGCGCACTAAATCCCGAGTCAACTACCCCTGAACCATCTTCTCTGAAAGAAATTATCCGAGAAGAGATTGAAAAAAACGTAGCTTCAATTTCGAAGCCTATTCAAAGGCCTCCGCCACGACAGTCGTACCCCAACCAAACACGTACATTCAGCCAGGTTCCACGACGTCAGTACCCTACCCAAACACCCATATATAACCAGACGCCACCACAACGAAGAACGGATGAATGGAGGACGCATGACAACATCCCAATATGTTTTAATTGCGGCCGCCCAGGCCATGTTAAGCGATATTGTAGAGAAAGACGACAATGGATGCAGAGACCCGAAGGACACGCACCAAGCACCCAAGAACCTCAAATTGGTAACCACCAAGCCATAAGAAGCCAAATCTACCGCAGACAATCGCCGTATCCAAACAGAGGAAGATCCCCAAGACGCCAGTCCATTTCCCCAGGCCGCCATACAAGCCAATCCCCACGCCGCTACAATCTAGAAAAAAACTAAGCGTCGCGTCTTCTTTCGAGGGGGAAGCCGCGGGTGTGAAAAACCCTCCATCGTCGACAGCCGCTAAATTACAACACAATTATGTCGAAATCATCATTGATGACATTGCATTTTCTGCTCTGGTCGATTCAGGTTCCTCTTTTTCAGTTATCTCTGATGGATTAAGACGACAATTAAAAAAGACCATGTTCAAGGATAGCGGAATGACTCTGAAAGTTGCTGATGGCAAGAATGTTACATCGATCGGCCGATGCACAATCAGCTTGAGCATCAATGGATTGGAACAGCCGCTTGAGTTTATCGTCCTCCCTAATAGTAACCCAAGTATTATCCTCGGATGGGATTTCCTAGAGGCATCAAATGCCGTGATTGATTGTGGACGCGCCGAAATCAGATTGGAAGAGGCCAAAGATGTACTAAATTCACCTGCTTCCATGGGGAAGGTTGTGGCTAGCAGAAGCGTCGTAATCCCAGCCGAATCTACCAAACTAATAAATGTTATAAGTGAAGAGCTTAATGGGCAAAATCAGGTACTTTTTGAACCTTCGAAAAAGGTATTGATAGGAAAAGGGTTAACACTTCCCTGTGCATTATTCAGGCTTTCCCATAATAAAGGAAAACTTTGGATCGTAAATTCTAGCACCACAGCTCAAATAGTCCCTAAGGGAATGTGCCTAGGAAAAATTCAAAGGGTTGAAGAAAATAACTTGACGGCTATTTCAGAATGTTCTGAATTTAATAAGGAGATGAAAAATGCGAATCATGCCAGTCATGCTGATAAGAGTGACTTTAAATTTTTACAAAATTTAATTAGTGATGATTTATCAGAAGAGCAGCAGTCTCAAATCTTATCAATTTTAAAACGATATGAAAAAATATTTGATAAAAATAATGAACCTGTAAAGCAAACTTCAGTAACCAAACATAAAATTGAAACTGGAAACCATCAGCCTATTAAGCATAGACCATATCGAGTCTCCCCTACAGAACGCCAAGCAATCCAAACGGAAGTGGACAAAATGCTAGACGCCGGGATTATACGTCACTCAGAAAGTCCATGGTCATCGCCGGTTATTTTAGTGAAGAAGAAGGATGGTAACTGGCGTTTCTGTGTGGATTACAGACGACTAAACAAAGTTACTAAAAAAGACGTTTACCCACTACCCCGAATCGATGATACACTTGACTCCCTGAAAGGAGCCAAATTTTATTCATCAATGGACCTTCGTTCAGGATATTGGCAAATAGAAGTCGACGAAGCAGATAGAGAAAAAACTGCCTTTATTACCCCTGACGGACTCTACGAATTCCTAGTTATGCCATTTGGCCTGTGCAATGCCCCTGCAACATTCGAGCGCATGATGGACAAGATATTGAAAGGCCTGAAATGGACGATGGCCCTCTGTTATTTAGACGACATCGTGGTGTATTCCAAATCGTTCAACGAACATTTACACCGGCTTGAAATCATACTACAATGTCTCGACAAAGCCGAGCTACGCCTCAACCCAAAAAAGTGCCTTTTCGGAACCAAAAGAATAAGAGTGTTTGGACACCTCGTCGATAGTAAAGGTATTTATCCCGATCCAGAAAAGATTGAAGCTATCGCCAAGTTTCCTACCCCAAAATCTATAACAGATGTGAGAAGCTTCATTGGCCTATGTTCCTATTATCGTAGATTTATCGAAAATTTTGCTGAGAAAGCTGCTCCTTTACACGAAGTCCTCAAAAAAGATAATAAATTCACGTGGAACTCTGACCAACAGGATGCTTTTGATTCCTTGAAAAAAGCATTGATGTCTGAACCTGTTCTTGCCTATTTCGAAGAACAACTGCCAACCGAGCTTCATACTGACGCCAGCGGTTATGGAATTGGAGCTGTCCTCGTACAGATCAACGATGGGAAAGAGCGACCAGTTGGTTATGCTTCAAGAACTTTATCTAAGGCGGAGAAGAATTACTCAACAACGGAAAGAGAATGCTTGGCCGCAATATGGGCCATCAACAAATTTCGACCGTACCTTTTTGGTCGTGAGTTTGTCATCGTCACTGACCACCACGCTCATTGCTGGTTATCTAACCTGAAGGACCCGACAGGAAGACTAGCAAGATGGGCTTTAAAACTCCAAGAATACAATGTAACAGTTGTTTATAAAAGTGGACGCAAACACCAAGATGCCGACTGTCTTTCTCGAAATCCTCTCCAACTTGAATCGGAAGAAGCATACAATGATGAGGATGATGATATACCCTCAATAACTGCTCTAACGTGCTTCGAAGCTGAACAAAGAAAAGACCCTAAAATTAATAAATTGATAGATGAAACAGAAATATTTGGTGCCGAATCAAAAGGATATGAAATGTTAAAAGGAACCTTATACAAAAAGAATTTCGACCCCCTGGGAAACCAACACCTTTTAGTTATTCCCAAGCACTTACGCTTAGAACTACTGAAAAGTTTACACGATGCTCCCACAGCAGGTCATCTTGGATTTTCGAAGACATATGAGAGAGTTAAAAACAAATATTTCTGGCCAGGACTTCTCCGGGACATACGGAAGTATGTCGCTCATTGTAAGGAGTGCCAAAGAAAGAAACAATCAACTCAAAAGCCACCCGGACTACTTAAGGCCATACCTCCTGCATCCTCCCCTTTTCAGAGAGTTGGAATGGACCTCCTTGGAAGATTTCCCAAGTCTGATACTGGTAATAAATAGATCATAGTCTGTACCGACTATCTTACTCGATTTGCCGTTACTAAAGCCTTACCCACAGGGGAAGCAAAAGAAGCAGCCAAGTTCTTAATGGAAGATGTTGTTCTCAAGCATGGAGCCCCCAGAGAAATCATCACGGACCGAGGACGAGTATTCCAATCCAAATTGATTGCGGAACTCACCAATCAATGCTCGTCGATACATCGGTTCACTACAGCGTATCATCCCCAGACGAATGGATTGACGGAGAGGTTAAACAAAACCTTAGCCAACATGATTGCTATGTATGTAAGTGTTGAACAGAAGGACTGGGACGTAATCCTGCCCTACGTCACGTTCGCCTACAACACGGCAAAACAAGATACAACAGGTTTTACCCCTTTTAAACTGATTCATGGACGCGAAGCCGAAACAACTGTAGCCACTCTTTTCCCAAATCCGCATGAAGATCTCCAAGAGGATTACAGTCAGAAGATTGCCTCGCGAGTCGAAGAGACTAGGCAGCTAGCAAGATTAGAAACCTTGAAAGCCCAAGAGAAGGACAAGGCCAGATATGACTCAAAGCACGAGGCAATGGATTACAACGTTGGTGACCTGGTATGGATTTTCATCCCGATAAGAAAGGTGGGACTCTCAGAAAAACTGATGAAAAGGTACTTCGGGCCATACAGGGTTACTCGGAAACTCTCTGACGTGACCTTCGAAGTTGAACCTGTGGACCAACCAACCAGAAGACGCCAAACAAGAGACCTTGTCCATGTACTGAGAATGAAACCCTACCATGACCCTGAGGACCAAGCTGATCTGTTCAAGTGATAATTACAGCGGGACGCTGTTCATCTAGGAGGGGGGCAATATCACTGAATAATTATTTTAAATATTCTGTGGTATATCATCATTAATATTTGCAAGGTCATCACCCCTTACCATTCTTGTATATTATTACTTGTAAATAAATTCTTAGCAATAGTTTGCATTTTATAAATAAATTATTTTTACTTAAACTTTTGTTATACTCGTTATCACTACCGTGACAATATTATAAAACAATTAAATTGAATATAAAATATATTGTAATGTGTGGAGCCGTCGTTGCACCATGCTCCTCATCCAACTTACAGTCATGGGCCAGAGTGGGAGCGCAATTAGCCTGAAGACAAATGGAGACTACACCCATAGGAACATGGTTATTTAGGTTTAGAGGGGACACCCGGGATGGTGAAAGAGGACTATGGTAGTCCTGGGATCGCTGTTTAATCAGGCAGCATAACGTCCTAACTGCTACTGTTCTGTACAGTACTTGCTTTAGGCTCAGAAGGAACCCAGATTATATTGTGACGTCAGAGAGGGTGGACTTTGTTGTCCAATCAAGGACTTGCAATATATTTACATACTCCCTGAGTTGCTTGGACAATGTTAACGACCTTTTATTCGACCTTTCTAGGGTGCCGCGCCGATCTTGTCAGGCGGTACTTTATTGAATGCCATTTTAAATTTACATAGAGCTTAATGCTTCTATGTAAAACATATAAAATACACGACATATATACATAATATATATCCAATCATATATATTAAAACGCTACACATCTATAGATCAATATTGAAGCATTATTAAAGCACATTTTTACTTTCTATTTGAAAATTAATAAATTCCTATATACACTTTCTTAACTCTTTGTTAATAATTTTTTTTTGCTTATCCCTAGTACACGTGGTACAGGCCATGATAATCATGGTGGGTAGTTAGCGACTGCTTTTACTGTAAGCGCACCACATGTCTACACATGTGAAAAGCAGTTCGACTTTGCACTTACAAATGTGCCAGAGCCCCGTTTGATTACTTGCACTCGCTGGTGGGGTTGGACTTTTGAAAGAATCGGGGGCCATTGGAGCATTTTTTTTTTTAAACAGAAAAAAGTGTCCAATGCGGGAATCGAACCGGGGTCATAGTGGTCGAAAACCAAACGGTTTAACCAGCCTTCCACCGACCCCCTCTTTGTTAATAATAATTCTAATTAATACTCTATTCTGTCGAATAATCCCCAAGAAATAACAAATTTACAGAAATTTTAAAAAAATTAACAGTTGGAGCTCTTTCAAAAATAAATTCTTGAAACCATTTTACGTGTAGAAAAAAGAACAATAGTATTAATTAAAATGGATTCAGGGATTAAACGAGAAATTCTGTGGGGTGTTAATTACACAAAGAACTATTTAATTATAATTCCACACGGGGCTTTAAAATGGATCTTTTTTTGAAAGTTTTAAAAGGAATTTTTATATATAATTTACTTGTGGAAGATGTTAATTTTAGAAAGTGTTTCCTTTTATTTATTTTTATTTATTTATTAAATAAATGTTTATGTCAACAACTTCAATTTATGTTTTGGTTGTTTGTGTGATTCTATGATTTTTTTCTCTCTACATTATATTTGTGTGTGTGGATTTTATTATTTTTTGACCAAATATATACACAAGGTTTAAACTTATAATTAAAAAGTTTAATTGAGAGAGGGATGGTTATATTATATTACAATTGAAACTATTTTTAACTTGGTTTTTTTATGTTTTTAATACAAACTGTATACTAACTTCCCCTACTGTATTTCCTGCGATGAAAATATATTGGAAAGGCCAGGCTCATCAGTAGGTAAGCCCTCCCAGCGGTTTCGCCAGTTTAATCTAACAACCACACTAATATTGTATTGGGCTGTTTGACTATTAATTTCGGTAAGGAAGATGATCTCTCTTTGTAAAGGTACCGAATAATGAATATAAGCTTCGAATACAATAGAATAAAACTCATGGATACAAAACTTAAGGAAGTTGTACTTTTTAGCATGTGTATCGGGATTCAGACAATAACTCTGAAAATTATTACAATGACCTTTATTGAAGACACACAAGATAACCAATATACACTCATGGACAAAACTTAAGGAAGTTGTACCTTCTAGCATGTATATCGGAATTCAGACAATAACTCTGAAAGATATTACAGTGACCTTTATTGAAAACACACGAGATAACCAATATACACTCATGGACAAAACTAAAATAAGTTTAACTTTTTAGCATGTATATCTGGAGTCAGACAATTCACCAAGCGTGAACAAAATTGCCTCTGTTTCCTTCAAAAAATAAAAAATAAATAAAAATAAAGGATCGGCAACATCAAAGACTTTCCACTTAAATTTTGTTCATGAGTGTATTTCACAATCAAGAATCAATAGGAAATTAACCAGATTTCGGATCCTCCCCAATTCAGTCATAACAAACAAAGACTAATAATAGAAGAAGCCATGTCAACAGCCCGCACTCAATCAAAGGACATATAGGCACACCAGAACTGTACAAAATCCTCTAATATTCCATTTATATAAATAAAAATCAAGTGTTATATCCTCGATGGCATGTAGGATTTAGGAAAGACCAACAGGTTAGATAAGATGATAGCTCTTTATTTAGTCTGACTTATTTACATATGTGTGATAATGATGATAAATAACATTCGAAACTATTTTAGACGCGTAAGATTCTTTTTGAAATTAAACAATTTCTACTGTCTTTACTGTATATAAAGACTCAATTTGATATTTGCGGAAGATGGATTGCTCGAAGCATATTATATATTTATAATTATATGTAATTCTACTGTCCTCAAAGTTTATGTTCATAGTTCATCTAAAATATACCCATTCCAAGAGTCTAGCAACAATATAATTATAAAAGGAAGATCGAAAAATGTAATATAACAGCGGTATGGTAGATTAAACTGGCGAAACCGCTGGGAGGGTTCACCACTGATGAGCTAGGCCCTCCCATTTATTTTTCCATATTGCAGTAAGGGCAGTAGAAATTGTTTAATTTCAAAAAGAATCATACGCGTCTTAAATAGTTTCGAATTTTCATAACAGATGGCGCGCTAGTGCATCATAATATAAATAACATTGTCAATGACAACAATACTCAGTTGTCAATACACAATACTATAAGATCTCTCATGGCAATAATATAATTAAACCTACATTAAACCGTGTTGCTACAATTCAAAAAACGCGCCATCTATATATAACAAATGAAGACATCAAGACGCGAATGTTTCTTTTCACAAATAAATCAAACTTCTACTGTCCTTACTGTGATGAAAACCACTAATGAGCCAAGCCCTCCCAATATTTTTTCATCGCATTGAACACAGTAGAAGCCTGATTTATTTGTAAAAAGAAACATTCCCGTCTTAATGTTTTTATTTGTTATTAAACCCTATATACACTCATAGACAAAACTTATGAAAGTGGAAAGTATTTGATGTCGCTGGTCATCTGTTTTTTTTAATGAGGCAGAGGTTGTTCACACTTGGTTATCTCGTATGTCTTCAATAAAGGTCACTGTAATATCTTTCAGAGTTATTGCCTGAATCCCGATATACATGTTAAAAGGTACAACTTCCTTAAGTTTTGTCCATGAGTGTATATTGGTTATCTTGTGTGTCTTCAATAAAGGTCACTGTAATATCTTATAGAGTTATTGTCTAAATCCCGATATACATACTAAAAGGTACAACTTCCTTAAGTTTTGTCCATGAGTGTATATTGGTTATCTCGTGTGTCTTCAATAAAGGTCACTGTAATAACTTTCAGAGTTATTGTCTAAATCCCGATATACATGCTAAAATGTACAACTTCCTTAAGTTTTGTCCATGAGTGTATATTGGTTATCTCGTGTGTCTTCAATAAAGGTCACTGTAATATCTTTCAGAGTTATTGTCTGAATCCCGATATACATGCTAAAAGGTACAACTTCCTTAAGTTTTGTCCATGAGTGTATATTGGTTATCTCGTGTGTCTTCAATAAAGGTCACTGTAATATCTTTCAGAGTTATTGTCTGAATCTCGATATACATGGTAAAAGGTACAACTTCCTTAAGTTTTGTCCATGAGTGTATATTGGTTATCTCGTGTGTCTTCAATAAAGGTCACTGTAATATCTTTCAGAGTTATTGTCTGAATCCTGATATACATGCTAATATGTACAACTTCCTTAAGTTTTGTCCATGAGTGTATATTGGTTATCTCGTGTGTCTTCAATAAAGGTCACTGTAATATCTTTCAGAGTTATTGTCTGAATCCCGATATACATGCTAAAAGGTACAACTTCCTTAAGTTTTGTCCATGAGTGTATATTGGTTATCTCGTGTGTCTTCAATAAAGGTCACTGTAATATCTTTCAGAGTTATTGTCTGAATCTCGATATACATGGTAAAAGGTACAACTTCCTTAAGTTTTGTCCATGAGTGTATATTGGTTATCTCGTGTGACTTCAATAAAGGTCACTGTAATATCTTATAGAGTTATTGTCTAAATCCCGATATACATGGTAAAAGGTACAACTTCCTTAAGTTTTGTCATGAGTATTAGAATGTATTACAATTTGTACTGAACAAGCAGTTCATCTATATTCGGTTATACCGCAAATATCATAGTCTAAATATATATAACCTTCTAATCAAATTAATTCAATTAACAAAAAGCTGACCACACACGCGCATCAATTAACGCTATTAAAAGATTGATACAATAAACGACATGTCCTTAATGACTTTCAATTAATTAGAGGAAAAAACACAGGCCCTAATTAATAAAAAGAATCAATTAAAAACGTAACTATAAAAAGGTTTGCATTGTTATAATTTGGGACGACCTGGATTGTCTGTTGGGACACACTGCTAACGGAGCATGCGTACTAAATAGAATGAAAAAAAAAAAGGTTTCCAGGATGTATTTATAATTGATATGTAAATGAGTTACCTCAACCTTTATATATATACGTACACACACACTCATGGACAAAACTTAAGGAAGTGAAAAGTCTTTGATTATTGCCTGTTGTCGTTTTTTTTTTTTTTTAAGGAGACAAAGGCAATTTTGCTCACACTAAGTTATCTCGTGTGTCTTCAATAAAGGTCACTGTAATATATTTCAGAGTTATTATCTGAATCACGATATATACATGCTGAAAGGTATAACTTCCTTAAGCTCTGTCAATGTAAGAGTATATGCCTTATTTCAACTGTTCAATGAACCGCTAATGTCATTTTCAAGGAAAGTATGTAAATAATATGATGCACTAGCGCGCCATCTGTTATCAAAATGATAACAGATGACGCGCTAGTGCATCATATTATAAATGTTCTAATAAAAAAAATTGATATTTGCGGAAGAGTGATTGCTCGAAGCATATTATATATTTATAAATGTATGTAATTCTACTGTCCTCAAAGCTTATGTCCATAGTTCTTCTAAAATACACATTTCAAGGGTCTAACAACAGTCAACTATAAAAGGAAGTTCCAAAAATGCAATATAACAGCGGTATGGTAGATTAAACTGGCGAAACCGCTGGGAGGGTTCACCACTGATGAGCCAGGCCCTCCCATTAATTTTTCCATTGCAGTAAGGGCAGTAGAAATTGTTTATTTTGAAAAAGAATCTTACGCCTTTAAAATAATTTCGAAAGTATGTAAATATAACAAATCGGCTTCATATAAATAGTTTCTTTGAAAAGAGCGGGTTAGCGAAATGTAAAAATAATTAATTAAAAAAAAAATTGAAGTGTCCCATTTAAAACTAAAATAGGTTGAAGTTATTATTTGATGTCGACGAATAAATACTCTGTGATTTCTTCCAGGAATGCCAGTTTTATTATTATTTTTAAATTTATCTATGAATTTGTATACAATCTTTTTCGCTATAGACAGTGAGCTCTCTCATATTACCAATTTCCATATATCCGAGAATCATATTTGCATATATAACAAGAATTGAAATACACTCAAGTGCAAAAATTAAGGAAGTTGAAAGTGTTTGATATCGTCGGTTGTCTGTTTTTTATTATTAGTAGTTTTATTTTTTATGAAGAGAGAGAGACAGAGGCAATTTAGTGCACACTTGGTTATTTCGTGTGCCTTCAATAAAGATCTTTCAGAGTTGTTGTCTGAATCCCAGTATACGACCACAACGTACTCGTAGCATTCGTACATGCTAAAATGTACAAATTTCTTAAGTTTTGTCCATAAGTGTAAAGTGAAACTTTTCTATAAATCTACCTCGCTTATAACGTTAAATTTTCTCAGTCCGAGTCAAGCATTGTCTTTCTAGATTTCCCGTATTTAACGCTATCCCATATTGTTAAGAAAGGCGTAAGGTAAGGAAAGCCCCCTCTTAACAAATAAAAACTTTAACCTAAAGTTTTGATATAGTTTTGGGCTGCCTCGGGTGGACAAGCAAGAAAGAAAAGGAAGACAACTTCGGCTACACCTATAAAGCTCTTTACCTCTTTATTTGAACAGCACGGTCAATTTATATACATTCAAAGAAATTTACATCCTAATTTATACATTCAAAAGATATTTACATACTATATGCCATGACTTTTAACACATATATACAGAGTGTTTTGTCCAATTATAGGGGGGAGGGTTCAACTCAGTCCTCTCTACTATATATTTAGGCACTAAATTTTGCCTTTAAGTTGGGGAAAATGGCTTCTAAAGGCGATATTTACATACTAATTTATACATTCAAAAGATATTTACATACTATATTCCATGTGACTTATATACAGAGTGTTTTGGCCAATTCTAGGATAGTCCAACTCAATCCTCTCTAATAGATTTTTGGGCACTAAATTTTGCCTTGAAGTTGGGGAAAATGGCTTCTAAAGGCGGGTAAACCTGCTATTGGGACAGCGCCAAATCGATGTTATTTATAAACATACTTTATAATACTATTTTTCTTTTAAAAAATATATAATTAAAATTATTTCTACGGCCTGGTGTCTTGTCCATGGATCAGATCAGTCCATGTTATCTACAGCCTTTATCCTACGATGGTTAAAAATTTGAAAGAGAGAGGGCATGGCTCATCAGTAGTGAATCCTTCCAGCGGTTTCGCCAGTTTAATCTCAAGATCACTTTAATATTGTATTGGACTCTGTTCTTATATACCCCGTACTTGCTACTGAATACAGTAAAATGATGTTTTGAAACTACCTATAAGCATATGTTTCTCTAGGACTGTAGGAATGTATAGATAAGTTAAAGATAGAACGGATATCGCTTTGAAAAGGTTCAGCCAAATGAAATATTGGCAAAATAAATGATATTTTGATACAATATATGTCTTTTTATTGAAAAATGGATATGTAAACCATCGCATTGTTTTTCCCACGAAAATCCTCAAATGAATAGACCGATTGTTACTATGGTAATGTTTGGACTTTAATTTTAAAAATAGAATTCTTTGCGCTATTATTACTTGGCAGTAAAAATCTGTTCAAAGATAAGTTACTTTAAAATAACCTTATTATCGAGCTTTCGTGCCTTTTTCGCTCTTTTACAGAGTATTTTAAACTATAAAACAGCCTATTAGATAACCAAGATACCAAGAAACCAAGATAGTGTCTTACTACAAAATACTATGGATCGGTCATTTTGGCCGATTAATTAATAATTAATTAATAAAAGGTATTTGACCAAATCTGGAATATATATTTTTTTAAATCAACGATTAGTTGATATTTATTCCGATAGATGGCGTAAACCATCATTACCTTCTAGTTGCACAATCAGGAGATGCCTTTTTTTTTAAATCAAATAATATAGTTTCGCTTTTAATAAAATAATAAATAAATCTCTCTCTCGAATATTATGTCTTTAAAGTGTCGTATGCTCTTCAAAAATCAAAATATTAATAAAACAAAAAAAAAACACTTTCGTAATAAAAGAGTATATATAACTTTTAAAATTTGCATATTTTTGTAAATGAAAGAATAAAAAAAAAGATAGGCAAATATGTTTTAAAAGTTTCGTCTGCTTTACTATTAAGAAATAGGCTTAAGTACTTAGACCGTTAAGCCTTTTTATTTAAAGACCGAAGGAGGGGGGGGGGGGACAACCAAATTAAGAAAATAAATGCTATTAAAAGGTTACGTAAAGAACCCACAAATAGTTTAAGGTTATTCAAGGTCACTATTTGACAAGCAGTTGTAGAAATGTCCTCAATTTGACTTTGTAATTAATTACTTTTTTTTAGAGCAGCAGATGAAGCGAGGCGTTAAATTTCTTCTGGCGTAGGTTGACCTCATGTCAAGGTCTGTTTAGAAGATGCGCCGCCATCTTGTGACAAGTTCAGGCCACGTTTTACATTATCGTCTGCGACGAAAATAAATTTTCTTTTGGTAGGGGTTTGTTTTTCTTTATATATTGTATAAATAATTTTTACTCTTTTTTACATTTTTGTGACCTAAAATTATAATTTGCTGTTGATTCGTTGTTATTTTTAGATGTATTTTTTCATTTTATTTATATTTGGTATTGTGAAATTTTGCTTTTTTTCTCTCTCTCTTTTATTCAATTAATAAATGAAACTTTTCTTTTTAATAGAGCTTCATATCTCTATGTAAATATATATAGAAATAAATTTGGTCTTTTTTAAATATAACTTTTGACTTTCTCTTTTTGTTTGCATTTTGGTCAAAACTTAATATTTCTTATGTGAATGGTTCTTTTTTTTAAGAGAGAGAGAGATTGAGAGATTGAAACTGATTTATTAATCGTTCATATAATATTATATAGTGTCAAATTTAAAGTTACAGAAAAAAAAAACATATGTGTATATTTACATCAGACATGAGCCTTCTCTGAAGGGACATCTGGACAATGTCAAATGTTCAAGGCCGCCCTGAGTTCGGAAAGGCCCGTGATTATAAATGGGTTTTTGTCCCCAACGTGCTCAATTGCATCGCCGAGGAAATCGTACAGAATTTTCCTATTTCCATAGGAGAGTTCATCGGGGAGTGTTTCTCTGTCAGAGCGGTATAGAACCGCGGCCACTACTTCATTATGAGAGAGAGCGAAAGAGAAATGTTAATTTTATTTTAACGATAAAAAAACACACGCTTTCAAAACTACAATGTTTTTCTTCAGGCGAACTCTAATGAACGCCAAGTGAAATAAGTATTTCTTCTTTATTCTTAAAACTTATTATGTTTCAACTCTTTAAAATATTAAATTTAACACAAAAATATTATAATACAACGCCAAAATCTTCCTTTTTTCTCTATTTTAAGCTTTTGAGGTGGTTATCTTTTTCAAATAACAAATAGAATTAGTTAAGAAAAAGGCTTCTCCTTATCGTGCAACTGAAAGTTGCTGATGGCTTGCGCCATCTATCGGAATAAATATCAACTATTCTCGTTTATTTTTAATTTATTCCGATAGATGGCGCAAGCCATCAGCAACTTTCAGTTGCACGATAAGGAGAAGCCTTTTTCTTTATTTATGCATCTTATCCCAGTACAATATTACATTTGTACTATTTTTTTCACAAATAGAATTAGGATATTGGCATTATGTAATTAGGTTCTTACCCGAGGTAATGTGTTTTTTGTTGAATATAATTATATAATAAGCTGTATTCAAATATGATGCACTAGCGCGCCATCTGTTATCAAAATTCGAAACTATTTTAAACTCGTAAGATTCTTTTGAAATTAAATATGTTCTACTGCCCTTACTGAAATGGAAAAATTAAAGGGAGGGCCTGGCTCATCAGTGGTGAACCCTCCCAGCGGTTTCGCCAGTTTACTCTACCATTAAATATATATGGTAATTCGTGAGCTAAACGTATATAAGAATAAAAACACAATAAAGAATAACATTTTATTTTTTTGTAAAACGACATTTGAAAATTATCCCGCATGAGTTTCTTTTCAACGAAAAATCAAAATTTATTTAAGGAGAAATAACGATTATTTCTAACCTTAGGGATGAGGTTTGAAAGGATGAATTGTGAAGAGTAATGATAAACGGAAAAATAAAAGTGTCCAGGGATGGGAATCGAACCCACAGTGTTCCGCTTACCGGGCAGATGCCATGTCCACTAGGCTTTTATTTTTCCGTTTATCATTACTCTTCACAATTCATCCTTTCATACCTCATCCATAAGGTTAGAAATAATCGATATTTCTCCTTAAAATAAAATTTAATTTTTCGTTGAAAAAAAAACTCATGCGGGATAATTTTCAAATGTCGTTTTACAATCATAAGCCTCATTATATTAAATTGTATTTTATTTATTTTTTAATAAAATAAATTCTCCTACTGTACTTGACGCGATAGAAAAGTGTTGGGAAGGCCTGGCTCATCAGTAGTAAACTCTCCCAGCGGTTTCGCCAGTTTAAGCAATCATATATTGTATTCTCTCCTTATATAACCGACATATAAATTCTCTAAATGCCCTAAACAAAAGGTCATTTTCCTTGCCGAATATATAATCCGAATATCCCCAATACAATAGAATGATAGACTAAACTGGCGAAACCGCTGGGAGGGTTCACCACTGATTACCCAAGCCCTATTAACTATTTTACATATCTTGTGAAAAGGTATCTAAGAAGACTAAGGATATAAGCTTTGAGAATAGTAGAAATATTTATACAATTTTTATTCTTCGCAGTATTCCCGACTTCAGGGGTAAAGACCAAAAGTAGCAGTTTCATTTGCATATCAACATAACAAGTCAAAGATTTATAAGCCTTACTATGATCCATTGACCAATGAGAGCTATGTCAACTACCACCAGTTGTACAGTAAAAACAGAGTTAAACAATGGAAGAATAGAAGTTACATATCTCCACTAACACTGCATATATAACTGGTTACATATTTACATATTGGTACTTTATACCTTTGTTTTCCTTTCTTACACTCCGGGACGAGTCTACGTAAGACTAGATATTTTAATCACAAATACTTTTATTGTTGTATTTATAAATACATGCATCAAAGCATTAAACTGGCGAAACCGCTAGAAGGGTTCCCTACTGATGAGCCAGGCCCTCTCAATATCTTTCTATCGTAGAAAGGACAGTATGATGTTGAAGACAGAATCATTCTCAAATAGTTTTACATCTTATTTACATATATGTACCAAAATAGGCACCTCTCCCTTTTAATTGTGCCATCAGACGATACAATAATCACCCTAGTAAATAAACTTTTCTAATGTCTGGGGTTTACACCCCCCATACACTTTGGGGTTACGGTATGGAATACTCGATAAGTTTAGCCAAACTCAGCGTTTTTTTAAACATAGTTTTTTGTATTTTTTTTCTATGCAATTTTCCTTTTTTTATTATTTCTCTATTGAATATATCACTAATTTTAATATAATTAAAGATATAAAATTTTGATTTTGTGTCGTTTAATATTCATTTGATATTTGAACATAATGTGTGTGTGGTTATTCATCATTTTGGAAAATTCAGATAAAAGCCAACAACCTGTATACCATGGTTTCAGGCTATGGCCCTCATCAGTACAGGGACGGCTTTGATTTCATAACATCCTACGAGATGGGTTATGCAAATTCAGACAAAACCAACAACCTGTATACCATGGTTTCAGACTATGGCCCTCATCAGTACAGGGACGGCTTCTATTTCATAACTTCCTACGAGAGGGGTTATGCAAATTTTATCCACCCGCAACTTTATGTTATATTTACATATACCTCATAAATTTACTGGTGAAGTAAGGACATATTCCACACAAAAATACATGTTATATTTCCGTTTATCATTACTATTCACAATTCATCCTTTCATACCTCATTCCTAATGTTATATCTGGATCTAAAATTTAAGTTTTATCTTTCTCAATCTAATGAACTGTTCAAGAAATTCTTTCCAATTGCTGTCCCAAATTTTATTTCTTCTGATAAATCCACTACTTTATTCTTAACAGGCAAAGGACCCTTCTTAAGTTTCCTATTCAAATTGAATGTTATGAATGATCCAACATGTGAATGCCGCTTAGATTTTGAATCACCAGAGCATCTTCTTTTAACTTGCCCTCTGACTAATCAAATTGTATGTAGATACTTTGAAACATTACCAAATTGTCTTACTGTATATACTCAATCTCATGATAAATTTGTTAAGTTTAGAACTATTTGTACAATAATTTACAAAACCCTACTAATCCATCGTGTAAATAATTAATCATATATATGTAAATAATACTAGCACAGCACAATAGTCCTTTGGACTTCGTGCTTTTTGTGACACAATAAAAATTAAAAATAAATAAATAAATAAAAAGTTAGAAATAATCGTTATTTCTCCTTAAAAAATAAATTTTGATTTTTCGTTGAAAAGAAACACTTGCGATATAATTTTCAAATGTCGTTTTACACAAGTATTGTATAAATACATGGGAGCAATAGTTACCCAGAAATTATGTGAAAAAGTCAAAATAAATATCAGGTTAAAAGTTTCTTTTAATTTTAAATTTGAAAGCTTTCAAGCAAATATACTGTTCTTCAACGGGCTGATACTCTATTTACAATCTCTAAATAATATTTATACAAAATACTTGAAAAGCTTTTGTTTTTGACCGCGAGAGCACATGCCAATAATAAAATTTTTCAATTATTTTGTATAAATATTATTTAGAGATTGTACATAGAGTATCAGCCTGTTGAAAGAGCAGTATATTTACTCGAAAGCTTGAAAATTTAAAATTAAAATAAACTTTTTACCTGATATTTATTTTGACTTTTTCAAATACAATATATAATACTTGTATTCCGACATTCATACAATCGATATAGGTTTTCTATAATTTCCAACAACGGTGTGTTGAGATGTCTATAATGTTCACAATATTCACGCTGAGAACAAATAGGCTAAAGAAACAGGGTGGTCAATCGATTGGTAGCTAAATTACAAGAAATATACCAATATTCCCTGAGGTGTAATGCTAGGGATTACATCTGGTCACCCTGCGGCATCCTTAACTCACTTCTGGCCATGTCCCCTCGGGTATTGTGCAAATAAGATTTTGAAGTTGCATAGCTAGTGGTTATTTTTGATAAATATTTGTCTTCCCACATATATTATTTTACTTGAGAGGATGTAACATATCGTATATTATCAATAAATACATTATTAATTTATCCTAGTATTCCATATATATATATACACACTCATGTACAAAACTTAAGGAAGTGGAAAGTCTTTGATGTGACCGGTCGTCTGTTTTTTTTTTTTTTTTTTTTAAGGAGACAGAGGCAATTTTGTTATTACTTGGTTATCTCGTGTGTCTTCAATAAAGGTCACTGTAATATCTTTCCGAGTTATTGTCTCAATCCCGATATACATGCTGAAAGGTACAACTTCCTTAAGTTTTTGTTTATGAAAGTATGTGTGTGTACAAAATAAATGGAAAAAAGTAGGTAAAAAGAAGAAAAAGATAAAGTCAGGTGATGATATTAAAAAGTAGACATATTTGAGCCTCAAATGAGCATTATAGATAGTTGAGCGCCATCTAGCCAAATAAATTTCAACTAAACGTTGATTTAAGTTTTTTCCCTAATATTTTCCAAACTCATTTTCTTCATAAATCAAGAAAATCCATCCACGTACGCGTTTCGGGCTGTTGGTCTTCGTAATATATGCAAAATAGCTCAATACAATATTAGACAGATATGGTAGATTAAATTGGAACTAAATTGGAGTTAGTGAAATCCGTCAATTTTTCCATAAAATGAATATATGTAAATAAATTCGAAACTATTATAGACGCGTATGATTCTCTTACATATTAGACAATTTTCTACTGCCCTTACTTTAATGAAAAATTAATGGGAGAGCCTGGATCATCAGTGGTGAACCCTCCCAGCGGTTTCGTCAGTTTAATTTTGGTTCACCACTGATGAGCCAGGCCCTCCCATTAATTTTTCATTGAAGTAAGAGCAGTAGAAGATTGTTTAATTTGTAAACGAATCATACACGTCTATAATAGTTTCGAATTCTCATAACAGATGACGCGCTAATGTATCACAATGTAAATAAATAAAGGCTACCTCTCCCTTCAAAATAGAAACAAAGACGCGTCAAGTTGAAATATAAAGAAACTCAAAACACAAATTTCTATATTTACATATTTCCTCAAATTTTCATCTAAAATTCCACTTTGATAAATATCTGACTAGATATTTTACACGCCACAAAAATTAGTTTCTTTCGAATAACTTTAAAAATTATTTTAAAAAAATAATAATTCTTTGAGAATAAGTTGTAGAGTGAAATCAAAGAAGTTTTTAAAATGTCCCCCCACGCTAGCTAGATGGCATCAAACACTCTGTTGTATTTTATAAATATTTCACTCCCGGGTTGTCAAATACAACATGGCGTTTACTTTGAATAAATACATATATTTTATCACAGAATATTTTCTCTGTCAACAGTTTGGGGTTACGTTGTATGGAATACTCGATAAGTTTAGCAAAACTCAGCGTTTTATAAACATTGTTTTTTTTTTTGTAATTTTTTTTTCTATGAATTTTTCCATCTTTTTTTTTAAATTTCTCTATCGAATATATCACTAATTGTAATATAATTAATGATATAAATTTTCGATTTTGTGTCGTTTAATATTTATTTGATATTTGAACATATTTTGTGTGTGGTTAGTCATCAATTAAAAAAAGAATAAAAGAATTTGAAGCAAACGAAACTTTATATGGTCCCTTATTACTGTTATCAATCCTTCAAAATGTCCAACATGGATTTAAAATTACAAAATATTTTCTCACAATGAGTTTCTTTTTATTACAAAACGCTAGCTTTCAAGTGATAATCACTCTTCAACGGGCTTAATAAAACATCGACTATATCTTACAAGAAATATTTACAAATACAAACGCGCGTATCGTGGATATACAAGGTATGTCCCATAAGTTCCCGGACTGGGTCCATAAAAAAATAAATAAATGAAAAATGTAAATAAATTTGACAGTTTATTATAGAAAAAATATCTGGAAACACGGTGGTACCAATATCGAGGCGGTACGTGCGCGTGCGCCAAAGTTATTCTAATTTATTTAAAGGTTACACCTTGCGCTGCGGCGATTTTACGATGGAACAAAAATTGAAGCAGAGGATTTGCATAGATTTTTGCGTGAAACTTCAAATATCAGCAACCGAAACTTTTGAAATGCTTAATAAAGCATTCCCCAATGACACCCCAAAGAAAACAACTGTTTTTAAATGACATTCTAGATTTAAAGCTGGCAGAATTTCTATTGAAGATGATCCTCGGCAAGAACGCCCAAAATGTGCAAATAATCACCGATTTGATAAAAGAAAATCCTCGAACCACTTTGCTGGAGCTAGAGCAATACACAGGCATCTCTAAAACAACGATTGGAAGGATCGTAACCAAAGATTTGAAGCTCAAAAAGACTCCTGCAAAATTCATCCCAAGATTCCTCACTAATGAGCAAAAACTGTGTCGGCTTGCAACCTGTGAGAACATGTTGGAAATGACAAGAACGGATCCGGAATGGAAAGACAAGATAATCACAGGCGACGAGACATGGGTCTATGACTAATCCAGGATATTGAAATCCAGAAACAAGGTGTTGCTGGTCGCTTTTTTGGATAACAAGGGCATTGTTCATCACGAGTATCTTCCTGCAGGCCAAACGGTTATTAAGGAAATGTATTTGGACATTCTTCGCCATCTAAGGGAAGCGATTTGAAAAAAAGGCCAGAAAAATGGACTAATGGTGGCTGGATCCTACACCATGACAATGCTCGCCCTCACACAGCGCACTTGATGACTAGCTTTTTGGCGAAAAACGGGACACAAATCCTACTTCAACCACCCTATTTCCCAGACATCGCACCAAATGACTTTTTCCTGTTCCACAAACTTAAAGCAGTTCTAAAAAGAAGACATTTTGACACCAGGGATGACATAATAGAAAAATCGCCGTTAGCATTGAAGAGCATTCCAAAAGAGGCTTATAAAAACTGTTTCGACAATTGGGAGAAACGATGGCGCTGGTGCGTTCAAGCAAGGGGGGATTACTTTGAAAAGTTTTAATAAAAAAAAAATTAAAAAATCTTACCTTTTTTTTTATGGACCCAGTCCGGGAACTTATGGGACATACCTTGTATTACAATTAAGTCTATTTTTTTTTTACATGGAATAACGTTTACGAAACTAGATTTAACATCAGTTCGTTGAACGACTAATCATTTTCAAACTTTAATATTATATTTATCTTAGCATTTAATCAGAGTAACCAAAAATATAAATTAATATTATTCTTTTTCATCATTTTATCGTTTAAAATCCTATTTTGAAAAAAGAAATCCGTACACAAAGCAAGTTTAAATTGAAAAATTTAATTAAAAATGTATAAAATTGGTTAGGGAAAAACAAGCCGAAGAAAACTTGGAAAACTTTTCGTAATTGGATTTTGTCGTTTGGTCCCAAAACATGGCGTCTGGATTATTACCCCCAATAAATTTTAGACCGTCTGCTATAAAAATTCTTAAGTGTGGCCAAATAAAAAAAAATTTCGCGTAATTCGCTGAAAATAAATGCGTTTAAAAGAATTAAAACTTTTTTTTCTTCTTTAGAAATAGTGAAACAAATTCTGTTTACAATGTTGCATTACATGTATAAATAAATTTTAAACATATATATTTATTTAGTTTAAAAATACAAGATTTTTTAAATTTAAAACTAGTTATTATTAAAAAACATTTAATGAAACAAAATTAGATGTTATTTCTGAAATAAATATATAAATAATAAAGCATCAAAATTTAGAATTCTATATTGGAGTTGAAAGATTCTAAAAGAGAATTTTAAAGTATGTATCAATTATTAAAAAGCCACCTGTTTTGAAATATTTATAATTTAGTTAAGCAAATGGATAACTTTTAGGTGAAGAGAAAATAAACGTACAAATTA